>CM044014.1:6699778-7244690 GCA_024085815.1 Flaveria linearis
TGGCGATTTACAACGGTACAAAGCTCGTCTTGTCGTTAACGGTAAAGCCACAAGTTGGCATCGACTGTGACAAACGTTTAGTCCGGTCGTCAAACCCACTACGATACGCATGGTTCTTACCTTGTCACTTTCTCTGGGGTTGGCGATTCACCAATTGGACGTTAAACAAGCCCCACGGGCTTGGTATCAAAGATTTGCTAACTACATCAAAAAATGCGGATTCCGAAGTGCAACATCCGATTCATCACTATTTATCTATAAGAATGGATCCGATATGGCATATTATCTACTTTATGTAGACGATATAATCCTCACCGCATCAAGTGACCTGCTCCTTCGACAAATAATATCCTCACTATCACGGGAATTCGCAATGAGTGATCTTGGTGAGCTACACCATTTCTTGGGCATTACTGTTAAAAAGCATCCACATGGTTTATTTTATCACAAGAAGCATATGCAAATGACATACTTAAACGTGCCAACATGATGAATTGTAAACCAGCCGCTACACCTGTGGATACATCTTCCAAACTAAGCGCAACAACAGGCGCTCTTCTTCGGATGGTACTACTTATCGAAGCCTTGTCGGAGCGCTTCAATACTTAACATTCACTCGACCGGATCTCACATATGCAGTTCAACAACTGTGTCTCTTCATGCATGCTCCACGCGAACCGCACTTTCAATTCTTGAAACGGGCGCTCCGATATCTAAAAGGTACTACTCATCATGGCTTACATCTCACGGCATCTAAGAACTTACATTTAGTAGCATATTCCGACGCGATTGGGGTGGTTGCCCCGATTCTCGACGCTCTACTTCCGGATATTGTGTGTTCATGGGCACAACTTGTTGTCTTGGTCCTCCAAAAGACAACCGACAATCTCTCGTTCGAGTGCTGAGGCTGAGTATCGTGGTGTCGCAAATGCAGTAGCTGAACTAGTTGGATTCGGAATTTATTGTTAGAGTTACATGTGTCCACTTCCAAAGCTACAATTGTGTATTGTGACAACATTTCCGCAGTTTTTTGTCTGAAAATCCGGTACAACATCAACGCACCAACATGTGGAACTCGACATACATTTTGTACGTGAAAAGGTTCAAGTTGGGGATATTCGCGTTCTTCATATTCCCGCCGATTTTTAGTATGCGGATATATTTACAAAAGGTCTACCGCGTCACTTATTCTCAAGGTTCAAAGACAGTTTATGCATCCGTCCTCCTCCCGCATAAACTGAGGGGGTGTATTATCACTATATTTATTTTGTATTTTCTGTAACTCATTTGATTTAGTCCTTTATTGTTCCAATATTTTAGCATAGAATAGTTCGTAGGTTGTTGTAACTATTCTCCGTTTTTATCTGTACTTCTCATGTATATATTCATGGTTTATGGAATAGAAAACTCACTTGAGATTCAAACAATAATAGTTATTACATTGGCTACTCTATTCCTATGAGATATGTATTTCATGGTTAACATATAAAGTTATAAAAATTGCTGGTAAGCTTGGTTGAAGATGAATACTATACATCTCATTTACTAGGGCCGGCTTAATGAATTTCAAAAGCTCCAAGCAAGATAAAAACCTAAGCGACCCTGTTTTAAAGAATAAGTGTTATTTTAATCGCGTCCATCTATTATAATCTACTAATATTTATTAGATACATGATATGGAAAATGATATCCAAATATCATGAGAATAGTAGTAAATTATAGTTTGACTAGCCATACGTTGAAGGAACGTAACATAAGAATATAACGCAAATTTGAAAGCCACATGTGAAATAAGAAAAAATATTAGATGCTAGCTTTAACCAGCGCTTTTAAAGTAGAGGGTCGTGATCTTTAAGATCATCATCAAGACTACAAAAAAAATATGAATTAGATGATGATTTTTTTTTACTATGAAATTAATTTTATGATATAATATTTTACTTAATATTCTAGTAATTTTGATAATATTATTAAATTATTGATTGTTATAGAAGAAGATTAAATTACATATATGGTCGTAAGTGGTAAACTAGTATGTACGAAATTAATTCTTAATTAAGAGAAGTACAACAAAAGCACAACCTTTGCCCATTACCATACCTATCAACATCACCATCTCCATCACCATCACCATCACCTTCAACTCACATCCCGAAAGCCATAATCACAGTTTTTTTTTTTTTTTTTTAAACGGATGATTAGTTGTTAGTTGTTAGTGTCTCCAAGTTAGTAATAATCACAGTTAATATTAACAACAATTAACGTTTTGTTCCCACAAGAAAACATGAAAAAGAAAAGAATTACCGTCGAGGAAAATAATAAAGATATGAAATTGTTGCGATGCATGGTGTTGGGATCATATAGCGAGCAAGGATCAGAAATGAACTACCCAAAAACCAAGACACTCGAGATAGGTATTCATGCATGGGACTTATATAGTTTTAAAAAGATTTTGTGGATGTGAGAGTAGTTTTAAAAAGAATTCACATGTATGAGATAGATATCGTGATCACATGATATTCGACCTGATTACTCAAAAGATACATACACGTTTATCCGAATCATATCCTAGAAGTTTTCTTTATTTCTTTTTATTTCATTGTCATTTGGGTAATAGTGTAATCTACTAAAAGCATTCACAGTTAATTCTTTATCTTTATTCATATAATCACACTAAAAATCATTACATTTTCTCTCTCTTTTTAATTAAATAATACTTTTTATATCCTTATTGTTATTTTTTTCTCTCGTCCACTCACAACCACTTTAAAAAATATTAAATATTTATATAGATTGAACAGTGATTCGCCAAATATACTGATTAACAGTAAAATTTTATCTCTCTTTCACTCACAACCACTCAAAACAATTCCATATAATATACCAGACACACTCACATATTTTTATAATTCCACTATAAAGCTCTAATTCATCAACCTTTAGCTTTGACGTTTTTAATTTCAATGGTAATATAACTATAATAAAACGGGAATCCAATGGATGGTTTTAAATAACTTACGAGTATACTAGATATGGATGGGCATATTTGATACTTGAGGGGAAGTTATCGAGTAAGTATGCACCCGATGGGTGTGGGACCCAATATGAAAAATGATTTTACAATTCACGTCCCAAACTCATCCCACCATACCTAAACCTATTGTTTGAAAGCACACTTACAAGTGACTTATATGTATTATTAATCACTATATACAAGGTTACAATACATTAGACTGTCCCGATCGCGACGTCCGTGACCGGCCCGTCGCAGACGTGGACCGCGTCCGCCGGAAGGGCGGCGATGGGGGAGATGACGGTGAGGCGGTCGATCCGTCCTCAAGGGCAGGGAAAGGATGGTGATGGTGGGCCCCACTCATTAAAATTAATTTTAAAATATATAAAATGGTGGGTCCTATTATTATAAATGATTTTCAAATAATTTTAAATTAAAATTTTTTTAACTAAAAAAATATAAAATCTTTAATTAAAATTATAATTTAAGTATAATATTTTAATTAAAATGTGTAAATTAAATAAAAAAAATCTAATATCTTTATTTAAAGTAAATTATTTTAATTCCATTATTAATTTTAATTGAATATATTTACAATAATTTAAATATCTTTATTTAAAGTAAATTAGGAAATAAAATATGAGGTGGAAAAAAAAGATGTTTGTAGGAAGGATAGTGTTGGGAGAAAAAATGTTTGTAAGAAGAATGAGTGGACTTGAGTGGAAAGCTGATGTGGCATGCTGATTAGTACTGTTGTTGGAATGATGAGCTGTAGCGTTGTGAACAGTCTTACAAATACATGGATTTACATACTCCAATTATTGGGAATTGGCCGCTGTCACTCCCAAGTATCATTTTGGCGAATATAACTCCCAAGTAAATACTTGGTGTCTGTATCACCCAAATGGCGGGTGACACAGACACCGAAGTGTTTATTTGGGAGTTATACAGACACCGAAATGTTTACTTGGGTGTTACATTCGCCAAAATGATACTTGGGGGTGGCAACGGCCAATTCCCAATAGTTAGGAGTATTTAAATCCATTAACCCTTTTTTTTGTTTCGAGAGATGTTTTTGTTTATTTACCTAAAAGCTAGAGCCAAGGAAGTGTAAAAAGGTTGTGATTGAGTGAATAATCTAAACCAGCAGATAACTTTTCCAATATGGCCTATGTGATTTCCCTTCAATATGAAACCAATGAATCTGATATTTTCACTCTTTCAATTCAGTTTTTGTGCTTGAAGTCCTAGATGTTTGGATGTGACGATATATGCGACATGATGTTTGATGATGTATCGGTTGTGATGTGTATTTTGGTCGGACAAGATGTCCTCGACGAGAGTCATATTTTAATTGCATGACGGTGGCTCGTGAAATGGAGCTAAAGAATCACAATAATACAATATAAAGAACACAATTAAATCATAGGTTTTTATTCCATCTTCAATGAAGTTGTTGAATTTAGTTTTGGTGATACTGTAAAGCAATACGGTGATCCACTTCAGTTAACATAATCCGTCTTTGATCCTAACAGTCTTATCAACATTACCTAGTTAAACTTGTGGACAAATACGAAGTCCCTAATCAAGGTATTTTTGTACTCTTTCTTTTTCTTATTTACAATCTAAACACTCACGAGTTTGAAATGCTATTTAAATCAACTTATTTACTAACAAATAATCATAAATAGATTGGTTGAACAATTCTAAACAACTCAATAACCAATCCAAACAACTCCTAAAAGAAATTTGAAAAAAGACCCTAAATTTTTATTTAGTTTTAATTAGCCCATTAAAAAAGTACTTGAAATTGTCAATGTTTCTCTAGTACCCAAGATTGATCTAAAAGGTTATATTCACATAAACTAACAAAATTAAGCTTGAAAAAAGCATGGAAAAAAGACTTGAAAAAAAAAAATAGACCCTATGATAAAAAGCTTAAAAAAAGTATGGGAAATCGACTATTTAATTAAGCAAATACTTGAAACTTGATAGTAACATATTTTGTTACTATAAAAAGCGAAAGTGGTTAAATCGGGTGAGTTTTGTTTCCACTTTCTTTTCTTTTTAGTGGTAGTACACCCATGAAACAGGAGTACACTAGCACCAATCAGCCTTCTGAATTTTACCTCAACTAGTGGCAAATTTAGGCCTACCCCTATCCCTCTAGGGTTACAACTCCATCTTTGGTTTTTCTTCACACAAACACTTTCTCTCTCCTCTCTCTCTCGCACACATCTTAGAAAGAAAGAACAGCGTATTTTTGCCTCTTTGGTAAGATTTCTTTTCTCTCTTGAACCAAATCTTCTTGTATGAGTAGATATATTTAGCTAAATAAGTAAAGATTGCACCTTTTAATAAAACCTCTATCTTTTTGTAAAAACCTATTCTTGATTCAAGAACTCATATGGGTTTTTGATTTGGTGTTTGTTTGATGGATCTTGATCATAAAGATTGAATCTTTAGGACCTTTGGACTACTTAAATTACCGTAAAAGTAAACTTTTTGCACCTTTTTTAACCTCTATTTGTAAAAAACTTGTCTTGATATAAGAACTGATATGGGTTTTTCAGTTTGGTGTTTTTTGATGGATCTTGATCATAACGATTGAATCTTTATGACCTTTAAACGTCTTAAATGACCCTAAAACAATTTACTTTTTGATTGATTCTAACCCTCTATTTTAACCCTTGTGTACGGTGATCAAAAGCAGGTAAAGAACTTCAAGAAAATTGAATATGGTGAGGGGGAAGACTCAAATGAGGAGGATCGAGAATGCTACAAGCAGACAAGTGACGTTCTCCAAGAGAAGAAATGGTTTGTTGAAGAAAGCTTTTGAGCTTTCGGTGCTTTGTGATGCTGAAGTTGCTTTGATCATCTTCTCTCCAAGAGGCAAACTTAATGAGTTTGCAAGTTCAAGGTTCCTTTTTTCTCACTTAATTTTGATCTTTCTTTGATATGATCTATGGCTTCTTTTCATTTTCTTCATTTTAGTTATGGGTTTCAGTCTCTTTTCTTTTAAATTCTATCTGCTCATTGCATACACACATATGTATGTATATGTACTCATATGTAGCATACACACTATGCTCGATCTGACTACAAGATGATGCATTCTTGAATGTGGTTGACTGAATTTTAAAATTATAAATAAAACCAATTTTTTAGAATTTCTTGATTTTAGTTTGTGCTTTCTATTCCTTTTCTCGATTTTAGTTCTTTGGTTTCAATCCTATATATACTCGTACATCAATTTACATATACGCAAATATGATTCAATTATCGAATCTCGAATATATGCGATTAACTTGATCTTGAAACAAACATCTCTAATTGAATCAACCGTCATCCTTTGTCACTCCACCAATTAGGCATAAATATACCTTCATGAACGCCCTTATGATTAAGATTATAAACCACACAAGAAAAAGTAATCATCTTTTAGGTATATTTTGAAAACATAAATGCAATTTGCCATTATACATTTTTGGTTTAAATTATATTTTCTCTCTACTGCTTTTAAATTTACGTACGCTTTAGAGTTTGTGTGCTATTTTTGCTAGTTTGAAAATGGTTAGTGGTTTATAGAGATGGAGTCCGTTATCTGAACTAGCGGACTCTGACTTTCTAGTTGTACTTGTTGTAGCATGGTGATTTAGGAAGCATCTAGAATCCGCTAGCTATAGCGGAGTAGTCAGAAAAGTTAGAGTCCGCTCGTTAAGGTAGCAAACTCTTCATAAACTTATATGAAATCATTTCCAAACTAGAACACCACACAAACTCTAAATCCTCCATAATACTAAAAAAAATCAGTTTTTTTTTTCAAATACAAACATTATATAATCACCTAAAATAGATACTTCTTTTCGTATCATACCGTTAACATATAAATTAAAGAGCTATTGTTATCATCTATTTCCAGAGTGATTCATACAAAACCAAACATTTAGTATCCATACATTTATTTTGAAAAATTCTCTCTTTTTCGGGAACATTTGTATCTTTTCTTAGGGTTTTGCGTTTAATCAGCATGCAGGAGACTATTGAACGATATAGAAGTCAAGTAAAAGATGTTCAAACAGATACTTCAAGTGTAGAAGATGTCAGGTTTCAAAAAGTTATCAATATTATTCTGAAAACGATCGTTGTTCGTTCTAATCCATCTGTTCTTGAATATATATTTTTATTACTATATGCAGCATTTGAAGCATGAAACAGCTATCATGGCAAAGAAGGTAGAACTCCTAGAAGTTGCAAAAAGGTGCTATTTTATGTTTTAAATCATTAGTTGCAATATCAATATATATGTAACTTCTTGAATGTCAAAAACTAGATGTAGAAAGATGAATTGATGAATGCTAATGATGTTACATTTGTGTTATATTGCAGGAAACTTTTGGGACAAGGATTAGGGGCAACCACCATTGAAGAACTAGTTCGGATTGAACAACAGCTGGAAAGGGGCGTACGCCTTATTCGCGCACGAAAGGTTAAACAACACTTGGCAAATAAATTTCTTTCATTATTTTCGGTTATGGATTTTAGGGTTTACTATTGATTGATCTTTCACATTGTTTTATTCGTCGAATATCGATGTTTTAGATGCAAGTTTACAATGAACAGATTGAGCAACTACGAGCAAAGGTACTACTTACAATTGTTTTTATTTACATGAAAATATTCAGGTTGTTTTGGATGCTTTAGCATATAAAATAAAGATTTCTAAAAAAATTTAACTAGTTTTATTTAAATGGAAATATTCAGGAGAAACTGTTTGCAGATGAAAATGTAATGCTTACACAGAAGGTTAGTAGGGTTTTTTTTTTTTAATTTAATTTTTCTTGATTTTTATAAGCATAAATAATGTAAAAAACAAATAGACAATATAAAATGAATTTGAAATCTTAATGTTTCTAAAAGATTACATTTTGCAGTATCAAAGCAAGAAAGACCAAGTAATAGAAGAAATGAGACCGGATTTTCATGTTCCTGAAAATAGAGAGAATTCTGACGTTGAAACGGAATTATTCATCGGGCCACCAGAGACAAGAATGAAGCAAAGATGGCCGAAGTAACCATATGGTTTATACATATACACACAAATATTATCAATATATATATATGTGTGTGTGTGTGTGTGTATGAAGATTATGTTAGTGTTACAAGTATGTGTTACAGATGAGCGTGTTGTTTTGCAACAACGTTCATTTTCAAAATTACAGTAAAAAAATTTCCAGTGTAAAGAAGTCGAGAAATGAATCACACTTTGTTAGCTGAAACAATAAGTTGTTTTTTTCTGTCAAAAAGTTTAATTTATGAATGTACATATAACATATGACCATTGACCATTAAGATAAACACTACAAGAAATCTGAGCAATAGCGGCGACACTATTAGCGGCGACAACAAATAGCAACGACAAATCGCCACTATTGATTAGGATCCGTTTCATCTGTACCAACCTAGATCTAGCCGTTCATTAGAAACAAGATCCAACGGCGAGGAATCTATCGTACAAGTGAGCAATAGCGGCGACACTATTAGCGGTGACATGTCGCCGCTATTGCTGCAGACGTGGATATTCCATCGGTTTCCCTCCACATCTTCATTCTTCCCTCCACAACTTCATACCACCGGCGCCTGCTCCTATACCGACGCTTCCAGGCCAAATTCTGCCACTCCACCGTCGCTACCTAACACCCCACCGTCACCATTGTCACCGGAGGTTGCTCCCCAACACCCCACCCTCACCACTTCGCGGATCGGCTCCCCAACACCCCACCGTCTCCACCTAGCCGTCGACCTCCCCCACCACTCCACCTAGCCGTCGACCTCCCCCACCACTCCACCGGAGTCGCCTCCCGTCTGCCGGAAGACACCGCCACCGCCACCTCTAAGTGTCGTTTCTAGTTTCTTGAGATAATTTTTCTTTATATTCTTTTGTGTTAAGTGCATCACTAACTTAGTTGCTTGAGTGCTCAAAATAGGCTTCAATCACTTCACCGGAGTTGGCTCTCGTCTACCGGAAGTCACCGCCACCATCACCTCTAGATGCTTGTGTTTAAGGTAACTTTTTTTATTTTTTTTTGTTTGTTGTGCAAACATCAATTTGGTAAAGATTAAATAGATGTAGTTATGTATTTTGTAGGTTTGAACTAAATATATATATTTGTAAGGTAACATATAATATATGTTAGAGTTTATGCTTAGTTGATGAATCTATTTATGTATTTTGTAGGTTAGAATTAAATGGAATTGGGTATTTTACTATTTAGTTGATTAAAAATTAATTAAGCATTTGATGTTTGGTAAACTACTTGTCTAAATGGTTGAAAATTGTTTAGATGGTGTTATTTAGTTAGTTGAAAATTGATTAAAATTTGTTTAGATATCTTTTAAAGTAATTGAGATATTTAATGATTATTTAGAAGATAATTTGTGTGATTCTTGTCGATTAATGTATCAATTTGTATTATATACATTTATAAAATTGTTTATATTATTGTTGTTATTTATATTATCCAAATAAATAACATGTCGCCGCTATTACTTTTAGCGGCGAAAATTCATATTATTAGCGGCGACTATTGTCGCCGCTAATGGTCGATATTTTTATAGTGAAATGCATGTTTATGATTCGATCAAGTGTTTTTTATTAATTTTATATCGGTTATAGGTAGCCTTAATTATGGGTACGTTTGTTGGGTCTCATGTTACACATATATTCATAAGAATGTATGACATAGTTGCTGTTGATTTTGCACCTGAAGAAAATTTTATGTCTTGATTTCGGCTTATTAATTATGGCTTCTTAGTTCTTAACCTTCATTCAGTGATGTTAACGAGCATCATCACACCTCAACTCTTATCAATAACATATTTAATATCAAAATGACATGTAATCCTTAAAAATTAAAACACTAACGTGTCAATTTACTATAATTAGGAGTCTTTATTATGTTTAACCGTGGTTGGACTAAAAAGTGAAAGATAAGATGTTTTATAAATTAATAGTTTAAAAACGTGTACCACACGGGTCAATTAAAATATTAGATTGAAGACTACTAATTAACATTTACAAAATAAAAAACTATTATTTGAAATAAGATAATAATTAAATTATATATAATTAACTACATCAAGTAATAAAACAATAGCAATATTTTTAAACTTTTGTATTTAAAAATATGTTGTAAAAAAAAATGTTTTAAAAATGATTTTTAAACTTTTTTAAAAAATTTATTCGTATTAAAAAATCCATCGTTCATAAAATGTTGTTTCAAAAAAATTAATTTTTTTAATAACAAGGAAAAATGATTTTTATTAAATAATTATTTAACAATTTGAAAATAATATACAACATAATTAACATTTAATATTATCATTAAAAGGTTGACTTGCTATTGTATTGGCATGTGACAAAATGGTTATAACAAGATAATATGTGGCAAAATGATCATGAAAATATAATTAGTATAATTGTTCTTTCCTTTGTTAAAAATATTAAAAAAAGTTTATACTTTAACTCGAAGCGGATATATTTTAAGATCATAGTTGTCATATTTAATTTATTCGGGATCTTTTGGTAAATCTATTTTTCGGGATTCATCTAACGAGCTTAAGCCTGAACAAATAGCTTGGCTAGGGCTCGTAATTTCATACACATACTTGTTAACATAAAAGATTTTAAATTAAATATATTTGGATTTGAGATAAACAAACTTTGTGTCGTAAATAGGTCGACACTTTTATAACAACTAAAATCATGTCTAAACATATCTTAACCCGCCTAGTTCGTTTATGATACAATTAAACCTTTTTATATATTTCTTTTTCTAAAATCTTAAATCTATAACATATAATAAAAAATATTTATAAACACGTGTTTTCATTCTAGCATATCAAGAAAATTGTTTTTTTGCCTTTTTCTCATAATAAATATAAAAAAGCATAAAACAATCAATTTGACTTTTCTTTTTTACTAAGATATAATGATTTTAAATAAGTAAACTAAACTTAACTATCTAAAATATAAATCTAATTGTTTTAATAATTTATTAATACATACTAAGGGGCTGCTTGGCAGTCTCTTAATCAACCTTTTAATGGTTCAGATGTCTGAATGTTTCAGCATTTAATGGTTCAGACTGTTTGTTTGCGAGCAAATGTCTGAATGGTTAAGACATTTGCCTTTGAATGGTTAAGCATTATACTAATGTTGAATCGTTAAGAGGGCTAATGCTGAATGGTTAAGAGGTCTAATGCTAAATAGTTAAGACATCTTATCTGAATTGGTAAGACATTTGTCTGTTAATAGTTAAGCGATATACTAGCTCTTAAAGGTTCAACACTTAATGGTTCAGACCTCTTACTGGTTCAGCACTTAATAATTCAGATATTGTTAAACAGCCCCTAAATTATATAATAATAGTCATATTTTATTTTTGAATATAAAGTAATAATTTTAGGTTTTCAATATTTGTTAAAATTAATGGATTTTACATGTTTTATTAGTGGGTGTTTGGGAAACATAGAAGAGAAAGTTAATAAGTAGATTTTAAAGGATAAATAAGTAGGTTTTTAAAAGTTAAGGGTTGTTTGATAATTTCTGAATAATTAAGTGCTAAATCAATAAGAGGTCTGAACCATTAAGTGCTGAACCATTAAGATGTCTGAACTATTAAGGGCTAGTATATCGTTTAACTATTCAAAGACAAACGTCTGAGCAATTTAGATAAGAGGTCTTAATCATTCAGTATTAGACCTTTTAACCATTCAGTATTAGTATAATGCTTAACCATTCAGAAGCAAATATTCAGATATTTGCTCGTAAAACAAACAGTGTGAACCATTAAATACTGAAGTATTCAAATATCGGAACCATTAAAAGGTTGATTCAGATGCTATCAAACAGTCCCTTAGTGAGAGTTACCTTTAAATGTTATCCCAAACACCCCTTTATTCCACCTATAAACATGGGCTAATAACATGGGCTAATAACATGGGCTAATAACATGGGCTTTAACCTATAAAGTACATATAGACAAATCTAATTTACCTGGAATAGAATATACCCAAATACCCAATTGTGGGCTAATAACATGGGCTTTATGAAAGCCCAAAGTAAAGCTTTAGGTCCGCACCTCCAGACATAACGAAGGTTCGACTTCTAGTATTTTCATTCAAACTTTCATTTGCTATACACAATCAAGACACCTGCAAAAGCTATACGTTCAATTGTTCATCAATGGCAGCACGAGGAGGAGGAGGAGGAGATGTGCAAAGAAGAGGAGGTGGAAGACCTCTTCCTCCGTCATCCAGAGGACCTCCTGGTCCCCCTATTCACAACAAACCTGGACCTCGGTTCGAACCAGTTGATCGCGAAAAGGTTAGGTTTTGATCCATTGTTGTCCATCATCTGTCTCTTCACAGCATCTATTAACATGTGTTTCAGTGTGTTTGAGGTTTTATTGTTGAGTGTTGATGGTTATGTGTTGTTTTGATTGTTTGAATTTTGAGGGTTTTCTAGGGTTTGGAGTGTTAGGGATCCGGGTTTAGATCGACACACAAACACAATCAAACTGCGAGAGAAAATAATAACAAAGATGAACACGCGAGATTTACGTGATTCGGTCGATGTGACCTACGTCCACGGGGCTGCAACCAGGATAATACTTTTATTGCTTTCTGCCTCACTCGTGAGGAATTACAAGTACAATACACAATATAAATAGGCAAAATTAGGGTTTACAACTTAATCCCCAAGAAAACCCTAATGGGCTAAAATTAAATAAAAACGGGCCAATTCTTTAATTTAATTAATCTGCCACTAAGTTGTCTTTTAACCCGAGCCCAACAAGACTCCACAAACCCAACAATCTCCCACTTGGAGGCTTGATCATCTTCTAACTGCCTTCCGATGTGAACACTTGTACCTCTTGTAATCTTCCTCGTCTTCCTGGTTGCAGCGGCCTTATCATCAGTTAACCTGAAGGCCCGTTGAAGCTCCCTCGAGTTTCAACATATCAGTCACGGCTGTATCTGCCCCTGACCTGTTCTCCATCCCTACCGGCTCCCACTGAAACAAACTGCCAGACCCTGGAATACCTTGAGAACAAACACTCTCCATATTTAGCAAGTAATCCTCTGGAGAGATTTTATCAAATGGAATATTAGTTCTTTCAACCCACTGTTGTCTAGGAGCTGTAACTGAAGCACAACCTGTACTCCCACTGCCACGAAATCCTTTAACTGGTTTTCCTGAACTCTTCCATGCATATTCACTTTGAATCTTTCCTGTGACTCTAGGTTTCTTACTTGCAAAGCAA
This sequence comes from Flaveria linearis, assembly GCA_024085815.1. Taxonomy (NCBI): domain Eukaryota; kingdom Viridiplantae; phylum Streptophyta; class Magnoliopsida; order Asterales; family Asteraceae; genus Flaveria; species Flaveria linearis. Next base: position 6,713,120 of record CM044014.1, read on the forward strand.
ACCTTCTTCTGCCCACGAGATTCTGTGAATTGGATTTTAGTCTTTTGCTGAACTGGAACATCACTTCCTTCAGATGTTAAACTGACCATATACAATGAACCCATTTTCTTTCCACGAGCAATGACAAGATTCCCTTTAACAACTTTCCAATGCTTATTCCCGAACTTAACCTCATGTCCCTGTTCATCCATCTGACTGACAGAAATCAACTGTTTCTTCAAATCAGGAATCACTCTGACATCTTTCAAAGTCCATGAACCAGCTGAAGTAACTAAATCCATGTCACCCATGCCCGTAACATCAAGAACATCATTGTTCGCCAGTCTTACCTTACCAAAATCACCTTCTTTTGGATTCTGCAATGCTTCGCTGCTGTGGGTAGCATGAAACGAAGCTCCAGAATCCATGACCCATGAATCCACACTACTCTCCACGCTACAGATTAAAGCATCATCATCTGAGTAGTCTGCTGCAGTGTTGACTTCTTTTTGATCATTCGAACACTGATTCCTGAAATGTCCCACCTGTTTACAGTTCCAACATGTCACATCATTTCGAGCCCTAGACTGACTCCTTTTCCTGTTCTTGCTCCCACTACCTCTGTTATTCTTTCTTCCTCTGCCAACATTCAGTAATTCACTTGATGTTTCACCTGAATTTCTTCGTCTGGTGTCTTCGCCCATAACAATATCCCGGACCCCATTTAAAGTGAACGTGCTGGTGGAACTAGTAATCGCTGTAACAGTACCAGCCCAACTATCAGGCAATGATGATAACAGTAGTAGAGCCTGAACCTCATCCTCGAATTTGATGCCAACTGACCCAAGTCTTGACAAAATCGAGTTCAAGTTATTGATGTGCATTAAAATTGAACTTCCCTCTTTCATCTTTGTATTAACCAGCTCTCGAATCAAGAAAACTTTATTTGCTGCTGAAGGCTTCTCGTACATATTAGATAACGCATCCATGATACCTTTCGCTGTAGTTTCCTTCAGAATGTTAAACGCAACATCCTTTGTCAGCGACAACCTAATAACTGCCTTGGCCTTTTTATCTAAAGTTTTCCACTCAGTTGCTTCCATCTTTTCTGGTTTATCACCCAAAACAACATCCAAGTCTTTCTGAACAAGCAAATCCTCCATTTGCATTTTCCACCAACCAAAGTCGTTTCCATTAAACTTCTCAATCTGAAGTTTTCCGCTCTCAGCCATTATCTCAAACTGAGTTTTGAATGCAGCAGACAAACAAACTACCCAGTAAAATTCGACAGAGAAACCCTAATTCGATATCACAGGGTGGCGGCAGGAAAACCCTAATTCGACAGAATAGGGTGGCGGCAGCACTGGCGGCCGCGGCGGCAGATCGGCGGCGGCGGCAGATCGGCGGCGGCGGCAGATCGGCGGCGGCGAATAAGCGGCGGCGGCGGCAGCAGATCGGCGGCGGCGGCGGAACCCTAATCGCCCAGTAATCTTCAAAAAATTTTTTTTCCCGAAAGACAGGGGGAAGATTATAACAGTAATCAAGAGCCTAAAGCTCTGATACCACTTGTTAGGGATCCGGGTTTAGATCGACACACAAACACAATCAAACTGCGAGAGAAAATAATAACAAAGATGAACACGCGAGATTTACGTGGTTCGGTCGATGTGACCTACGTCCACGGGCTGCAACCAGGATAATACTTTTATTGCTTTCTGCCTCACTCGTGAGGAATTACAAGTACAATACACAATATAAATAGGCAAAATTAGGGTTTACAACTTAATCCCCAAGAAAACCCTAATGGGCTAAAATTAAATAAAAACGGGCCAATTCTTTAATTTAATTAATCTGCCACTAAGTTGTCTTTTAACCCGAGCCCAACAAGACTCCACAAACCCAACATGGAGTTATGTGATGTTTAGAATCATTGCTTGCTGTATTGGCAGAGTATTCCATAAGTTGAGTAATTGCGATATTTGACTCGAAATGGAGATTAACTAAGGTGCTTGTTTAATGATTAAGTGTTGAATCAATAAGAGGTGTGAATCATTAATTAGAGGTCTGAACCATTAAGCTAGTAAATCGCTTAATTATTCAAAGATAAATATCTGACCAATTCAGATAATATGTAATCAGAGGCAAATGTCTGAACCATTTGCTTAACATTCTTCCGACATTTGCTCGCGAAACAAATAGTCTGAAGTCTGAACCATTAAATGCCGAATCATTCAGACATTTGAACCATTAAGAGACTGAAACAAGCAACCCCTAAGTATTCTCTCTACATTATAAAGGTAGAGGAATCTTTATTGATGACAAATTGGCAATCAGTTTATCAACTCTGAATCGATCAAAGGTATTCGATTATTGGAGTAAAGCAGTTGTAAACTTGTAATTGGTAGTTCACAATTTTCGTGGGTTATCTATGTTTAGGTATAGAGGTAGAATGTGGTATTACTTGAGGGAGGGTGATCATGTCAATGGTGCTCAATTATTATATTTAGTGTTTAGGGGCATGTTTGGACATTAAAGGAACATATTTCTTAAGCTGGGGTTCTTGTACTTCCACTTATTATGCTTGTGTTATTGAAGTTGATCTGGGAATGTGAAAAAGGCAATGTAATCTAGGCCGTGACGAAGGAAGAGTAACCAATATGATGGGCCAAATACATTTAAATTAATTGTCTGGTCAGCTCATCTCTAAAATCGGTTATTGGGCCTCATCCGGTAGTCAAGATAGTTGGCCAATTAGATGATGGAAAGATGAAAAACGCCACATCTTGATTTTTGAGACATTCTTCTACTATTCAATATGGCCAGTAGAAAAAGAGAATGAAGGATCAAGGCAATGCTATATGTAAAAATAATCTATATAGCTCTAGTGCTCCACTTAATGCTTGTAGAGCACTGAAACAAAAGGGCACATCAAAATCTAATATGTAGATGCCTTGCAGACAAATTATCCGAGGTCGCAACAAGTCTATCGGCTTATATTAAAGCTGGGCATTCCTTTTCCTATTAGTTATAAATTCCTTGGGTGTGGCTTTACTATTAAGAATTGCATGTTTTTTGGTTTATTCAAAATCTCCATCGTAAGTAGTTTGATTTTTTCATGGATGTTTTGATAAGGATTTATGAAGATATATCAGTTCACTTGTTAGTAATTAACTTCTTATTATGACATTACATTACAATACTTTTACTTGTTATTGATGAAGTCTTTTCTTTGACATACAGACTTGTCCATTGCTACTTCGAGTTTTTACCAAGGTAAGGATGCTGTTTGGCACTCCAGAAGTTTTTTCTCCTAAACCCTTTCAATAATTATTGGGTGCAAACAAACAATTTATATAATGGTTACTGGTTCCTTTAATGATGATTCAAGAGAATTCTTGATTTTGAACAGGTTGGTGGCCATCACACACAGGCAGACTTTGCAGTTAGAGGCAAGGAGCCTAAAGACGAAGTCCAGATATATACTTGGATGGATGCCACGCTGCGTGAGCTAACTGACCTGGTATGCCAAATGCTTTTAATTTGGACTGTTTTTAATTAATGTTTTCTGTTTAAAAGTGCATTACATATTCTTTTTCCTCCCGTCAACATGCTATCTGCTCAAATTACACCACTTGAAGAATTGGAATCTTCTTATATGTGTCTGAATTATATGCTGTGAAAAGATTTGTTTTAGTGTATGTTTTGTGGTCACAAGTTAATTATAAGATATTTTGGTGGTTTTTAATCATCTGCTTTCCAGGTAAAGGAGGTAGCACCTGAAGCTAGAAGAAGAGATGCCTTGCTGTCATTTGCTTTTGTATATCCTACTAAATCTGGTCATTTTACGGTCAAAGAGGTGACCGCCTTTCCTTTCCTTTTCTATATCTCCTGTAGTCATTTCAATTAAAAAATCTCAGGACACATGATGGTATCAAGTATCAGCACCGCTAAACTGCACCTTAGTACAGTAAAACATCTATAGTTGCTTGTTTTTAATTAATTATTTCTAAGAACTAACTAATATACCAGTTGTGTACAAGTTACTGTTATTGTATATGTCATTACATTCAACTGTTTGTATTGTGTTTTAAGGTTGGGAAAACCTTTTCTTATCCCAATGCAAGACGGCCTGACGACGGCAGTAAGGCCCTTGGCACCCTTAGCTTTGAGGTACTTTTTGTGTTTGACTATTTTCTCACCGTAAAAGAGACCAGTCTTGAATCATATACATAATGTTATCTAAAAAAAGCTTGACAGGCGTGGTTTATTTTTATAACTATTATGTATGAATCCATTTCTAACCAGAAGCCGAATCTGCAGATTGGAGATTACCTGGATGTGGCAATTCTATAGATCTCTATATCATCTCCAGATCGGTGGCGTAATAGGGTGGTTCTATGTTGTCATTTCAGTTTCATTGAAGTGTATGGTTTGCTATGTCTGTATTGAATGGAAACTTATTCCTGTTTGAGTTTTAGTTTTACAGTCTCCTAGTGTAACTCGTGATCATTATAGTATTTTCTGTCGAGACCCGAGCAATGATAGTTACGTTACAACATTGTGGGTTGGACCAAAGTAGAATCAAACCGATGGTATTTATTTTACCGAGTTGGACCCATCTTTATTTTCAAAAGGTGTAATATACTGTGACAAACCCATATGCATAGCGAGGTTCTCTCATTATAAACTCTTTAGATTCGTCAACAAATTTATGCAATATGTGTCTAGATTTTTTATTACGTAATACACATTACGGTTATCTCATTTTTACATGGTGCATATACGTGTGCTAGAAATCTATGTGCATAAATGAATGCTAGTACTCTTAACCAATAAAACCCATAGAGCCCCATGTACATGTATTGTCTTATCGTGACTCGTGTTTTTAAGCTAATAATAAAAGTCTGGTAAGTGTTTAGTAGGTAATTAAGTGGAACCTTAACTTATCTCTGATTCAGTAATACTTGATAAACACATAATTATTGTTTTAAAATTGGTTTTATTACAGTGGTTTCATCTAATATCCATTTTGAGGAACATGTGAAATCAATATTTTTATATCTATACTTTCACACACTGCCTGAAGAAAATTAGACTCCTAGAATAAGTAACTGAATAAATGGCACCTGAAGCTGCATATCAGAAAACCAAGAATTCACTTCCAACAATATGTTGCAACTGAATATTGTACCGTACAACACTCCAATGCACCCAAAAACCAGAAAACATTCTCCTGAATCCACATATTCACACATTAGATGACCTCAGACAACAATGGTTTGTTTGAGAAGAAAGCATTCAAATTCCCAACCACAAGTTCATAAAGACTTCTCATAGATTCTTCTGTCATCACTGCATGATGAGGAGTCATAACAACATTATCTAAATCAAAAAGCTCTGCAGGGACATTCGGCTCGTTTTCGAAAACATCTAAACCAGCACCAGCGATTTCCTGTTTTAGTAAACACTGAACAAGATCTTTCTCGTTGATGATCGCGCCCCGGGCTATGTTCACAATAATTCCATTTTGTCCCAAAGCCAGCATGACCGTTTTGTCAATCATGTGACGGGTTTGGTCAGTTAATGCACAACAAATGATGAGAATCTCACATTTTGCTGCTAGTTCTTGAATACAGGGACAGAAAGGGAATTCAACATGCGGTTTTTTGTTTCTTGAGATGTATAATATGCTGCAACCAAATGCATTAAGCCTCTTTGCGACATTAAGCCCGATGCTTCCCATTCCAACAATACCAACTCGCCTGCCACCCAACTGAATTCATAGAATCATAAATAACCAACAGACCATAGTTAACAGTAATTTCAGATTTAAACTTCTTGTACAGTCATTATTAGCATAGAAGAGACAAACTTAAGACCAACATAAGGTTCTTTTTTCCATCAAGAGGTGTACCTTATGACCAAGAAGGTAATCACCTTTCTGGTGCCACAGCCCAGCCTTAACAAACCGATCAGCGGCACTAATTCTTCTCAGGACGTCAATCAACAAACCCACAGCTGCATCAGCAACATCCTCTGAGAAAATGGAGCCAGCATTAGCAACTTTGACTCCACGCTGCTTGCACTCATGGAGGTCAATATGGTCAATCCCAGCACTGCTGGTCACGACAAAACGAAGCTCCGGAAGGTACTGCAAGATGTCATTACTGATGGGGCATGAAGCAGAACAGAACACAGCTTTTACAGAACCTGTGTGAGTGGAAAGGAATTGATGGAGAGGAATAGAACATTCCCATGGTTTAAGGAAATGGAATTTCTCAGAAAATTGTCGACCGTAGTATTTGAAAACAATTGGTGGTCCAAGAAGCAATACAGTTGGTAGGTCATCTGCTGTCTTTTGTTTCTGTGAAGAATCTTGTTCTGACATGGTTATAGCACTTTCACCTGCATAACTTGAATTACAATGCAAATTGAAGGAATCAAAAACATAAAGATCCAAATTTTTGCATATATGCTATGCTATGAACGTAACTATCAGAATCAGGTACCAAAAATGAAAAATTCTTAACTGATATATAAGAATCACAAACAGAGACTCAAACCTTTTTTGCATATGTACTTAGCTATTGGAATCAAAGTACCAGAACTTCTTAACCAATATTAAAGCATCAAAATCATAAAATCCGTCAGTTCTCTAACATTTCCACGTCAGAATTCCAAACAACTATAAGTTATCCCCACACGCAACGAATCAAAATTTTGACATTTGCGGCTAAGCGACTAATATTCTACCTCTAAACACATTACTTGTGCTTGAGCCTTATGGATATTTGCATAGCTGCAATACAATTTTAAGATATGATATATGCTGAAATGATCTATGTTGGCTCTGAAAATGTAACTTCATCTAAATAAGAGTAATTGCATCATTTCGACCTTAAAATCCTGACTTTTGTTGTTCAAATAAGAAACACTATATCAATACAATCTGTTAGCTAACTATAACACAAAGCAAGCCTCCAATTTCCAAATAATCATATCTATCATTTTGAACATCAACATTCACTATTATGAGCCTAATATAAATAAACAGAAATAAATGATTACAAGTTCAAACTCTTAAATCTCAATCTCAACTGAATCAATTCTGTCACAATTTCAAGCTTAAAAGTTAATCTCTTTTTTTTCTTTTTGAACGGCAAGTTAGTTTTTATATGTTAGTATGCATTTATAATGGCAAATAAACTTAAACGCACATAAACAGATGAACAGTGTCAAATATCTCAATCTAATCTAGGGTTTTGAACCCCCCAACCTTAGGTTTCGTTTGATCACACTAGTTAGTAGTGAGAGTAACAGATGAACGCAATTACGTTTACCCAATCAATTTCAACATTTAGGGTTCGTTTTGGTGAATTAAGGTTGAGGCCGGGCTTGGCGCAGCGGTAAAAGCTGTTCCTAAGGGACCGAAGGTCTCAGGTTCGATCCGTGGAAACGGCCTCCCCACACAAAATGTGGGGGAAAGACCGCGTACATCTTCCCTTAAATGGGACGGACCCTCCCTGGACCCTGCGAAAACACGGGAGCTCTTTGCAGCACCAGGCACGCCCTTTGGTAAATTAAGGTTATAGAATCACTTACAGAGAAATACTTGTGGAGATAATATTATCGACAAGCAACGGCTTTGATGAAGAAATACTTGGTGAAGTGAGAATCACTTAAAAGTTTTGAGGTGTAATTGTATGGGCCATGTTTATGTTAACATGTATAATCAATGTTAGATACATGATCATGTATTGGAATATGTAGTATACATTTTTTGTTTAGATCACACTAGAATTAAGTAACCGTGTTACGACGAGTACTTAAAACCGTGTCAAATAATACATATATCACACTAACGCGAACGACCACCAACACTGAAGTTGCGGAGTGTTAAGACGAAGAACTTACACCAAAACGTAAAACATAGAAAAAATATAACTAAAGCGATCTAAGATCAGAGCGTTGTGATGAACCTGTCAAAAGGGAAAATAGATGTAAAAATATTAAGCTACACACATATTGTGTCATGTTAACTTACCAAATTTAGAATTAAACGTAAACAACACGTAAAAATGTTGAATCACACGTGCATGTCGTGTTAACTTGCAAAACTTAAAGCGAAACGTAAAACGAAAATTTACAAAATATGAAAAGTATAGGGGAACAAAGTTGAAAATATAAAAATTGTGAGATTAAATTGTAAAAGATTAAGAGTTTTGGATCAAGAGTAAAAAAAAGTCAAATTTGAGAAATTATTTGCAAAAGATGAAAAACTTTAAGTTAAAAATTAAAAATCAATTTTTTTTAAAAAAATCCCTTAGCATAAGATGCAACAACATTATGCATAGAAGGATTGCTAATTAGTATAATATAAATATGCTCGCATGTTAAAATGGCCAAAATGTTCTTGTGGTTTGGTCATTTTAACCATTTGAGTTCAAAAATAAATTTTCTAACAAATCAAGCCCTATGGTTTGTATTATATAACTTTTTCAGTCCAATATACTAACAGAGTTAGATTTTTCAGTTAGTTTATAATAAAATGATCAAACTACTCTTGGACTGAAATGGTTATTTTTAATAACCCCGGGTACCAAAAACATAATTTACTCTCTCACACAAACATATTATATATATATATATATGTATATATATATATATATATATATATATATATATATATATATATATATATATATATATATATAGGGTGAGGTTCAATTGTTAAAATTGTGATAACCCATTAACTTTTTTTGGACCTTGATGCATTCTGTACATGTTGATCCAATGGTCCAGATTTGTCTACTCTTTTTTATTTTTTTCTTGAATAATTTATCTAATGTAAGGGTAGAATAGTTATTTTTACACAACCACCACCTGCAAAACCATCACCTCTAATCGTACCTTCTTGATTTGCCTACCATTTTTAATTTATTTATTGAATATTTATATTAATAAGAATTTAAATATAAAATGCTAATTTACTACCAATATTTTATATTTATGAAAATATACAGAGAAAAGTAATTTGAAACAAAAACAACTAAATACGAAACAAAAAATATACATAAGAAGAGATCTAAAAAAATTGATTATACATCCAAAAAAAAATAGAAAGCATAACTGTAACATTACAGTAGTAATACATTCACGCATACTTTACACTACTAATTATACTCTTATACTACTATAACAATTATACTTTAACACTACTGTAACATTATATTACTGCATAAAATTCTTACACTACATATTCAAAAATGAACTAAAAATGAAAAAAACACAACCTTTTGTGTTCCTTGAAAATCATAGTGCAAATAATTCTCTGACCCCTTGACAAGCCTTGATCGGATGATCCCCTTACAATTAGTAACTTTGAAAGCGCTGGCATGCGCTAGAGTCTTAGACCATTACTGCAACAAAAGAAAACTAATAAAATATACATATGAATATAATGAAGTTGGGTAATTACGTCACGACCAACATATATAACTTAAGCAGAATGTTACACTACTATTGTACCCTAATGTTACATTGCTACTGTAAAGTTTGCATAAACTTGTGTAACGGTTTTGTGATACAATATAAATAGTAATAGTGAAAATGTGGTTGTTTTAAGCAAAAAAAATGTGGTTGATGCTACACTAGTGCTGAAATCTAGGAAAAAATATGGTTGTTTAAGCAAAATTTACACTGCTGCTGTAACATACGCATATAATGTTACACCGCTACTGTAACCTAGGTAGAAAAGTAAAAACAAAATAAAAAGATATTTTAAACAAATTTATACCGTTGTTGTAACATATGCTTATAATGTAACACTGTTGTTGTAACCTACGAATATAAGGCTATGACAAACCATCAATCTGTAACTTCATCATCAGCCAACCGACTTGCCGGAGGCGACACAAAACATACGTGCACCATCATCGACAACTATGATGGGCCCGACGACGCAAGCGACAACATCGGAACGACAAAGGGTGGTGTTCTCCGATTAGATCTGGAACAAAGGGCGGTGAGCGACAACATCGACGACGACGACGACCTCCGATGTTTGCATACGCACTTGGTTCTAAAGAGGGATTTGATGGGTAATCTTGCTAATATGTACCATTGTTTGCATACGTACTTGGTTCTAAAGAGGGATTTGATGAGTAATCTTGCTAATATTTCAAGAATAATCTTGCATAGTGTAAAATTTCGATTTTACCCTCAAAAGGATTTGACATCAGATGGAGACGTGGTAGAATTAAAACCACATATTTCGGTTAACGGGTTATCGGGTTATCGTAATTTTGACGGGTTATCATATAATCATTTCCATATATATATATATATATATATATATATATATATATATATATATATATATGGATCCATTCTATTGAAAACCAAAATTTTATAAAAAACCAAAAGAACCATCACACACCATTGATTGTTTAAATCTATGGTTATAATAAAAAGGGTAAAAATGTAAAATTGCTTCATTTTGAAACCACACATGCGATAATTAAAGGGGCAAAATCGGAAAAACAGGTTTAATTTTATAACTGCAACTCGCTTAATATGGGCCATGATTTTATTCTCCATCTTTTATCTAATTCATTATTTGAATTGTAGAAAGTCAATCTATAAATATATATTAAATTACGAAGCAAATCTCTGAGTTTAGTATAAATTGTACACATTTTATCTTTTAAAATAAAAATCAAATCCAATAATTTGTGTAACATTCAAAAAGTTTGATAATTATTTATTTATTAGGATTAGTGTTCAGTCGCACAATATGCGTGCGAAGGAACCTCAGTCGCATGCCAAACGTGCAAATAAAGCTCAATCGCACGAATGGTGGGCGTATGGGCTCAGTCGTACGATTGAGCCGTGCGAATGGTCCAATCGTGCGATTGAGTAGGTCGGCTAAAAATTGGCATGTAGGATAAGTAAGGCGGTTAAGGGTGTTAGAAGCAGATTTTATCTGCTATATTTTCACCCTCTCGTCCCTTTTGAACCCCAACACCCCTGCTCTTGCTATATTGAGTAAATTAGCTCCGTTTTGGTAAGTTTTGCTTGGTGCGGATCGATTCTTGAATATGTTAAGCTGTGTATGTGGTTGAAATTGATCCAAAAACATGTTTTTAATCTGAGTTTTGTTAAATCTTTCTGTTAAACTGAAAAGTGAAGGTTCGGGTCCTAGTTTTTTGTGAAGATTGATGAAATAAGGACCCGAAACGGTTGTAAATGAGGTGTATATGTTCTGTTATGAATATGGTATAATCTGAACGGTTAAAACTTGAATTTTTGGATCAAATATGGTAAGAACACAGCTGCTGATCCGTTTCAGGCGAATGAGCCCAGTCGCATGCCCATACGTACGACTGAGTCAATCGCATTGTTTAAACGTGCGACTGAAGTTCAGTCGCATGAACCAATCGTACGAATGGAGGTCATTCGCACAAACATTGTTATAGCTCATTCGCAACTCTGTCGTATGGTCCATTCGTACGACTAAGCTCAGTCGTATATTCAGTCGTACGAAATGAGTCCAGTCGTATAGCCTTAGTCGTGTGAAGTGATCAGCTAGGGGTGGTTTGACTAAGTTAGGGTTGTTGTTTTAGGTTGCATTGAGAAAGAGAAGTTTTAGCTGCCCTAGTGTATTTGGATTGGTAAACACTTGTTGGAAATATTAAGGTGAGTTCTAATTGCCCTTTTTATGTGTTAATGTCGTTTGATAAATGTTGTTTGACAAAATCGGGCACTGGCATGCATATAAATAAATAAAGATGTGAATATGAGTTGAAAATGGTAAATGGTGATTAATGGCGAGGTGGAGGTTTGACCCACCAACTATAGACGGAGGTTTGACCCGTCAACGCCAATTATAGACGGAGGTTTGACCCGTCAACGCGCGAGGTGGAGGTTTGACCCACCAATTTCTAGACGGAGGTTTGACCCACCAATTTCTAGACGGAGGTTTGACCCGTCAACGCGCGAGGTGGAGGTTTCACCCACCAAATTAAAATTGATTAAAGATGTCCATAAATACCGTGTGGGTATTCGATATGCATATCAATACTGGGATAAATAAATGGACTGATGAATGTGTGTGTGGATCATTTGGTGTGATAACAATTGATGAATTGTTACTATTAAAATGTGGTGTATATTAGAACTCACCAGTTTATCTGATTTTGTGTTTGTTTTCTAATGCATGCCAGGTAGTAATAGAGGTGCTCGTGATGGTCCCCCACAGAGTTAGCTTCCGGTTATGGTGTATGATACTGGCCACAAAAGTTGGGTTTTTGGGAATGAAGTACTTGAAGTTTAAAAAGTTTTGAAATATCGAATAATGTCTTGTAAATATTGTTAACGATGTAAACAGTTTTTAATATATGTAAAGCTCCGCTGCGTGTGTAGTCTCTGAATTGTTATAACAACCCAACTAGTAGCACCCTCCTTATTATATTATTGTTATGAATTTTGATGGTGTTACAATTTGTACCGATATATATACAGTTCATGGTTTGTCAAATTACTCTAATAGTATAGTGTTGATTTTGTGAGCAATTGTATTTAAAAAAAAAATTGAACAACCAAATTTATCATTTTATGAATGAAAACAATCTCTTAATGTGTCTGAAGATTAGAATAGTAATAAAATCAAGTTTTTGGTTGCATCATCTCATATATTAACAATAGTGCATTTGTGCACATTTTGATAATTGTGCATTCATGAATCTAGTAAATGATGCATTTGTGCATACTTTGATAATTGTGCATTCATGCATCTAGTAGTTGCTACATATAAATATATGCATGTGTTGATTGGGGTCATTGTTTAATCTTAACTTCTTGAATTAATGAATTATCATCAAACCTACATATAGCATATATGCTATCCAAGTATACATAACAAAACTATGTTAGCTTGACATTAACTTTAACTCATGATAAACTCACTATTAGTCATGAAGTAACTTAATCAAAACCATATATCTAAACTAAAAACAACAAGATAAGAAGATACCTATGACAGGTGAATTACATAAAACATCAGATGATCCTTGATACATATAATTTTCTAGCTAACCTTCAAATTCAAAAGTATGTGTATCTTATTGTCTGGGTTTAACCATCCTTGCCCTTATTATATTGTTTTAGGAATCCAACATCAATAAATCAGTATAGGTGTTATAAATTTTGCTTCCATTCTTTTTACCATGACTATCTAACTCATCAACCAAATTGAATTTGCTTGTGCATATTAGGTTACCAACAACCTTCATTTGATTCACTTAAAAGCTTCTTACAGTTCGATACATCTTCAATTAGACCACCATCATGATGTTCGACAGTTGTACTTTTGCAACTTTGAATCATCATCACTTTCCGCTGCATAGACTTTCATTGTATGTAAACACAGACCATAATCACATAGACATAAAACCCACAATTAATGATGAACTTGAATCATGTAAAAAAACCGCACAAAGAAAACTTGACTTGAAACCCATACAAACTACAGTTTGAACAAAAATTATCCTTATGGGTATTTGAATTACAGAAACACATCGTAATATGTATGGAAAGTGCAGCCAAAGAAAAACCAAAATCTAACTTAATAACATCAAACTTTGATGAAAATAGTAACCTCGGACCTTGAGAGATTTGAAGCAAAGCCAACAAATAACCCAAATTTTTTCCCACATCTTCATTACCATGATTGTGCAATTACTCGTAAATCAAATTTATTCACTTTTTATATATTTTAGGTTGCAACTAACCTCTATTGATCCACTTAAAAGTTTCTTACTGTTCAAAACAAACAATCGCATATATATAAAATACATGTCCGATTATCAAATTGAATCACATACTCATAAATCGCGAAAGAAGAGATCAAACTAATGTAATCGATTTCCTTAAAAGACCAAATTCGAGTCGTCATATGTCGTTCAATGATGCCGTCCAATTTTAAAATAAAACAGGAACAGTTATCTAATCCCTATTATCCTGAATTTGGAATTCTAAATTACCTTATTGACCCTGTTTATAAATCATGATTAAAATTAAATCAAAATAAATATAAAAAAACTGATTGGCTAATAATAGTTCTTTTGGTTCTTAACAAAATCTTGGTTCTCATTTGAAAGCACCTCTCTCTCTCTCTCTCTCTCTCTATATATATATATATATATATATATATATATATATATATATATATAGGTATGGGTTCCTTTAAAAAGACCATATATCCTAAAAGAGTAAATTTCTGTTTTGGTCCCTGAGGTTTTAGGGAATTTACTAGTTCAGTCCAAAAAGGAATCTTTGATCAAATCGTGCTCTATGGTTTATGTTTTATAACTAATTTGGTCCCTAACCCTAACGCCGTTCATAAAATCTGTTAAGTACATACAAGTGCCCCTCACGTGAGGGGCTTTTTCGTCTTTTCCAACCCTCTATGCATTAAAACCCCCTTGAACTTAAAACCCTTCCACTCCCATTGATCCTCTCAGAGATTTCATGAAGGCTTGACTGTAAATGTTGAAGAATCAGTGAAGGTGAACGATTTGATGCAAGAATGGTGCTTACACTTTGGTTTCTTCGACCTACAGGTGAACGATTTGATCCCTACGCTACGTATGGAGACAACCCTACTTTATTCAGTTTGAAGATATTTCATGGGGGAGTTTTCATCACGGAACCAGCTACGACTTATATGGATGGTAAGATCAACTATGTGGACATGATCGATGCTGATGAATTCTCTGTTATCAAGGTAAATGCAATGGTCGAAGAGTTAGGTTATCCTAAAGATCAAATAATGTTTTATCATTATAAGGTTCCTGATATGAACTTAGAATTTGGTATTAGAGCACTAGGAACTGATCAAGATGTCATATCTATGTTGCAATATGTTAAACGGTTTAAGATCATTGAGGTGTATATAGAACATTGGGTATCAAGACTCAATGTATTTCACAAGTCCCCTAGTAAAGTTAAAATTTGTGAATTAGAACCTACTGATGCGACTTCTAGTCAGCCTAAACCATCCAAACTGAAACCCTTAAGAAAAGCTTGTAGAAAGCTACCACTTCTAACTTTGAATGAGGGTTCAATTGTGAATGAGCAGAATATGTGTTCAAATGTGAATGTACAAGATGGGGGATTAAGTGAGGGTCCAAATATGAATGAGCAGGGTGAGGGTCAAAATCAGGTTGAACAGGGTGAGGGTCCAATTATGAATGAGCAGGGTGAAGGTGAAACAACTACAGAGCAGGGTGAGAGTCCAATTATGAATGAGCAGGGTGAAGGTGAAACAACTACAGAGCAGGGTGAGGGTCAAAGTGATGAGGGATTGAATGATGTTTAAGCAACTACAGAGCAGGGTGAGGGTCCAAATGAACAATTTTTTATGGATTTTAACTATGGAATGGAACAAAGTGATGAGGGATTGAATGATGTTGAAGTTGAACCAAATGATGAAGCTGAACCAAATGATGAAGCTGAACCAAATGATGATGATGCATGGCATGATGAAGCTGAACCAGATGATGAAGATTTGCATGACACAGATAACATGGTTGAACATGTAGATGTTGACATGGGGTCATTTAAAGCAATTTTTGATGAGGGATTGAATGATGTTGATAAGGGGGAAGATGATGAGGATGAGGAATTTGACCTAGATGACTTTGATAGTGGAACAGATGAGGAAGATTTGTTGATTACTGCTGTGAATAAGTTTAGAAAAAGAAAGAAGAAATCCAAGAATGTAGATGCAGTTCCATTTTATGTGGGTCAGTGTTTCAAAAACAAAGAGGATATAAAAACTTTGGTGAAAAACCATGCTGTAGTCACTAGGAGGCAACTATCTATCATAAAAAATGATAAGTTGAGGTTTAGGGTGATATGTATAGGTGTAAATCCTGTTTTTATTGGAGGTCAAAATTGTAACACAACACAAGAAAGTGGGACCCAAACTTCAAATCAGTCAACAGCTAGTGCCTCAATAATTGAAAAAGGTAAAGGTGTAGAAAGACAGAATTGTCCTTGGACATTACACATTTCTAGAAAAAATGTAGTAGATGCTTGGGTAGTTAAGACATTTAATGAGAATCACAAATGTTTACAAACCAGAGAAGTGAAGTTGTACACTGTGAGTACAGTTGCTAAAGAGATAGAGTCCACAGTTGAATCAAACTCGGGAATACCCATAAAAGTTCTTCAAGATCTGGTCGAAAAGAAATATCAAGTGCAGATCAGCTTGCAGAAGGTTTTTAGGGCAAAAGTAATGGCTACAGAGAAGGTTCAAGGGGACTTCACAAAACAATATTTACTTTTAAGGGATTACTGTGATGAACTGCTAAGATCCAATCCAGTGACAACAATTAAGATTGAAGTTGAAGGGAATTCAATCCTACCAGTGAAAGTAGGCAATTTAAAAGAATATACATTTGTTATGCATCACTTAAAGCAGGCTTTAAGCAATGTGGGAGGGAGGTGTTAGGTTTAGATGGTTGTTTCATGAAAGGGCCTTTCCCTGGTCAGATTCTAACAGCAGTGGGTGTTGATGCTAACAATGGGATCTATCCAGTAGCTTTTGCAATAGTTGAAGCAGAATCATGCAGTTCATGGACTTGGTTCTTAGAGTTGCTTGGTGCTGACCTAGATCTTTGCAGGCAATCAAATTTCACATTCTTGAGTGATAGACAAAAGGTACTAAAAGCTTATTTTTATTTCAATTATGGTACTTGAAATTTAATGCTATTGTTATTTTGTAGGGCATCATACCTGCTATCAAGAAGGTGTATCCTTGTGCTGAGCATAAGTATTGCCTTAGGCATATACATGAGAATATGAAAACAAAATGGAGTGGCAACTTATTCAAAGAAATGCTATGGAAAACAGCAAGTGCAACAACCATTCCACAGTTTAACAAACACATGGATGATATCAGAAACCAAGATCAATCATTACACAAATGGCTGCAAGAAATACCACCAATTCATTGGGCAAGATCCCATTTTAGTGGTAAGTTTAATGTTATTATAAGAACTGAATTCCTACTATTTGTACAAGTGATTAATGACTGGTTTCAATGACAGGGAGGTCTAAGTGTGATGTTCTACTCAATAATTTATGTGAGGTTTTTAACAAACAGCTCATAGGAGGCAGAGACAAACCCATCATTACTTGCTTGGAGTACATAAGAGAGTATCTGATGAGAAGAATTGGGGTGGTGAACAGGTTGATTGCTAGGTGTGATGGTCCATTGACACCCACAGCAACAAAGACATTCAACCAAATTAAAACAGAAGCATCACAATATAATGTAATGTGGAATGGGCAAAGCAAATATCAAGTGAGTGGACCTTGGAATGATCAGTGTGTTGTGGATGTGAGTGCCAAGACTTGCTCTTGCAGAAAATAGGAATTAACAGGCATGCCTTGCAAGCATGCTGTAGCTGTTAACTGGGATATGAGAGTGAATGGGATAGAAGTTGGAATACCTGAGTCTTGGGTAGATGAGGTATATTGGCTGAGCACATGGAAGAAAGTTTATGAGAACACCATTGACCCAATCAATGGCAAAGAAATGTGGACTCCATCAGCTTGCCCTACTTCATTGTTACCACCCAAACATCACATCCAAATAGGAAGGCCCAAGAAAGCTAGAAAAAAATCAATTGAAGAGTTGTCACAAACAATAAGTGCTGGTGGGAAGATGACCAAGAAGGGTAAGCCTGTTACTTGTACACTATGTAATTAAAAGGGTCACAACAAAAGGGGTTGCAAATTGAAAACTGCTTCAACAACAACACAAGATGCAGGGTCCAGTGTTTAATCAAAAGTGTAGTGTGTGTTTGCCTTGGTTATTTGGTTTGTAGAAGTGTAGGGTCCAATGTTTAAGGATGTTTGTAGTTGTTGGTATTGAACAATGTGTGGTTGGAATGTTTGTAACTGGTCATTAGAACCATTACTTTTGGGATTAATATTAGCAGTACTCTACTTATTTCACTTTATATTCTATAATTTGTAAATGATCATTACAAGCACTTCTATGTTAACAGTACATAAATATATTACTAATTCAACAAACAAAGTAACATACAATGGAAAAGAACAATACATAGTTATCATTCAACCAAAAGTCAAATACATTTCCATTACACCAACAAAAGTAACAATACATAGTTATCATTCAACCAAAAGCTTGACCTTTACACCAATTAAGGTCAATTGAAAAAGAAATACATAAAAACAACATCCAACTTATAAAAACCACTAACTTAAGCCTTCGATTTTCAGTAGCCTTGTGGTTAATTTTTCTAAGTAACCCCGGTACAATAACATTACAACTATCACACACAGGAGGATCAGCCCAGGCTACAAAACCACATACCTGCAATTGCAGAAAGGGAGTTAGGGCAAGACAAAAAAAATTAAAAAACAGATAAATTACCTTGCGTGAACAACAGTGAAACCTTCGACCAGGGTTTGCAGACGTCCAAGAGGTGCGAATCGTAGTAGGCGCACCACATTTACAGATCACCATGGTGGTGATGGTGAACAACAACGAACACAGGAGGGAAAAGATGTATGTGCGATCAACATACGTACGATTTGGGGGTTTTAAAATGCATAGAGGGTTGGAAAAGACGAAAAAGCCCCTCACGTGAGGGGCACGTGCATGTACTTAACAGATTTTATGAACGGCGTTACGGTTAGGGACCAAATTCGTTATAAAACATAAACCATAGGGCACGATTTGATCAAAGATTCCTTTTTGGACTGAACTAGTAAATTCCTCAAAACCTCAGGGACCAAAACAGAAATTTACTCATCCTAAAAGTGTAGGAAGAGTTTTAGTGATGATATGTGTCATTAAGGTAGTTTTTGTTTAGAGGGCAAATATGTAAATTTATATTTTATAATTTATTAATTGAGTAATAGAAGTTGCATTCATAAATGGCGTGAGATTCCGTAACCGTCGAGTGATTTGTTTATTTTTGATTGACTTAATCAAATTCATGCAATTAGTTTTTCACAATTCTTTGAGGAAACTTTGAGTCGGTGTGTTGGAAATGGCTAACGCAATTATCGATGAAGGAGATGGTAATATATTGTTTTTTTACTTTCCTCTCATGTATTTATAAACAAAATCATCGTCTGATAAATACTAAATACGCATAGTTGTCCACTTAATACGCACAGTTGTCCACTAAATACGCACAGTTGTCCACTAAATACGCACAGTTGTCCACTAAATACGCGCAGTTGTCCACATAAGCACAGTTACCCACTTAATACGCATAGTTGTCCACTTAATACACATAGTTGTCCACTAAATACGCACAGTTATAATTCTAAATACGCATAGTTCGCAGCTAAATACGCACAGTTTGATCGCTAAATACTCAACATTGATATCCTCATAAAACACATGACTAGCTTAACACGCACGGTTCCTCTTGTGTTTAAAACGCAGAAACAAGTTAACGTTTCCCATTGATTTTGATCGTCCTATTTCTTCTCTAATATCCCCTGCAATCTTGGGTTGCAGTTATCAAACCCTTAATTGGTGCGACGGTTAATTACTTTCTATATATTTTAACTAAATGACAGATTTGCCCCTCCAATTAAAAGAAACCTAAAATCTTTAGAATGCAATTAACAAAATTGCAACACATTAAATCTAATCCATTTATCAAACACATCCAATGGCTAGAAATGCTTCCTAAGCTTTTAATGCAACCAACCCTTTTTAGCATAACTCTCCCCTATATATATATATATGTATATATATACATACATATATATATATATATGTATATATATACATATATATATGTATATATATCTTAACTACTATATAATACATATTGAGTGGGTAGACTTGTAATTTCCATCTTTTTATAAGACGCGCCTTTCCATTTGTCTCCCCCTCCCCCTCCGGCCATTCAACCGCTCTCCTTCCCCTTATGTCGGTTCCGACCCTTCCCCTTATGTCGGTTCCGATCAATAGCATTCAATCGCATGCCATTCAATGACATTCAATCGTGTGCGTTACCGATTCCAATCCCCACCCCACAAACCCTAATTTACTCAGTGAAATCAACAATTTAGAAGCTTGGTATATATCGTCAACGATCTGTCGCAGTTCATCGTGTGTAGGTCATCACCATCTAGATGTCACGTGGTCCGCCAAAACCCCCGACAATGGCGACCGGAAACGACGACAGTGCAGCTTATCATAACGTGGTTTTCATCGACACCAGTCTCGACACTCACTTGGGTATGATTGTAAAAGACTCTGAAACTGTATCCGATTTTAAAGGTATTATTCTTAATCCAAACCTATCACCACTTTTTTAGGTTTAACCTAACTTAGGGAGAATAACTACATGTTTTGATTTCACATTTTCCAGCTATAATCGGGGATTAGAATGAAATTTCCTAACAGGTGTTTTACCGCAAGTTTTGAAATTGTGTATTTTGGGTTTATATGTAATATCTTGGTATATGTTTTTTGTTGTTGGTGATTTAGTTTACTGTTGAAAAACATGTAACAGAAGATTTACGTTTACCAATCAAGTGCAGAAGTTGCTAGATGTTAATGCCAGCAAAAAATCAAAACAAAAGGTTGGGTTGAAAAGTGATATGATTTTCAATGTCAAACCATCATCTGATGGTAAGGTATGACTCATATATATCTCTATGTGTATATATATGTGTAAGTTCCTGAGCTAAGCTAAATATTTATGAGAAAGATTTCGATTCACTAGATTTGTAACTTTGATCTTTAACCTTACATTTTGAGGATATCACAAAATCATGAGTCGAGGTTACAGTTTACAGCTTCAATTCACTATATATATATTTTTGTGTGTGTATGTATATATATGGGACTAGAATCAAAACAAGAGGAATTTCACGTATAAAAATTATGCATTACAGTTGCAAATTTTGTGAGTCAAAGTCTTCTCATGAGTTTTTAGCTTCTCATTTGATCCTGATTCTGCACACTCACACCTGTGCATGGGCACACACAATATGAGTCTATAACTCTATATGACTATATATAATTGTAGTATTGTACTAGGCCTTTTATGATGTGGTTTGATATTGCATGCCTACTTGCATCTTTTATAAAATATTTGGTTTTTGGTCTTACCATTTAAGAATTAAGATCCGTGCTACTTGTTTATGCATGATAATTAGTTGTTTGTGCATTTTTTTGAGGTTGCAAATACAACAATTAAACTTTTAAACGAGTCCAATTTGGGTGGTGTAAGATCTCGAACAGGGCAAATAGAAAAATATCTAAAAGTAGAATAGTCAAAAGGTTTGGAAGTTGTCCAAAGCATACTTTTCATGTGGGCAACCTCCTAAGTTGTTCTAATCTAAAGATTTGGGTACGGTTGTTAGTGATGTATTTATAATCTTAATTTACACGTTAATCATTAATCATATTCCACTGTATCAAAAGTGGACAAATAAGTGTGCGGGTCAACACCAGGACAGGCTATTTCCACCCACACTAAAATTGAACCATTTCAATACGAACCTGTTTTGAATCATCACCCAACCCGCCCATCTTGCCACCTGTTATTGGTTTTGAAACTTTCTGCTTGCAGTGATATCATTGTTGCCTTTTTCAATTGTTTTTGTTTCAGTCAAACAGAGTTACATTTAACTTGACACTCGAGATGATTCACCAGGTATTTTCATCTTAATTTGTTTTATTTTTTCATGGGAACTTAGTTTAGTGTTGTGTTATTTCACTCTATTATACCTTAAACCTTTTTTTCTAGATTTTTGCTGAAAAACCAGCAGTGAGGCAGGCGTATTTGAATTTTGTACCTAACAAGGTAAGGAGTAAACATAATCTCAAATTTATGCCTGTATTTCAGGCGATTTATATTTCCTGCTATCTAAACACACTAAGAAACTTTTTCCTCTGCTCTTTTTGTATCCTGATTCCAGATGTCAGAAAAGGACTTCTGGACTAAATACTGGAGAGCCCAATACCTTCATAGCACCAAAAATGTAGTTGATGCTGCTGCAGAGGCTGTTGAAGATGAGGAACTAGCTATTTTCTTAAAGCAAGATGCCATTTTGGTTAGCGAGACACGCCAGCAAATGAAAGGGCAAAGCAATGCAACATTTCTGCAACTGTTGGTGGGGATGAGGAAGGTGTTTAAGTTCTGGTACGTAGCAGAATTATGGTGTTTGTTCATGTTTTCCTCCTTAGTTGATTCTGTAGGTGTTTTGTGGATGAAGAAGGTATTTAGATTGTCTTAATTAGGTCAATTAGGGTGCTTGTTCATGTTTAGTTGACGACGCATTCCCGTAGGTTGGGGACTTTTATGAAGCCATTGGGTTTGACGCCTGTATCCTTGTAGAATATGTTGGTTTGAATCCCTATGGTGGTCTTCGTTCAGATAGCATTCCAAAGGCTGGCTGCCCTGTGGTGGTATTTCATATAAAAAGTTTTAACGGCTATCCCCTTCCCCTATATGTTAAACTTGGTTTATACACATCACTTGATTTAAAAGGATCATTGATCAACCACAATTGCTGTGATTTGCTAATTCTTGTATGTCCTTTTACATATTCATTGTTATCATTGTTTTTAATTCTGCAGAACTTACATCAAACATTGGATGATCTGACACATAATGGGTTTTCAGTAGTAAGCTCTTTGACTTTGATGTGGTCAACTTTACTCATCACAATTGATTTTAAACTAAGCTGCTTTGAGGGTTAACCAACCTTACCCAATTGTTTGGTTCTTTCTTTATTTTCCCTTTGGTGTATTAGGACATGGTTCTTCCTTATTTATGATTGCCAGATCTGATTTTTATTTTTTATGGAAGTTATAATAATAACTACTGTATTTTTTGCAGTGCTTCCTTTTAATTATGTAATAAGATGAAGGCTGAGTTGATAATTTAATGTTTGTTGTTGTAGTGCATTGTTGAAGAAGTTCAGGGTCCAACTCAAGCCCGTTCTCGCAAAAGTCGTTTTATATCTGGGTAGTTACATGCTCAAAGCTCAGCTTTACAACTTGTTCTGATTATGTTGGTAACTCCCCTTTGCATTTTGACTTTTTCAGCTTGACCACTTTTGTTTTTATGGGATATTTAAAAAAAATAGCATATAGACAAACATTTAACGTAAGGAGTTGTCATGACCTCAAGTATATCCTAATTTGACTTACTAAATTTATACAGTTACATCTACTTAAAAAAATAGCAAATAAACAAACATATAATGTTAGGAGTTGTCATGACCTCAAGTATATCCTAATTTAACATACCTTTAATAAACACACAAACAATAACCTTAAATTGGGTCAAAATTACACATGTTTATTTTAACAAACAAACCATAACCTTCAATCACGTAAAAAAAATAAACTTTTTGCTTAGTGAACGCATGCGCCGCAACGCGCGCGGGCTCACCCTAGTATATATATATATATATATATATAGAGAGAGAGAGAGAGAGAGAGAAAATATATTTAAATGATCAATCAAGAAATATTAGATTGAAATTTAACCGATGATACCATGGTTGAACCTTGTATTGGTCCTCTCTGATGGACATAAAAACGTCAACAATAGTTAAACAAAACAAGAGAAGTTCCAAAGTCGATGGGACGGTCGTACTGTGAATTGATTGTGGTGCCTCAGGACAAGAATTCGAGCAAAAACAAATCATATATGTTGACATACTCAAAAGCAAGCAATGGAGGATATACCAACTTGGGTGAAAACTAAATATGACCTTATCTCAAAAGTATGATTATTGAAAATGAGTCTATTAAAACCCTAACATTTTTTATAAAATAGTTTATATAAATTATGTGAGTTAAAAAGAATGGACTAAAACTGAAAACAAATAAAAAAAGTGATGGTCTACACAAATGTGGCATTGAACACTCAAATGAATAGAAATGAGTATAGACAAGAGTCAAATCACCTATGTGAGATGGCACTATTTGACCTTAGAGTTAGTGTAAGGAAACTAGACAGATTTTGCATTGTCTATCTCCTCTTGACTACTTTAACAAGTCTTATCCTTACATTTGGATCATTCTCTTACATGCTGAAAACCATACGATTATAAGTTGTATCTTCTCGGTCTTAGCTCTAAATTACTTCAAAATTAAAGACCATGGATTAGTAAAAGAAGTGGTGTCGACTATTCTTCATAGGGTATTTTTTTCAACACTTGAGTGATTAAGTATGAGAGTTCGTCCCAACGTTCAAAGTGAGCCTTAGATGTATGATCTCTACCAGGTCAGTGATTGGTGTCTGTGAGACTTGTTATAAGCATCCAAACACTTATGTTGTAATTTTGAGTAGCGATCCACACCAGGATAATTAGTAGAATGATTAGTATTACTACCTTGATTAGTGCAATGAAGAGATGATCACACCTTTTTAGTAAGGAACTTTGTTAGGGTGGTCGTATGAAATGTTTTTAGTGATGATATCTTGGTGGGTACCAATAAGTGAATGTAAGGTTTGTTAGTTAACATGTACTCGAACAACTTAAACTTATGTTCTGTGTTGATATCGTTTTGATTCAAAGTTGTTTACATATTGTTGTTTTCATGTGAAGAATTGATCAAAATAACCTTTTAAACAAGCAAAAGGTTTCTTAAATGACATTAAATTGGAAAATAGCATTATCACAATTCACAATCCCTTGCACACCACACCCCACCTTTATGTTATTACAATATCAATCCTTAGACATATTTAAATCTAAATAAAAATATATACTTAATCATCAACCTAGCCGTGACTAACTTAACCATTTTATTACAAATCTACCAACTCGTTTATGACTAGTTTAACTTGTTACAATACGGTTGAAACCTATTTACAACTTGTTAATCCGCCTACAAAATTTAACTCGTTTAGATAAACAAACAATCAAACTAACTTTATTTATCTATTTGTTTTTAGAAGAGATGAGGTGGGGACAATACCATTACATTGATATATTTTGATTTTATTTTAAAAGTATTTAAGATTGTAAAAATGAAGTGTTCCTTTTTATAGTTGTTCTAGTTATATATAGTGTTAGAAATGATCTCTCCACCTACACACATGAAGATTAAATATTCATAATTGTAACTATAACTATACTAAGTATTACTTTTACTCCGTAACAAGATACCAATGAGGTTTGGGGAGGACGAGAAAAAACTCTAGATAATTGATCAAGTTGAATCAATGGCTAAGAAGAAAGGGGTGACAATGATGTGTACTTAAGTTTGTGTTATTATAGTTGTAGGAAGAAAAAAGAAAAATCATTATTGACTTTCATATAATTCCATTTCTTGAACCAAAACTGCATTTTATATAACTTCTTATTTTCTTAACTATATTTTTTATCTTTAAAATTTGGATATGATAGACTTGCATCTTTCTGAGAACATGATCGAGGATAGAAGTGAGTGGAGGCGTAGAATTAAAATTAAGGACTTTTAGTGGGTTTTGTGGGTGGGAAGGGTATACGGTGATATATGGCCGGACCACACTCGCTAGGCGTAGTTTTCCTCATATACCCTCTTTGGGTGTTACATGCCGTTTTTATTATGATTGTTATTGTTATTGACTGTGTTATATCTTTGTGTGATATATATCTTTGTGAGATATATCTTTGTGTTGTATGCTTTATCTAATTCTTTATGTGATATATATCTGTGTGTTGTATGCTTTGTATTATGATTGTTATTGTTATTGACTTTGTTAACGAGTCGGGGGTCTCTTCGGAAGCGGTATCTCTATCTTTCTAGATAGAGGAAAGACATGCCACCATATACCCCTCCCAGACCCTGCTCTCCAGCGGGATACACTGGGTATGTTTATTTGTTTGTTTGTTTAGTTCAAGTATATAATTGTTATACCTTTTGCAAAAAAAAATTAAAAACATTTTAAATTGAATAACTATAACAATACGTTAAGATTATTTTAAAAGTGTGTTTAACTCTAACGCCCGTCAAATACATGATGGTTTACTCAATATGATAGTGTGTCAACTCTGTTTAACTTCGTTTAGAATTTTAGGTTTTCATTAAACGTGTCTGTCCTTGATACTCATAATATCTCCTTATTGTTCACACCTTATCAAAATTTTAAGTTTTATATTGGTCACCCCTTATATATAACTAATACATCTTACTATATACTTGTATCTAAAGATGTTATACTGAGTAAAAACAGGGATGGGGGATATTTTTATCACAACTCCTCACGATGACAATTTAGATTTTTTAATAAAAGAAATAAAAATTATATTTTTGAGGTTATTTTAACTAACCCAATATGGCATAGTTCAATGCTGTATTAAATTTATATAGTGACGTATTAGAGCCAAAAAGGTAAAACGAGAAGAATATTGGGTTATAAATATCATATGGGTTTGCAAGTGGTGAAGATAAGATTAAAAATCACACATGGTTGACGAGAACATAAACACGTGAATGGATCGACAAAGTTCTTGATGTTGAGGACCTTGCACCAATTGTTTAACATATTTAGGACATGAACATCAAACCAAACAACAACAACATGCTTTGACTTTTTGACCGGGCTTTGTTAAGATGACGCCGATAAACATAAGGAATATGTTTTTTTGAACGATAGAGGACTCCGAACCTGACGATCTATCGGGACTGGTTACCCTGGACCTAGCCGTTAGTCGCAAGTCATACCCAGATGCGCGGGAACCGGATTGAATCCGTAAACCCTCGCCCTTCACCAGGATCGAACCCGGGATGAAACATCGAGCCAAACCTTCACCTGGATGCCGCAGAAGTTAAATGGGGAGGGTTGAATTTGAACCTGGATTACTTAGTATACCAGACCAATCCTTCAACCACTTCACCACTTAAATCATTGGCAAACATAAGGAATATGTAAAATCCTTTCTTTTTATATCAATTATTTTTCTTAGAAAACAGGAAAAATGTAGAAAAGAAGCACATATACAATCATGAAAAAAACATATTCTTAGATTTAGTAGAGTATTGACGAGTTTTATGTGGGGAAAAAATTGTAATTTATATAATATATATTGCAGAGTAAGAAAGCCAGAAAAGGTAAATGTGACATATGGGTCACTAAATATTCCCAAGGCATAAAAAGTTAAATGTAATGAGTTAAAAGAGAATATCTAATGGAAAAGTGAAAAAGGTCACTCATGGAGACTAACTACACAAACTAGGAAAAAGAAAGTCATCGACAACTTTATTGGACATCTATCACTACTTCAAACTTTATACCTGGGATTCCCTCAATTTCAACAACAATGGCAACAAAGTTTATGTCATAATCATAACTCTCCCCTTTCCTACTTTTGTAATAGTAAAACCCGTATTGGATATCCTCCAAAGTCCAAACTAACATGATCACTAAAACACTAAAACACTATAGAACGAAGTTGCTTTACTATGACAAACCAAATGTTTAAAGATCGTATTTACTCATTTATGCTAAAACGTTTCCGGTTTATTTGCTACTCTGCATTCTCATCTAGAAACCATTGAGTTTATGATAGGACGAAACCAGTGACCCATATCAATAAATAGAACATAATGGGCGCCTCTCGAGTGACCGAGGGCGTCGAATGGGGTCTTTGATAACGACCTCGTGACATTACGTTGGGTAGATGACAAAGACGTTTTAACTTTTAATTGTGTGCAATGACCAAACACATTGACATCGTACCAAAATGTCGTGTTCAAAGTGTTGTTAACATCGCAAGATACTTAAATGACATTTTCATTGAAGGAAGAGGTTTGTAACCGAAGCAACATGTATACTTTGTTTCTTTTTCTCTCACTTTTCTTTTTGGCAATAACTAACAAAGAGGAATAAAACTTTCTGATAAACTCACCGGGGCTTTCTCAGGGACTTGAACGGAAAATTCGTCGGCGGCGACGGAGAAAACTCGAACGGCAAATGAGGCGGGTCGGTCTCACCAGACAACATACCAACAACCTCTCTCATTGTAGGACGTTTCCCCGGAGACCGCTGCAGACACAACAGTGCAGTGGTGATACACACCATAGCTTGTTGTTGATCCAGTGAGTGAATATTAGGATCAACAAGATCCAAAAGCTTCCCATTACGTGCAAGCTGCCGAGCCCATGAAATAAGATTAGCCCTTTCGAACTCCGACATTGGAGAAGCTGTAACTTGCAGGGGCCTTCGACCGGAGACTAGAACAAGTAGCAAAACGCCATAGCTGTAGACATCACTCTTCTCAGAGAGCTGACCACCGTCGCATTTCTCCGGTGCTATATAACAAACAGTGCCTCTCATGCTCGGAGTGCTGCTAATGCCACCACTTTTGGGGATTTCACCACTGGGGCATTCTTGACTGTTTCTTCTCCGGTGACGGAATTCGCCACTCAGCCCATCTAACCACCAATCGATGCTTGATTTGCTGCTGCTTTTGCTCTTTCTCTTCGGTGGCACAAACTCTTCATCCCGTTGCCACCACATCTCTCCGGTGTTGCTTCCCTTCGTTTCTTCTTCTTCCTGTTGGATAGTTCATCGCAAAACTCCTCTTTCCACCATTCTCTCGGCTTTCGATTCTTCTTCTCTGTTTCTGATTTCTTCTTTTGCTTCTTCTGAGGTGCATCGGAGACACCGGTTTCTTGCTCCGATGAGAATGGATCTGTGGTGGTGAGCCAATCTTTCTTGGGTCTCTCGTTCTTTATCTCGCTTCCAATCCACTCCATTACGTAATCCTTCACTCTCCCTGACTCACCGCCCCAATTGTCCTGTTTCCACCACCAGTCCCGTCCAGAACCACCGCCACCGCTCTTCTTTTTCCCCAAAAACCTCCGGTTACTGGAATCGACACTAATCTGATCGGAAACACTTGTTCTCTCCAGATACTCAGACGGTGACGCCTCCAAATCGACGACGGTAACACGACAGCTTTCCGTCGATACCGGATCCACGTTCACCACCACGTCTCCTGTTACCACACTCTCAGTTTCCTCTGCTACTGACCTGAATTCATCTCTACAATCGTCATTATCCCCCTTTTTGTCGGCGTCGGTGTTATTATTGTTATCATCATCAGCTATTTCTGTTAATTGATCTCCTTCTTCTTCTTCTCCACATTCAAAAAAGGTTTCAACGACCTCATTTTCATCAACACCTAACACTCTCGCCAGACCGAAATCAGCTACTTTCGCATTGAAATTAGAGTCTAACAACACATTAGAAGGCTTGATATCACAATGAACAATAGGCGGATCACATGAAAAGTGAAGAAACTCGACACCTTTAGCTACATCTAGCAAAATCATAAACCTAATTTTCCAATCCATGAGCTCAGGGCACTTACGATACAACAACGCGTCTTGCAAGCTACCGTTCTGCATATACTCATACACAATCATCATCCTCTTCCGTCGCCGGCGATTCTGATCGGAGGAGAATCCGAGGACGGAGATAACATGAGGAGAATGTGCAACGCACGCGCCGGCGATCCGCGTGGATAACGAGAGCTCGTTATGAAACTCTCTCTCACCTTGCAACGATCCGGAGCAGTTCATGAGCTTCACGGCGATCTCCTCACCGGACAGAAGCATGCCTCTGTAAACGGAGCCAAATCCTCCTTGACCTAGACGGCTACTAGCGGCGAATGCTGACGTGGCTCGCCGGAGGACCTTATACGAGAACTGCTGCAGCTGTTTCTGCGGTTGCGGTGGTGGAGACTTCAGATCCGCCGGAACCGTACGTTTTCGTGAGAGTTTCTGTAAGCGATTGCGAGAACGATGAAGAGTAGGAATACTAGTACTCCGGCGAGTACGGAATGCAGAACAGCTGATCCATGGCGGTGGTGGTGGTTGTACGGTGGCGCCGGCGGTGGCAAATCCGTCGGAAAATCCGGTAACGTCGGTGGTAGTGAAGACATTTGTGTAATCAGATTGAGAAATCACACACACACAAACACACACTAAAACACACAGTCTTTCTCTCTCTAGAAATCTCACTTTCTCTCACTAGAACATATAGCTTATCCGTGATATCGGCTTGTTCACAGGTGGTGAGCTGAACCACTGTGAGGCTTTACTTGAGGAGTGAGGGGTGATGCTAATATGACGGGGCGGTGAGGGTGACAGTTCAACGACTAATGAGAATACAGAAGAAAAAAATACACGTAGGTATGTTGTTAGTTGACTGGATGTGTATTGTAGAGATATTAGCCTGCGTGCTCATAGCCGTTTATGTTTTGTTTTCTACAAATATTGTATTTTTTAAAGGGGTTAATGTATTGTTTATTCCTATATTAAGACTTTAAGACTATAATAAAATACTAAAAGAGGATGTCATTCAAATATCAAAATGTCAATGTATAATAACAACTATATAAAATAGAAACGCAAGTAGATAGTTGAATAGCTTCTATTATAGTAAAGAACAAGCGCGTAAGCTTTTAAATAGTAGCAACAAATAAAAGACACACGTTATAAAATGAAGATGTATAGACACTTTTAAGTTGTTAAACTTCGGTTCATTGTATTGGTTTTGTGTTTGATCGTTTAGTTTTAGCATCAAATGAAGATTGGAAGTTCGATCATGGGGTTTTCATAATTTAGTTCTTGAAGTTACAGTCTTTGATGAAATTTGCAGAATAAGGTGTTGATTGATGAAATTCAACTAAGTTGATGTTTGGCGGTTTGGTTCTTATCAAGATGATACTTTTGGTTAGAGTTCATGTGGAAATTTGGGTCCAATTTGCTGGCTTATTGAAGTTATTGCTTTTTATTAAACAGGGGTTGAAATTTTGAGTCAAAAGTGCTGAACCCAAATGTTGTTTTTTGTTCAATTTTGACTTTTGTTTTTTCATAGCAAACTATTGACAATTATTGTGAAAATGCAAATGTGTGTGTGTTTGTGTATGTTTGATGAAAAATACTACAGCTTGCAACTACCGATGAATTTTACAAAATATAGTGTCTTTTTTCTTTTTCCGGCAGGAGAATAGTTGGTTTGCAATGAAATGCAAATACACCTCATTTTGTAACACATAATAACTAACTATATTTTAAAACCATATAAGAATCTAATGCTTATAACCTTATGTAACTTTATGACGAAATGGATTTATGTTTGGTCAAAAGGAACTTTAATCGACTATGGAGTTTCGAGCAACTACTTTCCCTTATCCAATTCATGTTATCTTTCTGTAGTTTTGAGCCTTCCGCTTATGTCCATACACGTTTCAGATGGCTGCAAATTAATATTTTACCGTCTACCCAACTGTGTAATTTTTTAAAGCTTTTTCATGTGAAAATATAACTTGTTTGGCACCTGAAAGCCAAATGTGGATTTATAACAGTGGTTTGCATATTTACGGATAGAAGGCTTTTAACAATTTTTCCATTTTGGAACTGGGTAATTGTTGTGGGATGACAAAAATAACATCCACACTATACTATCTATAGATAAGAATTTAATCACTTGAATTCAATCTCATGGTCTCGGATATAATTCTAAAGTCGAACTCAGGAAATATTTATAGTTTTTTTGTTTGTTTAAAGAGGTAAGTTCATTTGAATTTGAGAGCAAGTTATTATTTGGTTACTTAGGTTTTTAATCTTTTTTGTATCTGAGCTCTAACACTGTTTCTGTTGTTAGTCATTGTTTTGTTAGCAATCTCTTTTGTTCTCGCATACAAAACTAAGTTTGTTTATCTTTAGACTTCTGTACAGACCATGGTCAGGCATTGGAACTTATAGAGTGGTGTCATACTGATAAGTTAGCATGATCGCAGTGTTTAGTGTTCACAGCAGCAATGTATAGAAGAAATTGAGTTAATAGTGATGCCAATCATGTTTAATTGGGATGAGTGGAGTGTAATGTGGTTTTTATCTGGTTTAGTGATTATATATGCATGAGGAAAGGATCACAAGGCTATCTATTTGCAAATTGTAATGTCAATAGTTATGTTGTGATGTCATTATATATCTTTCATTCATATGGGTTTACTTGAAAGCTGTAGTTCAATATTAATTGAATTAGCGTTTCTATAAAAAGTGCCATGATTTATTGATGATGTTTGTTTTGAGACATGAATGGTACTGCTGGTTAAGTTAGTCGGGTGAAACTTTATACGTATTGAAATCAAACAGAATGCTGTTAGATTGGAAATTAGATGGGACATTATTTGCTAATATAATCTTACATTATGTGGAATTCGATGGTATTGATTCATATGGATTTCAGGATTTGAAGATCTAGGTCTATCAAAGGTCAGAAATTGGTGGTTCATTATGCATTAGGAAATGGTGGTTCAGAAATTGCAGAGGTAACTTCTATATTGAATGAACCATTTATGTGTTAACAGCTATTGTTGATTGTTTTTTTTCCCTCTTCTTGCACTTTTTGTGTTTCTTATAATATTTTGTGCATGTTTGTGTATACTATATGGATTGGTTAGTTACATGATAATGTTGTATATGTATGGGCATAGAATTTTTTTGGTTCTTTGATTATTGTTAAGATTGAAATTGGGCATTCATAACAGCTTTTGTTTGGTATTGGCTATTCGTGTCTAACTAATATTTGTATGAATCTACTTTTGTTGATCACATATTGGGTCGTGTTTGATCTTAGAGCAGCGTGAATTGAGTAGTGAGTCTTCTTTCCACTCTACTTTTGTAATACAA
The DNA here is from genome assembly GCA_024085815.1 of Flaveria linearis. NCBI lineage: Eukaryota > Viridiplantae > Streptophyta > Magnoliopsida > Asterales > Asteraceae > Flaveria > Flaveria linearis. The sequence goes on from CM044014.1 coordinate 6,745,827, forward strand.
AGTAGACTCACCCCTTCATGTATGTGAATTTTCCAACCATTGCACTATTATAATTGTCTCTGTTATTATAGTTTTTTCTCAATTTCATTTACGGCTACTTTGAGGTTTTATGTTCCTGTTTAATTTCAACCTGTATTTGAATTAAACCTTGTACTGTCTGTTGCAAATATTAGAACAACAATTCTAGAGTTATTGTGAGTTATTGATTCTTTTTTGGTTTTGAAGATGGTGGCTTTAGATATCGGGTCTTTTTTTGTATGTTATTTATGTTCATGTTAACGACTTCAAACTCAGTTCACAATGTTCTTGGATTCATGGTTATTACATATTTTATTTTCCTTTGAGGTTTGTATGGTAGTTAATGCTGATGTCATTACACATTTTATTTTCCTTTGAGGTTTGTATGGTAATTAATGCTGATGTTATTACATATTTTATTTTACATGTTACCACTTTATGGACTAAACAACATTTCAAAAACAGGTCCACCAGCAGGAAAAAAGCCAAAGGACGACTAAAGACTTACAACAACAACCTTTTGAAGTTGCCAATACCGCCTGAAACGCACAATGCTCCAACTATTTGTTAATACATGATCTCCAATCTATAACACTCTTTTGAAGTTCAAGGCAACCAAGTGGAAAAAGGTAGTAATCTATAACACTCGATATACTCTTTTGAACGTAATTGATGGCCATGTCTAAACAGTTTATATAAAAAAACATGATATCGCGCAACGCGCGATATGGTTCTCAACTAGTTATATATAGTAAAGAACAAGCGCGTAATCTTTTAAATAGTAGCAACAAATAAAGGACACACGTTATAAAATGAAGATGTATAAACACAACACGTGTAAAGCACTAAAACAGGGAATAACGAAATAGAACAATCAGTTTCAAACCTGCGTTTGTTCTTTGCGAAACAATCGGATTACCACTCCACCAGAGGAAGCACATTTAAATAGAACATAAGCCTAAATTCTCTAATACTAAAAAGAAAATAAGAAAATAAAAAGCTACTATTCATTTCCATGTGTAATAATAATAGAGTAATTCGATTAACCATGCGAAAACAATTATAGTTTAGCCAGGGATGTAAGGAACCGTAAATTCTAAATAGAAATTAATCTCATTTGCCGAATTTATTAGATTACGTTACACTATGTAGCTTCATTTGTATTGTACTAGGGTTGTCTGTAATTTGGTTTGTATCATTTAAATCAGGTGACTGGATCGTACCCAAACAGGGTCGTACCAAATAAAGGACTACTAGTTGGTCGTTGGTTTCACAATCGATCAAAATTTAACTTTGATTTTAGTCTCGGGGCTAGAACTTGAACAAGTCTAATATCTTCTTGGAAAGTTGCATCGAGTATTCTAACATTCAATATATGAAAACTGTGTTTTGTTCTTCCATTCTAACAATAAATGTTTAATTATGTTGCCGTGAAAATTAATCTTGTGAAGAAGTATGATTTTTAATGTATTTGAGAATGTGGGCTTTCTTTTGTAGATTTCTATTAGCCATGTACATGTGGGCAATCCAAAATACCACCATCGTTTGATTAAGAAACCCCCCAGTAACTAAGGTAAACAACGTAGAAAAAGTACCCATTTCTGTGAGTGTGTTTCCTTCTAGTGCTATCATCCTTGCCTTTATCTCAGAATTCTAGTTAGTTTTTTTGGACATGTTTGCCGTGGTAAAATAAGGTAGATGAATGACTCGAATATTACTCAACAACAAGCATGGATTATTCAAACCGAGATCAGATAGAAACAAATTCCAATACTGGGAAAAATAAAAAAAAATGTAAAAAAGTTCGTATATGTTCGTAGGGATGTAAGTTCGACATATTAGGCCAGATTGTAACCAATAACTTTCAGTTAACCCCAACTTATTAACACGAGTGGGAGGAAGATTGTAGCAACACCTCACTACAATTCACATGATGCTTTTTTCTATTTATCAGGTTTCATTTTGTTCCAATCCAAGCCTAACCCGTAAAATAACACTACTTGTAAATTCAAAATAAATCCTTTCATCTAGTATTATAATAGCATTAAATCTTTAATTCATCTTACTTTCCCCTTGTTTTAGCATCTCACTTCAAATATATATTGCACCATCCATTTGACACAAGTAAGAATGTTCAATATCAAATATCCAAATTTCAAAAAGTTTCAGATAACGGAAATTACTGTCTGTATATATATCCGAAAATTTGGATATCCGAATTTTTTGGCATATATACGAAGAGTAATTCGGATACCAGAACTTTATTTTTTACTTTTTTGCAACAAATACTATTATACATAATATAAAAAACCAATCTACTTTGATAAAGTCTCAACATACATTAACAAGTGTTAACTATAAATAAAAAGCGTTTAACAATTAACAAAATATTTTTATTTAAAGTTTCCGAATAATCGAATATTCAAACATACGATCATTTTTAAAATCAGTATCCGAAACCGAATAAAATGTTTAAATATATATATTTTTGAACACTTTATGAGTGACACTAATTACTTTTATTTTATAATTTTAGAGTGATAAACGTTGCAATTATTAGTTTAGAACATTCACATCAGGTTTATTATATTAATATTTATAATTATAATAAAAATCACTAATTATTTATCTTTTTTTTAATTAAATAATATTTTTTATATTTTTCAATTACTTTTCTTTATCTTCTACTAATAACCACGTTTAAAAATATTACAAATTTTTATAAGATTTGAATATTAATTTCATAAAATATAAAGATGGCTATTAACTTTTCTTCCACTCAGAACAATCTACAATCATTACTTAAATGTAAGTAAAACCATCGTATAAATATAGAAAATGTGACACCTTATATAAATTTCACATCGACCGTAGACAGAAGAGATTTCTGCTACATAAGGAATGTTTGGTCTCTAATATTATCAACACGTTTTGGGCGTATTGGTTGTGGATGAGAGGAGAACTCCACAGTTAAGCGTGCTCGGGTGACAGCAATCCAGGGATGGGTGACCTCCTTGGGAAGTTTTTACCTGGGAAACCAAAAGCAAATCCGTGAGCTACTCTTGGACAAAACGGACAATATTGATGGTATGAGGGGACGGGTGTTACAGAATGGTATCGGAGCCACTCCTGTGCCGTTCAGGATGTGGGACATACCTCACCGAGGATGGTGACTTCTCGGGCTCATCGAGTACGATGAGTCCAAAGGGGGGTGATTGTGACACCCTACATAAATCTCATATCGGCCGTGGACAGGAGCGATTCCTGGTTCATAAGGAATGTCTGGTCTCTAATATCATCAACGAGTTTTGGGCGTATTGACTGTGGATGAGAGGAGAACTCCACAGTTAAACATGCTCAGGTGGCAGCGATCCAGGGATGGGGGACCTCCCTGGAAAGTTTTCACTTGGGCAACCAAAAGCAAATCCGTGAGCTTCTCGTGGACAAAACGGACAATATCGGTGGTATGAGAGGGCGGGTGTTGTAGAAAATCTACCGATTCATGCTCTTATATCACATAGATATTTAGAACAAATCGCGTGTTTTCGACGCCCCTTTAATGCACGTGGAAGACAAAAGTAACACGCGCGGCTACGTGGGCTCTCTGACTCAGATCTAGGTAGGACCACAATACCATGGTACAGATCTGACGCTATTAGCATACGCGTGAAAGCCATGAACAAATAGAAAGTGAGTTTTATTACACGCGCTGTAAATTTTAGCTGAGACCTAAATTCACGTGAAAGGATCACGTGATCTCATCGAGATAATATCATTTCGACCCTCATGGTATTGAAGTCAAACTTTTGGGGACATACAGAACCATAGGGACGCAATATTTGTTTTTTAATACGTGCCAATATTGTATAATATGAAAAATGTAAGTTGATGAACAGTAGAAAGGTGATGAATAGTATTTTCCTGAATCACAGCCGTCTATATGTACATCTATGGTTGTGAATCTTGGTTTAGTTTAAACAATGCATGTGTCCACCACCGCTTGCCACATGAGAGAGAAAGAGCAGATGATATATCCTCACCCTGTTCCCCAACCTCTCCTCACCCAGTTCCCCAACCTCGGAGGATAACTGTTGTTCTTAGATTTTCTCGCCGGACTTCGCGTAACGCCGCCATTCGCCGTTGAACTCCGACGATCTCCGGCGACCACCCATTTACCCGACCCGAATTCGTTTGGCTTCGTGGGTTTCGTTATGATAGGTGGGAGGTTGAGGTTGAGGTTGACTTTTGTGTAAACGTTGTCATTTGGGGGAATGAGAGATTGTTCTGTGGGACTCAGGCAGCTGCATTTTCCAGCGGGGTTGAGCTCCGGCGACACCAATTTTCGGCGAATTGGTTTCTTTGGGGTGATGGGTCGTTTTTTCATGGATGATTTTCGCCTCGGGTCGGGTTGGTGATCGGTTTTAGGCGATGGTGGGTCATGAGTGCGGGTAATCGGGTCGGGTACGATGAGGTCTCTGGTGAAGTAGTACGATTTTCTTTGATTAGTTGCAGGTTTTGAGGCGGAAAACGATGAAGAAGATGAGGGTGAAGATGATGAAGTTGTGATGGGTTGGGTTTTGGTTAGTTTGTTCTTGAGTTTGGTGGCTGTGATGGAGGTGTAGAGCCATGAATTGGGGATTAGAGTTGATAATCTGAGCCTGTAATTGCCCATTAATGGTGTTGAATTGGTGTTGAATTGGTGTTGACTTGGTGTAGAATTGGAGTGAAGAGTGGAGAAGAAGATAAATAGAGATGAAGGAGACATGTGGGGACGACGAGGGTTGAAAAGTCACAAAAAAATACAAAAGGAGGTGGGGCCTACGGTGGGTGCTAAACAAGATGCTTTAATGCTAAATCGTCACTAACAGTGATTCGTGAGAAAAACGAAACACCTTTTGGAGTATTTATGATAGAATTCTTCATAAACATATGAGTGTGTTTATTATATTGTTGGTTTAATACACCGTGTATTACATGATTTAAATACATAAATATTAAATAATTATTAATAAAAATTAATGAATTATAAAATGATATTTTGATATAAGATATGATTGACCCTCCCCTCCCCCTCCCCCATGCGGCCCTGTGGCTCACCGGCACCACCGTCGAATGAGGATCCCACGACTACTGTACTGTCTCACCGCCGCCATCATCCACCACTGCAACGGCCCTACCACTGTAACTCCGCCATGGATGAACCGTAGCCATCGCGCAGCCATCTCTACACCGCAATCATCGCATTGTCGCCGTCAACCATCACCGCTGCTACAACCCGCCATCGGTGCCTGCGTTGCTACCGGCAAAACCCTAAAAGGTTAGCCATGACAACGGTTGTTTTGTACTCCCGTGACCTCCTTTTTTCCCGATCTACAACATGCACAACTGTTTCTTGGTCTTCGTTGGTCTTGATGGTGATGGTCGTCATGGTGTAGGTTTTGATGGTGATGGTCGTCATGGTGTAGGTTTTGATGGTGGTGGTTTTGATGGTGGTGGTCTTGATAGTGGTGGTGTAATCACTTCTATTACTCCCCTCCTCTATGATACCCTTTTAGGGGTTTTTGGTTTTGGGTTATTATCCTATATATGAACAAATATGGTGGTGGTTTTGATAGTGTGGGTTTTGATGGTGGGGGTCTTAATATTGGTGGTTTTGATGATGGTGGTTCTGATGGTGGGGCTTTTGATGGTGGTTCTGATGGTGGGACTTTTGATGGTGGTGGCCCGACCACCTAATCTTAAGTTGGTGTTTCTAATGGGCTGTGATGAGTTGATGGGTCTGAGTAAAAATGATTGAGGACATTGTCTAGCCGTGGAAGGGGTGTCGGATGGCAGGTTATTGCCTGCAACCCGCCCTCCGGCCATGATGGACTCATTTCTTTACACACTCTGAGCCCGATATTAAAATGGAAAATTGTTGATTTTAATAGTCTCAAACTATGGTGTCATCGACATTTTGTGGTAGGCGTGGTCCTTTTGGTGTGATCTTGCTGTCTTAGATAGTTGACTTAAATCTTTTTTGGTTTTCTATTCATGTCGATGATGGTAGATCATTTTTTTTAATCAAATGTCAATGATGGTAAGGTAGAGGCTTTGTTACCCGTTGCCGATTAGGATGTTGTTATGCATGTTTTTTTAAGCATTTTCTATTGGTCATCAAATCTTATTTAGTGGCGACGTTGGTTGTTGATGTCGATGATGGTGGACATGTGTTCATTTGAGGCTCTTGGTTTTGGTAGTTACGTGGTTGTGATGACACATAAAAACTGGTACTGGTTGCTTTGTCCTGGCAGCTATTTCCGGGATGCAGCCACAACCTGGCATCAGTTCTGAGCCGTACGCTGAACATTCTAAGTTAGAGTATCGATTTACGGCGTTTCCAAGACGCGCAACGCGCGTCTGGGTATTAAAACTAGTTTTTTAAATAATGTGAACATATTAATTTTTTCATAGGAAATGATACTTGGAGTTTGGAGACGCGTAAAGTTTTTTTTATATTTATTTATTAAATTTACTAAACTATTATCATCTTTGATATGCAGATTCCTGAAAAAAGAATATTATTTTTGAATGGACATGATGAAATAAAGTCATTCTCTATCTTAACACTATAGCGGGATGTTGTCTTTCTTTTGGCATCCTGCACCGCACTGTTTTACGTTTCGTAACTTTCGGAGTAGGGCACTAGTACCACATGTTTCTTATTTGTAGCAGATCTAATTGGGTATGCACCTCTCGCTTCTTCATGCACTCTGTCCCACATCGACAACGTTAGTTTCCACCTTAGTTTTCTCCATCCCCATTGCCTCCCATCCCAACCTATCCCAAGCCCAGCACGTTTTCCTTTACTTGATCATACTATTTCGCTAAGTAATTACAAGCTACGCTCATCAAATAAATTCAAAAGTAATTTTAAGGGTGTAAACGAAGCAGGAGAAGCTCGAGCTTGCCTAAACTCGTGCTCGACTTGTTTAACTTAATAAAACTCAAACAACTTCTGATTAAATAAAAAGTTACAAACATCTGAAAAATAAAAAAATAAAAAAATAAAAACAACCTTTAATCGAAGGGAGGGAAAACAAATACAATTACCAAAACATATTAATTAATATAAAAAACTGCTAGATTTTAAATCCATAAAAAATAACATCCAGATAAATTACTTTTTTTTTGAACGGTGACTTTCTTATGAGTGACTCAATGTCACATCGCCCCCTGGGTGACCCTAACCAAGATTTGCTCCAGACTATGTTGTCTGAACCGGGTCCATGCTGGATTGTCAGACTTGGTTACGGCGTTCCTCCGGAAACCGTACTGCCTCCACAAGGGATAACCCTCTGGAGTAACAGCCGGATGAAAACCGAGGTCGAGCTCTGAGAATCGGCCTCCGCAACAGTGGCTTAAAGGAAAACTCTCTTCATTGCTCTAAATGTCCCCAAACCAGTACCAACAAGGCTCGAACCCCTGACCTCCACATTGGGAGGGGGGACTCTTACCAGTTGAACCAAATCTGAAGGACTAACATCCAGATAAATTACTAGGCCAAAACTTGTAGACAATACTTTGTAGTAATAGGGAAAAACCTATTGTCAAGAAAATCAAACATCCCATGAAAGATAATTTGAATAACAACAGAATTTGCAAGATTTTGTCAAGAAAATCTATTCTCTCGCAAATGGTTCTTGATCACAGACCACACCTTTTCTTTCTCATCATCATCAAATTCTTTTCTACACCTACTTTGATTCCAAATCATAAAAAATTTAAATTTACTCTTCTAATAAAAAAATACATGATTTTACTATCAAATATCTATCATTGGATTTCCACTATCAAATATCTATCATTGGATTTCCACTATCTTTCGCCCAACCGTTTCTATGAACAAATTGTTGACTATATTATAGTATTCAAATTCAAGTTTAGTAACCCTTTAATGGTTAATAAGAGGTTACATTTTCCTTGATATTGATTGCTATTGCTTATGTTATTGAGTTGGTGTCTCTTTGGAAGCGGTCTCTCTATCCCTCAAGATAAAGGAAAGACTCGTCACCAACGACCCCTCCCAGTCCCTACTTTTTTTTTACTGAGTATGTTTGTTTGTTTGTTTATATTTTTTTACAGTTAAACTGTAACATTCAGTTTGATTATTTAAAATAAATAAAAATTAATAGTTATCCCTTAACTATTGAGACTTAAAATTACATACTAACCGTTAAAAAGTTGAATTCCCAAAAAAATAATCTTTTAGGGGCTGTTTGATTGTACTGACTGAGTCAGAAGCTGACCCAGTAAAAATTTCTGACTGAGTCTGCATCTGACTGAAACTTGGCTGTTTGATTATGTATCTGACTGACTCTGCTGAATGAAAAAAATAACCACTATGTACACTTCTGTTAAATTTTTCTGTTAAATTTCTCTGCTAATTAAGTGTGAAATGATAAATAATAATAATCAACTGCCCAAATTCCTTCAACAATAGCTAATGAAACGCAAATCAGATTAAAAACTCAAAAAAAATTGAATTCCAAATCTCAATCTCAAACTCTCCCGATGCTTTCTCTCGAACACTCTCGGACTCTCTTCTCTCCCTCTCGATCTCTCTCGGTTCTCTGCCTCTCTCTCTGTTCCCTGCTTCTCTCTCGAACTCTTGATTCCCTCTCGGTGCTCACAATCGATCGCTCAAAGGTCTCGATCTCACAAACAACAGAAGCTGCTGTTAACGTGCGATTTTGGGGGTTTTGGTGGTTGAAATCGACAGCGACAGTGAAGGTGTCGATGATGATGATTCGATGGAGATGATTGCTGGTGTCGATTGGAAGATGATCGAAGATGAGGTTGTGGTCGAGGGTCGCACCCGCTGCCCTTTTCATGGTCAGCATCCCGATTTCTAAGGACCGGGTCAGAAGCTCCGGACTCGATCAGATCACAAATCACGTATACCAAACACACTGACCGCAGCGCTGGGTCAGCGCAAATCAAACACGCCCTTAATAACTATTAAAAAATTACCGGACCCCGTGGAAATTACTATACTTTGTAAACCTATACTGTCATCATACTTCAAATCAAACGGAGCGTGTAAAGCGTAAATCCCCCATTCAAACCCTACGATTCGAAAACCCCAAATCACTTTTCCCCTTTACTCTTACATAATCAGATCAGATTGGCCGCTAGGGTTTTCAATCTGATTGAATCTTCTATAGATCAACACCTTTATAATCACCATCACCATCATCATGGGGCAACAATCTCTGATCTACAGTTTTGTGTCGAGAGGCACCGTGATTCTCGCAGAGTACACAGAGTTCACCGGCAATTTCACCTCTATTGCTTCTCAGTGCCTCCAGAAGCTCCCCACAACGAACAATAAGTTTACGTACAACTGCGATGGACACACCTTCAATTACCTTGTTGAAGATGGCTTCAGTAAGTGTTCGTGAACTTTTCTGTTTAATTGCGCGCTATAGTTTCTGTTGTAGCTTTGTAGATTTGATTTTAGGTTTTTATAGTTACGAGCTTAACGATTTGTAAGTGGAAAGTTTGCTAGTGATGTCTGAATGACGTTGATGGATACTTCCGGTTCATCGGATTCTCGATGTGGTTTTGGTTATTAATTATATGGTTTACTTAGGTGTTCATGTGATTATTAACTTTTGGTGTAAGTATTTCTATTTTAGAAGCAGATTAGTATTCTAGACCTCTAGTGATCTGTGCTAAATATGTGTAATGTTGTGACTGTTGAACTTTAATTAATGTGCCTTTTGTGTATTTAACTTATGAGTATATGCAAAAATAGCTAAATTCCTCCAAATTAGAGGGAGTAACCACCTGTTACTCTACTAGTTCCATAGCTATGCTCATTGCTGCAATAACTTCATAATTTAGTTACATGTTTGTTAAAATTGTATAAATTTAAAAGTTTTTGATGGATGACTTTGGATGGATTGTGTTAGAAGTGTTCATCATGCGCTCCATATGGATTGACATCCCTTGATACAAGCCTATGATCATTTTAGCCTTGTAGGCACACATTGATGATCCTGAACCATTATGTATTACTTAACTTAAAATGCAAACAAAATTATTTTGCATATCTTGAAATTAAGATACAGTAAAATTGACAAAATTGTAAATTTATGGTAATCTTACAAAAATTCTTTACCTTTGTACATAAGACTTCAAACGTATTCTTTTGAATTGCATGGATTTTTTGTTTGTGATAACAAAGAAAAGATGCAATAAGCCATTAAGGTATGGCAAACTAGTAACAATGTATCTTTTTTATATGTATATCAGAAACAGATAGTCAAATTATATATATCCTTATGAAGGAGAAAACACTTAGAAAATAATAACATGAACTAACAGCAATTGTTATAGATGTTAACAAATTTCATCCTTACTCTCTTGCATTTGCATCATGAAGCATACTGTGTTGTGGCTGCTGAATCCGCTGGCAGACAAGTTCCAATGGCTTTTCTTGAGCGAATCAAGGATGACTTTAACAAGAAGTACAGTGGCGGGAAAGCTGCTACAGCTATTGCCAATAGTCTGAACAAAGAATTCGGGTAATCTGGTTATTCATTTAATCACAATATTTGTACAATCTTTCTAGATTGATTATATATTTACGGTTATGCTTACTAATTACTATTATCAGACCCAAGCTGAAGGAGCAGATGCAGTATTGTGTGGATCATCCTGAAGAAATTAGTAAGCTTTCAAAGGTCAAGGCCCAGGTTTCAGAAGTGAAAGGTGTGATGATGGAGAACATTGAAAAGGTAATCATATATGTGTGCGTGTGTCTGTGTGTGTATGCATGTGTATACCCCTTTCAGTTATTAATGGGAAATGAAAGATTTTGGGTACATTAGTTGGCTTTGTCTGATATTTAATTGTTTATGTATATATAGGTCCTAGATCGTGGCGAAAAGATAGAGCTTCTTGTGGATAAAACTGAAAATCTTCGTTCTCAGGTCAGTGAATTCAAGAAGTTATTGGGATACTTGCTCTAAGTCAGTGCACAAAGTTGACTTCAAATACCAAACTTAAAATTTTAAGAGTTAACTAAAGAGACCATGGTTTGAATAAGCCCTTTTTTGATTGCTTTCATTCCTTTACCTGCCTTGAGCTAAGCTGGGCTTTTATAAGAATATAATTATAATAAACATTCTACCCATCAGACTACGTTTCAATTATAACCACTTCATATCTGTATGTGTACTAGTGTCTTTATATCATTTCTTGATTACATAGTTTAATCATGCTACATATGTTTTTTTTAACAGCCAAAATTTATTTCACAAAGAATCTAACAAGGAGCTAGAAAAAATTACTAAATACGCATGAAAATCAATTTCAATAAAATCTCCCCCAAGCATCCCAGCTCAACTTACCAATCCTTCCCCTAGTTTTCATCATTGATTTTCATGCGTATTTAGTAATTTTTTTCTAGCTCCTTGTTAGATTCTTTATGAAATAAATTTTGTCTGTTAAAAAAAAACATATGTAGCATGACGAACCTTCCAAATACACATGAATCTCCAATGGACCTTTTCGATTATTATTAAAGCTTCGATCATGACAAACCTTCCAAACACACAAAGAGATAACTAGAAAATTGCGTAAATTAGGTCCTGACGCCATTTGAACCGTTGATGGTCTTACGGGAGTCGAATAATATTTACATAGTTCTATCACTTTGCATTTGCTTTTATATATATATGGTTGCTTCACTTAGGGGCTGTAATCAACCTCTTAATGGTTCAGATGTCTGAATGGTTCAACACTTAATGGTTCTGACTGTTTGCTTCGTGGGCAAATGTCTGAATGGTTTAGACATTTGTCTCTGAATGGTTAAGCATTATACTAATGCTAAATGATTAAGAGGTCCAATTTTGAATGGTTAAGACTCTTATCTGAATTTGTCAGACATTTGCCTTTGAATAGTTAAGCGATATACTAGCTCTTAATGGTTCAGACCTCTTATTGGTTCAAGCACTTAATGGTTCAGAAATTGCCAAACAACGCCCAACTCTATATGTAGTTAGTAGTTACATAGTTCGATCATGTTGCACCAGAATTTATACACTAGTTGATTAATATCTTGTTAGTTTTGTATATTCTAATCGGGAAAATGTATGCATATTGACATATGCATGTTAATGACTAGTTTAGTGTTATACAACTTTGTTTGATTTTCTTTTGGTAGAGTTCTCTGGAGTATAAGATCTTACGTTTGTTCACAATATGTTTGAAAATACCAATATATTGCAAAAGCAAGTGCATGGTGAGAAAATTAAGTTCTCATAGGAGTTTTATACACTTCAAATCCAGATTTGTGTAAAGGTCAATTAGTCAGTAACCCCGAAAGCTTCTTGTCACTGATTTACCAACAATTTTAGCCGATTTACCTACTGTTTAAAGATGAAGCTCCTTTCTACAGCCTGGATACGATTCTAAAATGGGATTTGGCATTAATGTGTGGATATCATTTGTTTTGTTTTCTTCTTTGCTGCTTTTATATTAATTGAGCATATTATAAAGCATGCATAGTGGACGTTCGACGCGTTTGACTGTTCAACCGTTCGACCATCATTTTAAACTATTTACTAGCTTCAACTTTTCCACACTGATAGAGATAAAACATGTTTGTATGAACCAATTCAAAAGTAAACGGTTCAAAATTATCCCCTCTAATCTTCACGTTTTACGTCTCATATGTGCTGACTGAGAATGAATGCCATATATGTTGCAGGCACAAGATTTCAGGACACAAGGTACACAAATCAGGAGAAAAATGTGGCTGCAGAATATGAAGATAAAACTAATAGTTCTTGGAATCATCATCGCCTTGATTCTCATTATAGTTCTCTCGGTCTGTGGCGGCTTCAACTGTGGCAAGTGAAGTACATATCATCTCTCATTCTTCTGCTTGGTCACCTCGTCTCCTTGTTTTTTTCTTGTTTTTGTTCCTATTACAATCTGCTATCAAAAAGCCTATGTTGTGAGAATGTTTGTGTATTTTGTACCTCTAGACCGTGGAAACTGCTCGATTGCTCTTTGGTCTATAACTTTTAGTAGAATCAGTTTCGGGTACGTGTAAAATTTTGTTGTTTGTGTGCGGTTCGACCTGTTGATCCATGAACATGACCCGTTTTACACCTCTAGTTAGAACGTGCTCGAGGGTATGTGAGGTGGGGCTTATTGTCATGGATAAAATCATTTTGGATTTTTCTTTAAATACAAAATCCCTCCATACCGCGTCCCATTTCATTCTATTGGAGCCATAAACATTATTATTATAGATAACATTTTAAAGTTATGATTTTTGTTGTGAGAATGTTGGTTTTGTCTTTGGCTTGAGTTGTTATTTTGTTCTTTATGTCTGTACGCGTGGAAGGTGAGTTTTGAAGTCCGTACTATAGTGGGTCCATGGGTAATGACATTTTGAGGCTATATGCGATTTCAAGGTCTCATGTCCACCAATGCATTAAGTGGAAAAAGCTAACCTAATAAGCCATTGATAGGGATGAAAATGACTTGATGGAGGACAACTGCACTGATGGCGTTGTTATTGGCTTGTAGCGTCGACACTCAACGAGTATTTTGTAGACAAAAGGCGTCTTTGATCGCAGAAGACGACAAACAGATTCTCGTCCCTCTCTCCACCCCCTCTCACATTCATGTCCGTGGTTCCATCTTGTGGACTTTTCTCATTCTTGCTGTCCATGTTCTTCACCCCATACGGAGTCTATATCCGCATATGTTCAAAGAACCTTTTATTGTGGAAGCTCTAAGTTAAAAAATAATGATTTTTAAGTAAGGATCAAAATAGGAAGGATTATGTTGAGCCCTTAAATCTGATCCGTATAAGTTGAAGGGTCAGAGAAGGTGTAATGGTCATCCCACACACAATGGGGGTGGTGATGTGGTGAGTGTGGCAGCGGCGTAGAAACAACAATCTCCGGTGAATCCTTGCTGCACAACGATGAAGACAAATATTCATATAAATATCGTCAATAATACACAATACATTGTTGGTCAAAAGTATACAATAATCGAGGTTTTCATTGTTATACATGATAACTTGTATCAATGCTTAAAGGTTTTTAGTTTTTACCATCTTTTCTTCACTTTTTTCTATCTACGTCGCCTTTATGCAATTGTAGTAGTAGCTCTAGTCAGCTATGCCTCTTACCGGCATTAATTGCTATCATAGAGGAAAGATGTTCAAATACAAAGTGTATTTTTGTTATAAAGTACGAGAAGACACAATAAGTAAAAAAAGATGCAAAAAAATTACATCTCACAATCTAAATCGAATTTCAAAAAAGTAATTCCGAGCTTTTGTTCCCCTAGCCGTCCTCACTAACGAAAAAATAAACGAAAAATAAAAAAAAATAAAAAAATTAACGTTTTTGTATTGTGTCATTTACGAAAGACAATGACGTCATTGTGTCATTATGAAAGACACAATGGCGTCATTGTGTCATAAAAGACACAATGAAATTTTTTTAATTTTTTTTTCTGAAAGAGGACGACGAGAGGAACAGAGACTTCGAATTACTTTTTGAAATTCGATTTAGATTGTGAGATATAATTTTTTATGACTTTTTTTGTCTTATTGTGTCCTCTCACACTTTGTAGTAAAAGTACACTTTGTAGAATAACCCCACCCATCATAGAGTTCTCTTAAACTTTATGTTGTTTTTATTTTTTTCAATATCATAGCCTATTGTTATACCGTTTTCATTGTTAAATATAAGATTTTGGATACGATTAATGCGGCCGATGGATCGTTCGGTGATGAAGTCTAATTATAAATATTGTACGAATGTCCTGCTTAAATGCAATCTATTGAAGCCTCCTAACATGTGAGCTTAGGTGAGTACCAGTACATACTTTCCAAGTCGTACCGTATGTTGCAATTGATGGTTTCTAAAGTTAAATGGGGCAAATGTGACGTTAAGTCTGTCACCAAGGGCGAAGCTTTATGGGGGCCGGGGGGGGGGGCCCCCGCCCCCCTCTTTTTTTCGTCCGTAGTGTAAATTTTTTGCTCGATAGTGTAAATTTTTGGTTCGGTAGTGAAAATTTTTAATAAAAATAGATTCCCGCCCCCCCTAAAATAGTTTACTTTCGCCCCCGCCCCCCCTATGTTTGGTTCAAGCTCCGCCGCTGTCTGTCACCTGAGCTTATATGGTAGTTAGCCAGTTTGTTGAAAATGGTTTTCTTGGAATTAAAGTCAGGTAAGGTTATGCATGCCGACTTTCGCGCATGGTTACTCTGTTTCAACATCTTGCCGGTCCACTAGTTCGTTTCAATCTAACTATGTATGTCCTTTGTTGAAAAGTTACGCGACTATTACACATATAGCTACACCAAATCCTGATAAGTCGACATGTTTTCATAACTCTTGTAATGAGAAGTAGGCTTATTGCAAGAGATGGTTTCCATTTCTTCTGACGCTCATAGTTTGTAGGGGAAGTACATATATTGTTGGTAATCTGTCAGAGATACTCTGCGTCTGTAATCACCTGATAAAATCCGTCGGGAACATGCTAGTAATTTCTCTATCTAGGTCTTGTTTTCCTACACAATATCAAATAAATGTGCGCTTCACATGTCTTAACTTCATGTATGATGTGTATAATTTCAATTTAGTCTTAACCTGATTAATCAAATTAAAAGGCTTAACTACACCAAACCTGCCACATTACTTTTACTCAAATGCCAAATTAGAATTATAAAACCAAAAAGTTATTAAAAGACCATTGGAGAGCCATAACCTTGTAGCCTAGTGTCATTAATGGTTACATTTTACAAGAATAGTAGGTTAGATGTATCCGAGGTATCAATGATCCTTAGTTCAATTGGTTAAGATGAAATACTCATTACATGTAAATATGGGAGGAGAGTTTTCTCAGCAACGCGTTTCCTCCTAAGGGATTGGGGGTGCGGTCCTAGCTGAAAGATAGATAGATTAGCACAATTAAAATAACATCTATCGTCCAAAACAGGATCGCACAAAAAAAAATGTATCCGAGGTAAAAAAAAGGAATTGCCATTGAAAAATGCAATTGACCCTCCTAGCCCACATGCACATGGACCCAAGAGAATCCCTAGAGAGAAAGTTCACCAATCAGAAACCCAAGTCCAAGATCACCCTAATGGCTCAACGAATCAGCATCCTTGTGAGACCATGACCATTGGTCCACAAATGACTAACCCTAATCTCGAAACATCATTCTCACCGGTGAACCCCACCATGACCACTCGAGCCCGGGTATTCACAAACCGTGACCTTTGGGGACCAACAAACTAATCAATAATAATTCTAATTATAACCAATGTTCTCGTACATATATTTCATGTTTGTAATGCCACAAGCCCTTGCATTTGCATTACACTTGTTTTAAAGTTTAAACACTCATGATTGCCGGAAAGAAACCGGCTAATGCTGTTGTTGGTAAAACGGCAAGGGCGTGTGACAGCTGCATACGAAAGCGGGCGCGATGGTATTGCGTTGCTGATGACGCTTTCCTTTGTCGAAGTTGCGATGCATCTGTACACTCGACTGTCCAGTCGAGTGGTCAGCATGAGAGGGTCCTGCTGCAGGACCCTCTCAATGCTAAGTGCTCTGGTTCAGATGAACCAGAGCCAGCATGGCACCAGGGGTTCACCCGTCGCGCGCGTACTCCACGACAGCGGGCTAAGTGTTCCCTCAAGGTAGAGGGAAAGGACCACTTAGTAAACTCTTCAGTTGCATTAGTTCCTGAGGAAGGTAGTTTAGAAGCGACATTGTATGATGATGAAGAAGAAGAAGAACAGCTTTTGTATCGTGTTCCGGTGTTTGATCCGTTTGAAACTGATCAATTGTGCAATGATTCGAATGACATAGGTGGGAGAATGACTTTTACAATG
This sequence comes from Flaveria linearis, assembly GCA_024085815.1. NCBI lineage: Eukaryota > Viridiplantae > Streptophyta > Magnoliopsida > Asterales > Asteraceae > Flaveria > Flaveria linearis. The sequence goes on from CM044014.1 coordinate 6,762,771, forward strand.
GATAACAAGCAAGAATTAGAAGATTTGGAGCTTTTGGAACTTGCGGCAGATGTCGAAAGCTTATTATGTAAGGGGTTTGATGATGCATCTTGTAGGATTGAAGATTTGGGGTTAACTAACAACTATAGAGATGAAGATAATGCTCAAAATATGGGAATTTGCTTCGACGAAAGTAGAGTTAAAGTTGAAGATAAAGAAGAAGAAGAAGAAGCTATTTTAGGTTTAGACTTTGATGCCACTAGGGAAACACTAGATTGGGACTTAGATTATGAATCCACAATAATGATTAAAGAGGAGGAGACAAAAGTGGAGCGTATGATGATCGCGTTAAGCGATCAATGTAATGAAGGGAAGGTGAGAGCATCAAGTATGTTTTTGAGGCTCAAGTATGAAGATGTGATCAATGCTTGGGGTGATCAAGGTTCTCCATGGACCAACGGAACCAGACCTAAACTTAATCCTGATGGTTCCTGGCCGGATCTCATGGTTCTCACCTTCTATTCACCTATCTGTCTGTTTGTCTGTCTGTCTGTTATTTGTTTGTTTGTATGTCTGTCTGTTTATAGATCGATGTTTCTTGTGTAAGAATGTATTTGCTAATCAAGAAATAATATTCTAGGGGTCCCTATGGCCGAGGAACAACAATCCTTCATACGGGGGCATAAGAGGAAGTGATGAGGGAAGAGAAGCAAGAGTATCAAGGTATAGAGAGAAAAGAAGGTCGCGGTTATTTTCAAAGAAGATACGATACGAAGTGAGGAAACTAAATGCCGAGAAAAGGCCTAGAATAAAAGGGAGATTTGTGAAAAGGGAAATTCGCATTTGAAGAACATCCTTTTACTTCTAGTTTTTTCAACTTATATCATCAAGAACTAGTAGTAAATCCGTCTATAAATAAGATTTTGTTTCGTAGTTGTTGTTTTTCAACTACCGATCTACAATGTATATGAAAATAATGACGCTTAGTTGCAATTTCAGTTGAACTTGAAGCAATTAAACGATCATCTGCGTTTTTGCTTTCGTAAATCAGCTTCAGATCATGGCCTAGTTAGAATTTAGGACTCTTAATAAATTTGTCTAATTAGTGTGGTTTTGCATGGGTGCAATGTTTATTTTTAATAACCAAAATGTGTTAAGGTTGTTGTTTTATGAATGTAAGATTATACGTTTAAGTCATAGTTCTAATCTTCTAGGACGAAGGCTAATCAATGACTAAAATCGAACAATGACCACTTGGACTCTAATTAATTATAATTAAGGTAAGCAGGCGCCAATATTTAAAATTCATTATGTTTTACTTTTTTCTTGTTTCATAATTTCTTTCTAAAGCAAATAATTTTTGGATGGCACTTTTTTAAATTATATAATTAAAGTATTGCTATATTCTTAATTTTTTTTTTCTCAAAGTGAGTTAAACTGAGTGTGTTTAACAATGCATAAGGATCTTTTTCACGCTAGTTAACCGATACCATGGTGCTTAATCCTTGTGTGTTATCGCTGCTCAAGAACTCTAGATTGTGACGATAGAGTCATGTTGAACTACGTACTAATGCTATTTTTGTTATTTTGTTATTTGTTCTTTTAGTTTTGATATTATGTTTGTTTATTCGGTTACTTTTGTTACTTGTGTTTATCCGCCATTAAGAGTTATGCTAATCCCTTCTTTGTATTCTTAATGTAAGTTAGATTTCTAGGAGTCCATGGAGGGCAATAAGAAAAGATCTAGAGCTTTTAAAGAACTAGCTAGTTTCAAACAATGTAACGAACCATTCCGTTACGCCGTTCGGTTTTCCATTGGGGTGCCAGATTTTGAATCTTTACTTTTAGGGAATGTGTTCTTTTATAATTACCGTGACAATAATACGTAAGTCCTTTCATGTTGTGGTGTTACATAACGTTAGTAAGTTTTTAAGAAAGGAGAAAGTACGGGTCGACTAATTATCTAAAAGTTTACAACGGATACCCCCAAATATTATATACCCTTTAAGTGTTAGGTGTAAGAAAAGGTTTTAAAAAAAAGGTAAAGAAACCTTTGTCATGTATAGTTGGTTTATGTAAATTTAATGCTTATATTGTCCAAATTTAGGCATGATAGAAAGGTTTAAAAAAGAAGGTACGCCCTTTGCCCTCCATTGTTTATTATGTTGATGCTTCATGGTCCAAGATTAGGCAATTGGGTCATCAAATGATATTATGGATGTACACCCACGACCCACTACTATTTTAGGATTATAATTATGCTTGTTATACAAATGCATCTTGCATAAGTTTTTAATGGTACATGGTCACTTATAATGACAAAACAATATAATTATAAATAGTAAAGCAAACTAATTCACGTTTAATGGTAAGGTGAGGTTATTCTACAAAGTGTATTTTGCTACAAAGTGTGAGAAGACATAATTAATTAGTCTAAAAAAGTCACAAAAAAATTAATATCTCACAATCTAAATCGAATTTTAAAAAAGTACTTCGGAGCCTCTGTTCCTCTCATTGTCATCTTTCAGAAAAAAAAATAATTTTTTTTCATTGTGTCTTTATAAGACACAATGACGTCATTGTGTCTTTTATATTGACACAATGACGTCATTGTGTCTTTCATAATTATGAAATGCACAATGACGTCATTTGTCTTTCATAATGACACAATGAAGTCATTGTGTCTTTCATAAATGACACAATAAAAAAACGTTAATTTTTTTATTTTTTTAATTTTTCGTTTATTTATTTTCTTAATGAGAACGACTAGGGGAACAAAAGCTCCAAATTACTTTTTTGAAATTCGATTTAGATTGTGAGATATAATTTTTTGTGTCTTTTTTTACTCATTGTGTCTTCTCACATTTTGTAGCAAAAATACACTTTGTATTTGAACCTTTTTCTAATGGTAAAACCACACAGTTATAGATGAAATATCGTCATATAATTTTTATAAAAAGTTTTTTTTGTAGTAGTTTTTTTAACAAGTTTTTGTAGTACTTAGTTTAGCTTTTTCCCACTAAAGTTAATTCATCTTTCAAAAACATAAAGCTATCTTTTATTTAGAATTTTTTTAACTGTAATATCTCATTTTGAGACCACTTGAATTGGTAGATCAGTTGTAAGAGTTAAAAGTTATTTTAGGATTCAAGTTTAAACCTAGTTAAAAGTATATTAGATGGTTACAAGATAGGATATTGTTGTATTAAAAAACACTCACTTTGAGGCCTCCACACTACGCATAACGTCTAACAAGGTTTGAACTTGAGTGACTCTAAGTAGTTTTTAACTTTTATCATTGGTCTATCAACCCAAATATTATTTATTTAAATAAACACCAAGTTTTAAATAGTCTTATTTGAATGAATATTTCTTCATTCTCTTTCTAACATGTCATTATCTCTTTCATTCATTTCATCATTTTTCCTTAAAAACATATAAAAACCTCCCGATTAGAGGTGCTCTTAACAGTCTGTCTCCTTGTGTCATGTCGTCGCAATTCGCACCTTCCAACGGGCCCATACCTTTTCCAATCATTGGAAATCTTTTACAACTTAGCATCAAACCGCACCACACTCTCTCCACACTTTTTAAATGATATAGCCCTTTAATGTCACTTAAGCTTGGATGCAAAACAAACATAGTCATTTCATCACCCGATATCGCCAAAGAGTTGTTCAAAACACATGATCAAGCGTTTTCTAATCAATCGGTTCCCAACACTGTTGGCGTGGTGGACCAGCGTAAACACTCGATAGTGTGGATGCCAACTGGAGATCATTAGCGAAGACTACGTAGAACAACAAGAGAGTATTTGATCTCTAGATGCCAGTGAACGCCGTCGAAAGCAGAAGGTATGAGTCGACTAACCAACTTTTATAAATTTAATTACTTTTAAACTGAAATTTTTCCTTTTTTAATCATAATGATAACCAATAATCCAAACATTTAAAATCTTACAATGCATACTCTAATATAATATAATTTCTAAGAGTATTTAATATGGTAGGCGTGATAAAATGTTTAAAAGTAAGCATGCCTTCCTTTTGTATACAGAATGCTAACGATGACGTCGGTTGCAAACAAGATCAAGTTCATCATCATATGGTGTTACGTAGACAAACAACGATGTTTTGTACTCGCGACCCGACCTCAACCTAAAAGATGAATCTGAATTTAGTCGAGATGACATGATGCATTTTTTTTTATGTAAGTGAATACTTAACCTATGTCACGAAAGTAGTTAAATTAAATGTTTTTAGACCAGAAGCATGCATGTTATAAGTTAAAAACATTTTCACTTGGTATTATATGGAGAATTCTAGGTAAAGGTGGGTGCTTTTTCTAAACAGTTCGTGAAAATGTAGGATTTTTTATCTAGTGGAAATTAAGTGTTCCATAGTTGCGAACGGGTTTTAGAAAGCACATGTTTTGATAAATAAATTCGATACATGGACCAAGTTGTTTTTATTGTGATATTTCAGAGAATATCATAGGCTTCTTTTACTGCAGAAACTTATATGACAGCAAGCACTGTGAAACAGGCCATGACGGAGCTTATTCGTAACCCAATGAAATTGGAAATGGCTCGATCAAAGATCAAACTTTTGGAAAAAAAACATTCGATTACATGATAATCATATGTTTCTCAATTTACTTACCAACAAGTAGTTATAAAAGAAACTATAATCATATGTTTCTCAATTTACTTACCAACAAGTAGTTATAAAAGAAACCATTCGATTACATCCTCCGACCCCTTTCCTTGTCCCTCATGAGGCAACACATGACACAGAATTCCAAGGCTTCATCGTGCCTAGAAAGGCACAAATATTTTGTAATGTTTGGACGATGGGGTGAGACCCAAAAGTTGATCAAACACAAACATTTATTACAGAGAAGTTTTTGGATGTCAAAATAGACCAAGAAGGCCAAGATTTTGAGCTCATTTCACATGAAACGGGAAGAATGATACGTCCAGGATTAAATATTGCTGAAAGAATGTTGCATATAATGTTGGGTTCTTTGATTCAAAATTTTGAAGAAAACGAGCGCACAAGATGTGTTTATAAAATATAAACGAGAAGTTTGGATTCACTTCACAAAGAGATACATCACATTTTACACCTGAGGAAGGTATCCCAATCAAAGTTTGATGTTTTCTAAACATAAGTGTATTTATATTTTCAAAAAACAAAAAGAATAATAAGTGCACATGGTAAGTGTTAGACTAATAGACTAGAGTTGCATAATGTTGAAGAGAACACTAATGAATTTTTTTGATAAAATTTTCAAATAAAACGTTGTACTTATAAAGCTTGTACAATGTCCAATTTTTATAAGTAAAATGTTTTATTGTGACATTTTTAAGTAAAATGGTATATTTGTAAACTAGAATAAGCATGACGGTTACAATTATTTATTTCTTTAATAATATTATTATTTTCTTGATGATAATGATTCAAGTAAACAATTGCAACGGGTGAAGCTTGTGCTCCTGAGCTTCTATGAATGTCGAGATGGAGATTAAAAATGTTGGTGGTGACATATAAATATAATGGTGGTTTTCACACGATACATAAAGAAAACTAAATCAATGAATCAGATTCCAATGGAATTTAGATTCCAATTCCATTGAATTCCTGCATACCAAACGCTCCCTTAAAGTAGTTGTTTTCTTTATTTCATTTTTGAATCTTTATAACTAAACACATGATGTAAGAAGCCGAATTTATTTAGGTTGCCATAATGAGGTTATGGCTGAAGTTTAGCCTGTCAAATGATTGTGATTGAATAATAATTGCTAAAAAGTAAAACTCTTTTAACTAACAATTAAAATGATTCTACAACCAACCAGCTCAACATTATAATGAAAACTTACCTCAAAATTAGTTGTAATTCGTAAGTCAATCGAAGTTACTACAGATTCTTTGTCTTCCAAAGCTTGATCGTTCAGATTTATAATGCTGTTATAAATTATAATCCTAGTTTCAGACAAGATGTCAAAAAACTATCAAGCAATCGATTATGTATAAGTCTACAAGAAATATGCAGTTTTGCTTATAGTAATCCACCACACTGAACAATGAAACAACTTATGAAAGAACACCTATAAAAACAAACTAGAGAAGCCCCTAAAAAGAGAAAACTTTGATTCACAAATAATCGATCATGGGACGGCAAGAGCAAACAGATAACAAACCAATCACCAGAAAAGAAAAAACGCCTGCCCCTGTTATTGTTTTGTTGGTTATATGCTAAAAGCCTTGGTATAGTTTTCTCTTCAATGTATTGCATTTGCAGGGGGTAATGAAATCTAAGGGGAAATATTTGTTTCTGTTGAATGTTATAATAAAGATCAAGAAAACAAATAAGAGAAGATCTAACATACCTTATTCATGGTACAGATCAACTACAAAAAAACTTTCTGATAGAACTTTATGCTTCAACACTCACTTCTTTGGGCCCTTTCGCCTCTTCCTCCAACTCCTTCACCGCTTTTATAAGTGATTTTGTGATCCCATTCAGATGTAAACCCTTTTTGGTCATTTCCTCCATTAACTTTTCTGCCATTACCCAATCAGCAGCTTTCAAGCAAAGAGATTGAATCAGCTTATTATACTCATCAGTATTAGGTCGAACCCCATACTCTTCCATTTCCTCCAATAACTTAACAGCCTTTTCAAATTGCTCAATTTTACAATATCCGCGAATAATTGTATGATAAATGACTGGTGTCAGCTTGCAATGATTCTTTTTAGCCTCGGTCAGCAATTTGGCAGCTTCTTCCATTTCACCACCCTTTGTGTACCCACTCATAATCACACTATAAGCAAACACATCAGGCTTGAGTCCCCTATTTTCCATCATCCTCATAATCTTTATAGCTTCTGTCATATCTCCTGACTTAGAAAGTGCATTGATAATTGTATTAAAGATTGCATTTCCAGGTGGAGGACCATTATCAATCATCTTGGACAACAAAGCTTTTGCCCCCTCGATATCATTAATTCTGCACAGCCCTTGAATGACACAAGAAAACTGCTTGATTGCATATTGCGGTTTTTCTAGATCCTCTAACATCTTCAACGCAAAGTGAATCGAATCACCATCATTCTTCTTTCGATCACAGAGAGAACTGATTAAAAAGGTAACAGACGACTGAGGAGGATATCTTTGTTTCTCCTTCGCTGATAAATAAACAGAATGAGCTTCTTTCACCATCCCAGCTTTGCATAAATAATATATAATATACCCAACTTTCCCTGCTTCTGGTAACTTTCCTTCACTAAGCATCTTCTCACAAACCAAACAAACACGATCATAAATAGATCGCCTACAAAGAGCTTCAATAGTATAATAATAGGAATCTGCATTTGTTGCACAAGAGAAATCTCCAAATTTGCTATAAACCTCATACCCAGCCATCCCTTTACCTAACCTCGAAAACAAAGATATCAGCACATTAAGCATCTCAGTGGTCACAACACCGTTATCCTTTTCACCAATCTCCTTAACCAAATCCCACAAACGATACGCAACCTTCTTCTTAAGCTCAGTAGAAACCGCTCTCACAAGCGCATCAAGCGACCTCGTGGTAACAGAAAACGCCTCTTGATTGTTACCTCCGGCAGCCCACTTAAAGAAACCAATCAAATTCTCCCCCGAAACATCAGAAGCTTCCAACACTCTCACCACAAAGTCCTCACTCAGATTCAGACTCATATCATCAAGTCTAGACTCTAAAGACCTACTAACATCTTCAGCATCTTCAACACCATCACCTCTACTCTTAAGAACAGATATCACTCTATCTAACTCATCGTTATCAACCTCATGAGCTCCATCACTAACCACCTCCACCGATTCCTTACTCTCCGTATCAAAAACTTCCGTCTCTAACACACTATTAAGCTCACGAATACCTTCGCTCCATATCTCCCCAATATCAAAGTTACCATTGTTTTCATTTCCATCGGCAATCACATCACTATTGCTATCAGCACTCACCTCTACATCCGTTATTGAGTCTGTAGAGCTGGAGCTATAGAATCTAATGGAGTTTGATTGATGAAATGAAGCTATCGATGTGAAATCTTTTGTGTGGCGATTGGATGCTAGGGTTTGAAGGTTGTGTACCTTAGAATGCGATTGGGGGAAATCTGAAGTTGGATGTGAGAATCCTCTGATTGCATTGGTGTGAGATGATCGGAATCTTCGTGCTGCTATAACTCTTGATCGCCACATTTCTGTGTTTCAGATCTTTCTGTGTATGATGGTTGGAGTAGTATCGCGAAAAGCAAAAACCCTAATTCTTTGGTGGTGATTTAGGTTTTAGGATTCGAGTGTGGTGGGTCGGGTCGGGTCGGGCTGCTGCAAAATCCAAAACGAAAAATGAAAAAAAGATAAGAAAAGAAAAACTAAATTTCAAGATGATTCATATCTCATACAACAAGGTTATATGATTTATTTAAACTAAATAATTATTATCTGAGATTTTGATGATAATATGATTTATTTTTAAACTAAATAATTGTTGCTGTAGAATGTACGTGATGATTATAAAAAGTAAAGTAAATGTAGAGTAGAACGTGTTATTGGGTTAAAAAAATTTATAACTTTTAATAAGTTTTTTATCGTGTATCAAAATGAAAAAAGATTTATATAGTTTTTCCGAATTAAAATATGACGAAAGGTCTGTGGTGTTGGTATACATTTATATTTTGAAATTTGCTTCCATGTAGTAATAGTATATTAGTAGATACTAACATGTAAGGGCTGTTTGGGATTGTTTTTTTTTATCTACTTTTGACTTTTGGAGGGGTGAAAAGACCAAAATGCCTCTCCAAATAAGTCAATAAGCTAGAAATTTTAACTTATTAACTTATTTGGAGGGGCATTTTTGTCATTTCACCCCTCCAAAAGTTAAAAAGTCCTTCTCAGATGGACAGCCAAACATGCCCGTATTTAAAATCAAATGGAATGTTTGTTAAGTCTTATCACTATAATTCGAATTCGAGATGTTTATGGTGTCTCTAAGAAATAAGAAGTCGTCACATTATATTCTTTAGCAATCGATTAAGGATTTACTCAAACTATTTTAAAACTTTTGAAATGTTTTTAGTATTAGAATGTGTATAATCCATCATTTTATTGTACAACGGCTGAAAAAAGCAAACACAATGCTAGAAGATTTTGATAACGTGGGTTCAAGACCTCTCAAGTGCCGGTTGCCACATGAGCAATCCAGGTGACCGCAACCTTAGCTCCTGCACCTCCTCCTATGTTTAGCCAACCTTCTCGCGTATCCATCACGTCAAGAGATGACATAATCACCAGAGCAGCAGCCCTTATTATCGGCGCAGGAAGCTACTACAATTGGTTCCAAAAGGTTCCTTGCTTTGACCGGACGCAAAAGACCAAACCAATGGACCATTTAGAAAACTCTTCAATGCATGACGCATATGATCATCTTTGTCTTTCAACATTCAACCTCAAGTCCTAGATTTCGCATATAAAATGGAACAACTGATTTGTTTTATTTTTTGGTTACATCTAGATTTTAGATCACAGGTCTTAAGATGTATTACTATAGAACACCTGATGTTTATTGTCAATTCATGTGCAAATATGCTAACCTTTTAGGCTCACATGACGACTACTTGAGACATCAAATGGCTTCTAGCTATTCACTACCAGAAATTATTGGCTTCAAACTACTTAATATAAGATTTATTTCAACTAAAATGATGTTATTTTATTAATCTTGTTTGCTCATGAAATCCAATTAGTGTTATTCTGTTTTAATAGCTAAAACATGACATCACTTAATACTTATTTTTCAGAAAATCACTAGAGTAGCTATTTCAATGTGTTAAACTTCTATAACCATGTAAAAAACGTCTCTAGCCATTGGATACGGGACTATAACAGACTTCAATCCCAGCGATATCAAGCTGATCAACAAAGGTAGCTTTTCTGTATTAAAGGATCTTTATTTGTGAAAGAACAGGGTATGCATATCATACCAACTTTAATTTGGAGCTAACCGCAAAAAAGAAACTTGTTTGTTAACGAATGAGATGATAATTCACCTGCAAAAGATTGTTGCATTACCATGTTATAAAGAAGCCTATATTTCTATTTCAAAACTAAAAAATACACAATGTTTGACGATAACTCACCTGCAAAAGATTGCTACATACCATGTTATAAAGAAGCCTATATTTCTATATCAAAACTCAAAAAAAAAACAATGTTTATTACATCATTTGAGAATTCGAGACCAAGATACAACAAAACTCCTTATCGAACCTACTGATTTCTAAACTAGAGAATAACAGTATAGAACACACAGTTTAAACATACCTTATCAACAGGACCGGAGCAGAACTGGTCCCACGGAAGAACTAAGCATTTCACTAAGAGCCACTTGAACATCACTGGACCCGTGTTCACACCTTATCAAGCTTGAAAGCAGAGGGAAATAGCTAGCCAGGTGCTTCTCAAACGACGAGTCACCCATACTACATATAGCTTGTAGGGTTACAACAATAACGGGAGCACGAGCAGCCAATTCTCCCTTTTTACCAGAACCCATGGGTATCAACCAGTGGGGGTGGACCCCAGGAGACAACTCATTCATATTTGCAGGAAGTGCTAATTCAATGTAGAACTTTAAGACTTCCTGGCAAAGGGAAACAAGAGATGACTCCACTATTGATTCCTCGTAAAACGGAGGTTTATCGATTGCAAGATTTTGTATAAATGTTAGACAGATTTGGTATGATTCATTTTCGAGGCGTAATAATGGTGGATCTTGCATTTGTGTCACGCGCTGAAAGTCTTGTAACTTGGAGCGTAATGTGGTATCGGTGTTTATTTTGTGAGCATGGCTTGCCACTGCATGCACTGCATCAAATAAAACCATGGTGTTCTTTGCTGATAGGTGATGTCTATACATGTTGTAGATGTCTGTTATTGCCTGGTAGATTTAAAGAGACAATTAATGCATATAGAGACATGATTATTGCAAACCACTGAAGATATTCATTTATATTTTATCATTAAATGATCCAAAAGACAAACATAGGCATGATCAGGTTGATTGCCATTTATAGAAAGATAAGTTTAAGGGAGTTGATAAGTTTGGAATTTGTTAAATGGCCAAAACAACAATTTATTGGTTTGAAGCATGTGTATATAGAAAGGATTGATCAGACTGTTTTTGTGATCATTATAAACACATTTATCTACATAAATTTTATTAAAAAAATAAGGAAAAGATATTGTTAGCGGGCCAACTCGAGCTAAACCGGCCACTTTCAACCCATAATAAAAGGAGAAAATCACGAATGTAGCCATTTTCACTGATTTGTTATACCTCTATAGCCATGTCATAAAACAATTACGCCTATAGCCATACGATATGTAAATACATGATCGTGTATCCCCTTTCGCTCACGTAAGAGACTTTATCCCATCAACACCGGCTAAAAATAACGTCATATGCTTCTCGCGTGTCATCATAAAACATACCATCATTGACAAAATTCAATACATACACGAGTCACACTCGTGTATGTTCCATTTTATTCGCATTTGTGGCTATTTAATCCATTGCATAAGGGTCTTGAGTTTTGCTATTTAGGGCATGAGGTTTAGCCACATCGAAACACTAATTATGATTAAACACTATCGTATAGCTATAGGCGCAAAAGATTTCTCGCATGGCTATAGAGGTATAACGCATCCAGAAAAATGGCTACTTTCATGATTTTCTCCAATAAAAATGACCTGGACCCATTTTAACAAATTGTCCAACCCATGTTGCAAGTCTAGTCAATAGTATACGAACCCCCACCATTAGAATTTTAGCTTACAATGTTTCGTAGGAGCTCATTACCAGGCATTTTAGTAACGACAAACATCCATATAACCAAAGAGATTATAGTAATTAGAATTTCCAATTAGCATATAACTATAGATACCTGGATCAATAAAAGTTGAACTGCAGCATGGCATTTGGCATCAGAAATGGCAGCATATAAACGATTCTTCTGCAGGTTCTCCAAATTGTCACCATTACTTTCTTCTTTTGAAACATCCTCATAGTTCTTGTTGATAATATCTTCATTAAGAATAAATGAGAAATATGGAAGTGTTGCATTGGCTGCTTCCTTAAGTGACAAAACCACTTCAAGCCATTTATCATCAGTGAAGAAGTCGCCAGCACTACTCATCAAGCGCACGAATGCAGCAATACCAATACCAGCAAGACTTTGATGAGGACGCTTGATAAACTTTACTAATAACGACAAAACCTTCTCCAAAAGTGGATTAACAGTGTCATAAAAGTTAACAAAAAGATCCATAACCAATTGGAGGGCAAGAGTGCATGTCTCATACAGCCAAGAGTCTTGATCAAGCTCATCCCCCTCAGCGTTAGGAGAAGAGTCAGATGCATGCCGAACATAGTCAAAGATAGGAAAAAGGGCAGAGTCAAACACTCTTTCCCATAATGGTAGAGAGAAGTGACGGCCGTAGTTCCTTAATGTATCAAAAAGTACTTGAAGAGCACTTTCTCTGATCTCAGGCCTAGGGTCAAAGCTAAGTTCAGACAAACCTGAAAAAAAACAAAGCAATTTTGAAAATGGGTCAAATGGGACTGTCTGACTAGTAACTTCTGCTTTCCCAATTTTAAAAATCAAGCAATATAATAAACATGATTATAAAAATTTTAAAAATCAACCAAAAATTTTTAATAGAATATTAAACAAAGAGCATTTATGAACAAATAAAAGTTACCAAGACAATTTTTAAAAATGGGTCGTTTGGTTATTTTTACAAAACTTTGGGCAGGAATTTCCAGATCCACCGATCAATCAATTATGATGATATAAAGGTGGAACTGGAGATGCCATCTCAATATCAACTGAAGATATTATTCTTCTCACCAGCCAATAACGGAAACCAGAAGTATAAATGATCTTCCTTATCTGCCAACTCAGAGCGTTCGCCTTTCTCATCCTTTCCTTGCTGATGTGGCGAAAGGGATATTGAAGAGGATCCTAGATCTCCTTCAGCAAGTTTGGCAGCACAGAAACGCAAGAAATTGATAGCACTGAGACTAATATCTTTGTCAGATCTGTTGTTGGTAAATGCGATTAGACAATTCACACAATCTGTAAAAGTTGTGGTTTCAGTCTCAGTAATGTATGGAAAATAATCTCGAACTATTTTCTCGATTATTTCAAAGGCGAGAAGCACGATGCTTTTGTGGTCATCAGAAGCAGCTGCTGTAAACACCTGATGAATGTTCCCACAATCAGAAATAATATAAAAATGCAGGAAAAGAAAATGAGAAGTTAAAATTAATACCATGAACATGCTTTTCCATCCGGACTTGACATTGTTGACACGTGATAAAACCATTTGAGAGACGCATCGGATTATCAATTCTCTAATTTCCACAGCACTACTCTTACGCATGACAATCACAAAAGGCTTCATAAAATCATTCTGAAAATTGTAATTAGACAACTCTTCTCTTTCCAAAAACTTCATCGAAAGTTGGCGTAATGAGTCCATTGCAAAAATTGCAATTGACAAATTCTCAGAGCATCCTATAGTCACAAAAAAATTAGATAGTACATTCCATATGCTTGTCCACACGAGCCTGATCCGGTTCATGTTGTAGTGGCTGAATAAAAAATGAAAAAAAAGACAAAATACACTCTATTAAATTACAAACATATGCTAAGAGAATAAAATGTGTTAAGAGATACATCAGCCTTTGCGTGTCGGCAGTTAGTTTCTGTTTTTCAACAGGCACTTCCAACATAACTAACTGCTGAAATTGCAGAGCTGACGTGGCAAGGAATCAGATTCATACGCAATCTCGACAATTTTTGTGAGGCTGAATACTCTGGGATCAGATGTAGAACGTAGCTCCTCCATAGACACTTTGCAAAGTGCTTTCACAAAGTCAATTATAGCCTCGCTGTTTAATTTCTGACTTCTTGTGAATATACGGTTCATTTCTCCAACTTGTTCCAGCAAGCTTAAGTTGTTAACCAAATTATTGACCTGTTCTGGTGTAATACCAGCAGAAACATTGCCACCGATGCCAGCACTATCATATGAACCTCGTCTCATAGCCGCTGCCACCTGGTGAATCCTACCAGCTTCCTTTTTCTTAAGTACAGGAAGTATGTTTGATTTTGTCTGTGATTTGTTAGATTCATTCTGGTTAACAGAAAAGAAAGTGGCATCTGGTGGAGCCCCCTCTCCCAATAAATGCAAATGCTCAAATCGAGAAACACATGTGAAGATATGCTCCCAGGCTTCCTGTAAGTAATTCCCATCTTCATATGCAACTATAATCATTGCCTGTGAAACAATAAAAATGTGAATAAGAAATTTATGACGAAAAAAGAATTTTTTGTGGTGTCAAAAAAGACATGAACCTTGATGGCCTCTATATTCTTTTGTTTAATATCTGACGGTGAATGGAGGGAAGTAAACTTTGCAAGTGATGTCACAAAAGCATCTCGATGAGTCTTCATGGACATTGCTGATGTAACATGTATTGCATATCGGAACCCTTCTAGACATTGAGAAATTACTACATCATCCTCACTTTGGTCAAAAGGAACAGTAAAGGCAGCCAGCATAGGAGCCCAGCATGCCTCGACCATGAATCTAAGTATAAAGACATCTGTTGCAGCATAGAAAACCGACCTAAAAAATAGAAGTACAAGTAAAAATCATAGAGTTTTCAATAACTATTCTTAATTAATGTATTTATCTTACTCGGATTTTTGTGCTCTCTCTTTGAACTGCTCTTGCATGTGTTGCATAAGATCATCACTTGTATTATTTTCATCACCTCGCTTGCGCACCACAATATTCAGTATACTGTCTAAACCCAAAATCCTGTTTGAATTTACGGATTGCTTCTGTTTAAGGGCTATATCATCTTCCTTCATTTTAATTTCATTTTTTGATATTCTTTCATATAGTGATTTCAGGTACTCTGCCGGCAAATCTTTTCCATCATCTATGCCACGATTATTTCTTATAAAATCATCAACCGACATCTGCATATGTATACATATTTCAGTATTAGCAACATTATAAGGTCATTAGTAATAGTACTACCATTCAAATATCAGATGATATTTTTTGAACTGCATTGATTTTACCTTGTTTTTAACCATGGGATTATGAGCATCAGTATTCAGCAGTATAACAGAGTAAGCAAGAACATAGGCAGTGTCAGCACTAATAAATGCTTTTGGATTGCATTTACAGTAACGTTCAGCAAACTTTTCCATAATTCGATCAATCTTTTGAGCCTCACCAGGCAATCTAAATCCCCTTAGGAAAGATCTGATTGCCTCATCAAAATCCATACCCTCAAAGTTAAACGAGTCAATGTATGCATGCATTACTTTCAAAGATAGATCTTCTCTTTCCCCAAGGTAATCGCCAATTAAAGTTTTGTTCAAACCAGAAGCATTCTTTAAAAAATCTGCTATTTCTTCAGGTGAATTCCCCACTTTATTCACTTTGATCAAGAATTCAATACCCTTCTTTGGTTTCCTATTAAAAAGAGATATACCTTCCTGCCATTAATCTATTATTAGATCCCTGAAAAATGCCAGATGGAACAAAATCAAAGACAAAACTGAATATGTTAACCTGAAGTTCAAGCTTGTAAGCCCGCCGTTGCTCAATTGTTGAAGCATCTGAAACTTCACTAGAAGTTTCTGGATGAGAATCTAATCCATCAACAGGCTCATTCTCATTTGCATTCCCATTTTCCATGAAAGAATCTCCGATTTCAGGATTGTGTTCAACAACTTCCAATTTCTTTTCTGAATGAGGATCAGGAATGTGCAATTGTTTGTTCATCCAATCACCCATTGATTTTAAAATAGCAATTAAGCACTTCATTGCTTCATGTTTCAAGGCTGCTTCCTGAGGTGGCAAAAGAGTAGTCGTTACTCCAGGTGGGACACCTTGAGCCGTTTTAAGAAGTCCATTTACCGTCCTGTGGAGATTTTGCCATATTTAAATTTTTATTTAATTAGTTATAAAGGGAACATGAATGTAAAAGAATATACCTCTCAAATATGTTAGAAGAATTGACATCACAATCATAGTTGATGAATATATCTACCAAGATCTGTGAATCAACACACAGCCTTTCAAAAAATCGCAATACAATAATTTTCTGCTGGAAGTTAGGTTGGGCAACATTTTCTAGAACCCTAAGAACAATCATTGGAAAGAACACTCCAATTTCTGCTTTCAGACCAGCCCTGAATCTTGAAACTAAGCTGAAGAAAATAGAACAGGAGAGCTGAAATACAATCACAAGGGTTGATGCACTGTTCTTCAACAAAGACAAGCATAGGTACTGCCTAATGGCACCCAAGAATCTGTTCCAACAAAAAAAAGGAATAACATGTAAGTGCAAACAACTTGAACTTAAATGCCAATAAAAAGTAACAACTTTTACCAGCTCTTTGAAGATATCCATATCCTTTAAATAGGGAAAATTCTAGTTACAACTCAAGTTTAAGTAAGGTAAATTTTTTATAGGATGCGACTTATTCTACCGATCAGGCACTAAGTTCTAAGTTCTAACCTTTCTAGATATTGATTTGGCAAAAAATACGATGATGGTTCCAACAAGACTCTATGCTTATATCAAAAGATATAAATATTTGTGCAGAAGCTTATGTTGATCTATTGGAATACACTCTCTAGGCTTATATCAAAGATTTAGATATCTTTGAAGAAGCTTATGGTGATCTATTGATTCCTGTAGCCACTAGCCACAATGACAGTTGGAAAGTATACTCTTGCTAATCCAAAAATATTGCTAGAGAACAAGGATAATAGTAATTCTAAAGCAGCAAACAATATAATCTTTTTATCGAAGCTACAAAGAGTAATTCTAAATCTACGGCCAACCAAGGAAAGAACTGCATGCATGTATTTTTCACGATGTACTAAAAAGCGTTTAGCAAATCTGGCGGCCACAAGCATCTATTCACCTATTTCATTTATACTGGCTCAGTGGCTCATTATGGAAATCTATACTTACAGGG
The DNA here is from genome assembly GCA_024085815.1 of Flaveria linearis. NCBI lineage: Eukaryota > Viridiplantae > Streptophyta > Magnoliopsida > Asterales > Asteraceae > Flaveria > Flaveria linearis. Next base: position 6,779,873 of record CM044014.1, read on the forward strand.
CTAGAACACGTTTTTATCAATTCACATCTTTGACCTACATCCATTATATTTATACACATATTGCTATCAAGACGATTTATGTAAATGAGAATAGAATTCTATCATGAATTCTTGTATCCTAACATAGAGAGGTCTATACTTAAATGCATAGATTTTCTATATTTTGTAAAGATCTGTTGTAAGTAATGGTTAGTGTGATTGAACATGGTCTTATGGAGTTTATCATTCTCCAAGAAAGTTTGTTAGCAATTTTCAATCTGCAATTAATTAAATATGCTGTCTAGTTCATTTTATTTATTAAGTTGAGACCAATGCAAGATATACGGGCATCATATCATTAAATGTAACTTCCCAAAGAGCAGTCTAACTGGCATGACTTAATTAAGCTATCATCCAAGTTATTAACATCTCAAGGAAGGGAAAGAAACATGTGTAAGTACCTTTCACTAGTTCTAAAAATAGCCCCAGCATTCTCCAACAAAATCTTGAGTAGCTCCAAAGCAACAATTTTTCCTCGCATTAACTGTGCATCTGCCAACGCCTCTTTTGGAGGAGTCTTCATTGATAGCTTACACAAAGCTCTAAACACCAAAAACGCATCTCTTCTCAGCTTATTCCCAATCTGCACATCTGAATCATCATCCCTATCTGCTTCTCCATCTGCCAATTCCCCTTTCCGTCCCTCCAGAGCTGTTTTATACATGCTCATCTCCCAATACTTGGCATCCAACATATCTTTATCAGTAGAATCCAACAAATCAGCAGGATTCGTCGACTCTGTAGTCGACGTCCTAGTCTCAAACGCTCCATCATGAGCACCACCATTCGATCCCACCGGAGTTCCCTGATTCAAAACCCCTTCAATTTCCTGCATAACCTTGCTAATAAACCCTTGAACAAACATAGCCACTGGCGCGTCATCCTCTCCCCCTTCTCCGGAGGCTCCATCAACTCAGCCACCACAATCGGCTGCAACGGCACAGTTGACGAATCCGCCTCCATCCTCCTAAACACAATCACAAGCATCTGAATCAACGAAGCCTTAGCCGTCGTCTGATTCACCACATTCTTACTACTCAAAAAAATATCATAACTAGTCCTCACAATCTCCAACAAACTATCACCATGTATCCTCAACTGCGTCGACGTCACAGCTGACAAAATCGTCTTCAACACCAGCAACTCCACTCCCTCATCCCCCAAATTACAACACTTACAAACCGATTCAATCAATCTCGCCAACAGCTTCGCCTCCGGTCCGCCAGTAGGATCCGATTCACCTCGTAAGTATCCATACGCTATCAATTTCTGTATACAATCCAACGCTGGCTCCGCGATCTTCAGATCTCCAGAAGAACAAGCTTTAACAATCGGACTTAATACGAATTCCGATTCCTCTAGGCTAAGTTCATTAGATCCAGAATCAAACAACACTCCGGAATGTTGAGAATGCGATAACGTCTCGACATCCGAAGGATTCTCCTTCGGTGAAGAGGAAGTAGGGGATAACGGTGGAGGTTTTTCGGAAGTAATGCGTTCGAGTACAGATTTGCATTCGTTACCTAGTTTGGAGTGCTTTCGCCACGAGCAGTTTTTGATGATCTTCTCTAGGGCTGGGAGTAAGACGGTGTTCATGAGGCGGGAATCGGCTTCCGGAGAAGCCATCCCCTCAGTCTCTCCGGTCAGATCTGGCAGCGTTACGGTGGTCGTGGTTCAGTTCAGGCGGAGCGGCGATGGCTCCGTGGTGGATGGTGGTGATCTGCGGTGGCGATTTCGTCGGAGTGAAGTGTGTGTGTGTGTGTGTGTGTGTGTGTGTATGTGTGTCGTCGGAGATGGAGCTGGATCCCGTAGTAGCTTATACTGGTCTGATGCGAAGTGTAGAAATGTGTTGGAGAGTGGAAGTTGCAAAATTTGCCTTGGACGCTATTAGTATTAAGAACTTATTAACGGATTAAGTGATTAACTAGTCATTCCACTTATTAATAACAGGATGTGTTTTGGTTAACCGGTTTGTTAAATGCGTCATGTAAGCCAACCCGAAACTTGTGTTTCCTTTTATGTGGCAGGTACATATTGTGTCAGAATAATCATCCCCAAAACAAGTCGGATTCAGTTGAATGAAATAACAACTTATGTCATGTTTAAACTAAAAATAGATAATTTTGTTCAAATCATGTTAGATATAGCCGTTTTGAAAAAGTACTGGTGCGAATTCTTAATTGGTCATAGTTACTCAGTTTTTTTTTCATTATACTCAATTTATCAAGTTTTTGGTAAAATTTTGAAGGTTTATAAGATAGGTTTGTTGGAGACCAGTGAAGGTGTATACTTCCTTCAACACTGATTGGATTGCAGGATTTAATTTACAGAGGGTGGTTACCACACAACGTGTGTTTTTATACGAAGAGTGTAAAGTTTTGCGTTGGAATTATCATACAAGAACAATAATAATCACACAATAACAAATTAATAATTACGCAAGATGAATTACATTCGCGTGGAATTATCACGTAGAGATGGAATTATCACGCATGCCTTATTGCGTAATAATTTCACATTTGCGTGATATTTTCATCTCTGGGTGATTAATTCTTACACTTGTGTTATAATTTGATCCGTAACGTTGATTCTTGCGTGATAACTCCGTACGCTTCGCACGAAAAAAAACACTTTATACCGTAACCTCTCTCTTAATCTATAAATACCTAAAATACTAACTTATATCCAAATGTTATCAGTTCATCTTCTAGTGAAGCTTTTATGAGGACATATGATGTTATAGCAACCGGTTTATATAAAATACGGTTTTTGTTTAAACGTTATCAACAATAAGAGAATCACAATCTAAACATACCTTATTCGTGATACATGGTCAAAACAAATAAAAACTTTAAGAGTTGTTGATTTTGTAAGTTGGAATCAATGTTTATAACATAAAATAAACTTGAAATCACATAAAGTAGCTTCAAATGAGAATGATGAAAACACCCCCACTCTTAAAACATCAATAACATGCACCTGGTTTGTCATTCTCGTTTATTTAGATGAAAATCATGATGATGGTCTGGTGATATTTGTCTGAATCAGATGAAGTGGGCATCCAATTCATACAGAAACACAAATTTGAGCCCTGATGACAACATATTTATTTACCCTCAATTAAGAAATTAAAAGAGAAACTCTAATAGAAGTTAGTAGAGTGAAACGAACTTTGTAGTAAACAGTTCAAATTGCAATGACAATATAAATGATGAAGGCCTCATGATAATTAATCAAGTATAGCGAAGTCGAGAAGAAAGAAAACATGATATATAATCTGAAAGCGGAGTCTACAATAAACATGATGTCCTTTTTAACTATGTGTTCTAATCCGATAAACAATATATATGTGTGACTCATTTTTAAGTATTATAAGACGTTAATAATTGATTCTTCATTTTTAAAGCAATAACCCACAAAAATACACGTGTGACTCAAACTAACTAAACATATCATGATAAACACCCATAGACTCAAAATATTACATATGGTTATATATTTTATCGTTACCGTCACATTTCTAGTTGTAATTATCACCAAATAAACTTTCTATCTCCGCTTTGAACTAACCAATATAACATAAATTAGTTTTAGTAAACTCGTGTATTACACGGGTTTAATAAATAAAATATTAAATAGAATAAAAATTATTAAGTATAAAACGATAGACTAAGACATGATATGATTGAAATTATGTATGAGTAATAACTATAGTAATAAAATAATAATATGAAATTTTTAATTTTTTTGTTTTATCAAATATACATTAAACATTTTGTTTTAAAATAACGTTTAAGAAAATTTTACTTTTAAAAATTTTCTTACTATAACACCTTATTTTAATTTTTTTTGTTTCATAGAAAATTTACTTTAAAAAAACCCAGTTTTAAAATATTAAATAAAAATAATTTTATTTTTTAGAAATTTTTTTATAAAAAACTATCTCTCTAGAAATAACATTAATAAAAATTGTCTTTCTTAATCTATTAAAAAACTAATTATAATGTAAAAATAAATAGATAATATTATTAATAGGAGAAATAAGCGAGAAAAGTTTGATAAAAATGAATATGGTTAGGGAGGATGGGGCATTACCCTCGTGTACCCTGGAGTACCCTAGACTACCCTAGAATCCCCCAATCACACACTGACACATCACAATTACTCTGAACTACCCTAAAATACTCAAAAGGCTGAAAATGCAACCGTAAACTACCCTGAAACTTTTATTTTAATATTAAAACAATTCAAAAGAAAATTAATTTTTATTAAAAAATAAAAATTATATAATTAAAAATGAAACATTACATAATTTAAAATAAAAGATTACATAGTTAATAATAAAAATAGTATATAATTAAAACTAAAACATTACAAATATTAAAATTAACGTATTTTTTATGAGATTATTCTCTATTTAAAAAGTGAACATACTTACAAGATTATATATAATTAAAGACTTATGTCGGTGGGTTTTTTTTTCTTTTCTTGTCATTTATTCTATTCAAATCTTTTATATGGTTTTTTTTGCGGTCGATTGCGGTTCTGCTTCCGGCGGAGGAGGGCGATGGCCGCTTGGCTTGCCGTTTCCGGCGACGCCGCATGGCCTGTCGTCTTCGGACATCTGCGCCGCCACAAGTTTGGCCGGTTGCGGTTCTGTTTCCGGCGGAGGGCGATGGCCGCTTGGCTTGCCGTTTACGGCGACGCCGCTTGGCCTGTCGTCTTCGGACATCTGCGCCGCCACAAGTTCGGCTGGTTGCGGTTCTGCTTCCGGCGCAGGAGGGCGATGGTTGCCTGGCTTACCGTTTCCGGCGACGCCGCTTGGCCTGTCGTCTTCGGACATCTGCGCCGCCATAAGTTCTTTGTTTCTCTTTTTTTTGGTGTTACAAGATGTCGGTGGGATCAGTATACTTTTTTCGCATTCCATTTCTGCCACAAATGTTTGTGGGTGTTTACTTAGGCCCACCATTTACTTTCTTTTAAGGGGATGATCTGTTCATTTGATTCAGCGACGCCGCATGGCCTGTCGGGGTTTTTTTTCTTTTCTTTTCATTTATTCTATTCAAAGCTTTTTATATGGTTTTTTTGCGGTCGGTTGCTGTTCTGCTTCCGGCGGAGGAGGGCGATGGCCATTTGGCTTGCCGTTTCCAGTGACGCCGCATGGCATGTCGTCTTCAGACATCTGCGCCGCCACAAGTTTGGCCGGTTGCGGTTCTGTTTCCGGCGGAGGGCGATGGCCGCTTGGCTTACCGTTTACGGCGACGCCGCTTGGCCTGTCGTCTTCGGACATCTGCGCCGCCACAAGTTCGGCCGGTTGCGGTTCTGCTTCCAGCGCAGGAGGGCGATGGTTGCTTGGCTTGCCGTTTCCTGCGACGCCGCTTAGCCTGTCGTCTTCGGACATCTGCGCCGCCATAAGTTCTTTGTTTCTCTTTTTTTTTTGGCGTTACAAGATGTCGGTGGGATCAATATACTTTTTTCGCTTTCCATTTCTGCCACAAATGTTTGTGGGTGTTTACTTAGGCCCACCATTTCTTTTCTTTTAAGGGGGTGATCTATTCATTTGATTCGGCGACGCCGCATGGCCTGTCGTCTTCGGACATCTGCGCCGCCACAAGTTTGGCCGGTTGCGGTTCTGTTTTCGGCGGAGGGCGATGGCCGCTTGGCTTGCCGTTTACGGCGACGCCGCTTGGCCTGTCGTCTTCGGACATCTGCGCCGCCACAAGTTTGGCCGGTTGCAGTTCTGCTTCCGGCAGAGGAGGGCGATGGTTGCTTGGCTTGCCGTTTCCGGCGACACCGCTTGGCCTGTCGTCTTCGGACATCTGCGCCGCCATAAGTTCTTTGTTTCTCTTTTTTTTGTGTTACAAGATGTCGGTGGGATCAGTATACTTTTTTCGCTTTCCATTTCAGCCACAAATGTTTGTGGGTGTTTACTTAGGCCCACCACTTCTTTTCTTTTAAGGGGATGATCTGTTCATTTGATTTACAGTAGAGAGAGAGGGTTAGAGAGAGAAACATTACAAAAACGATTTGGATTGATTGTATTTTATATTATATCGCATCACATACGACGATGCCGCAACTTTATAGGTTTGTTTTGGATGTGGGTTTGAGGTTTGGGGGTGTGGTTTTTTTACGGGTTGTTGTCGGTTTTCTATTTTGGACTATGCGTATTCTTGCGATTTTGATGTTCGTCTGTTTTGTGTATGGTGTTGGGCTTTGATTTAGTTTTTAGTTCTGTATGTTCTAGTGTGCTATGGATTTAAGGTTTTGATGTGTTTTACTTTGTGTATTTTGCTGACTTTTTGGTTTTGAACATTCATTTTGATTTTGGTTTCGGGTTACTTAAAACTCGCATAGACGCGACAACTATTTTAGTTTATCATATAATAATAGTAGTAGTTCAAATTATATCTATCTTAAAACTTTATTATATAATATTACGTGTTTATTTTAATGTGTAAATTTTGTTTTGAACGAGTTGAGTCAAATATTATAATTTTATTTCGTTGGTATAAATTCAAGTTACTCTATGTTTTGATGTAAATTTTGCTATGAAATATATTAGAGCGAATGTAATCTATGCTTTATCATGTCACCTTCTTTCCCGAACTTGCTTATTTTGATGTACATTTTGAGTTGTTATACGTTCGATAAAATTATTTTATCACTTTTACGAATTACGATGAAGTAGCCTTTAAGGTTATCGACGGAGTGAGAGTCATAGCGGTGGGTTTGTTTTACCTTTCTACATGCTTTAGGATTTTATATTGGAATGGTAACTGTTACATTTTGTTTGACATTTGCGTTTTGATATTTGGGATCATGACGAAAGACCCCGCGCAACGTGCGGGGCAAAAAATCTAGTTTAAATTAAAGCCATACTTAATTTATACACACTCACCATGCTTCACTAAATTCAAACCCATGTCTCTCTTTTTCAATTATAATTTATCCAAAACCTTTCACGTGAACCTCAACTCTCTCTGTGTACTATTTGCAGGTATCCTCTAATGGCTTCCACCTCTGGTCATCTTCCTCATCCAAAACCCTAACACCATCACTACATTAAACCCTTTCACCAACATGAGATCCACCGCTATGGTCGTCCTCTACTTTTGCATCCTATCTTTGTCTGCATTAAGCCTCCCTTCACCACCAGAGAACGATGCTCTATCAGTTATAGCATTCAAATCCAAAGCAGACCTCCATAACAAGGTTGTAACGGTGGTGCTCTGTCAATTCTAGTCGAAAATAACGGCTATAATAGCCGTTACACCTCATGTGGCTATCAGCGAGTGTAAGCCGAGACCATGAACCCGAGTGGCTACCCAAGGGGGTGGCGGCGGTGTTACCACCCGGGTACCACCCTACCCGAGCCCCCTTCGAGCAGCGTCCCATTCTCCCTTATTTAATAGAAGAGAGAAACGAGAAAATTTTAATAAGAATGAATGTGATGGTGATACGTGACACACTCATTTACCTTTTTATTAGAGTATGAAGATTTGTTGCAATAGTGTACTATAAGTGAAGGGTTAAAATTGTAACAAACGTAGCTAGAGGGGTGATTGTGTAAAATGTAACAGAATTAACGAATTCAGTTTACGGATTTGTTATAAATATACACAAACGAATCTAATGAAAGCATGAATTTGAAGTGAATATTCCTCTCTCCCGTGTTCTTCTTCTTCTTTGCAACATTGGTATCAGAGCGATCCGATCCTCATCGGAGCTCTTACCTTAGTAATCGGAGATCTTATCGGAGTAATACGCGATTGCAACTATGGCGACTCGCAGTCAATCATTGGAACAACGAGTGCAAGATCATGAAGCGTCCTTATTACGATTAGAAACTGCAACTGGTCGTAATTTGGCGGAATTGGAAGCTATTAAGGATGCTGCTCACAAGAATGCTAGTGACATGGATTCAATGAAGTTGCAGATGGCAGAGATTCTGAAGAACTTACAAGCTTTGGGAAACAATAACGGTAATTCGAACAACAATAGAACTGAAACTAGCAATTCTAATCGAGAATTTGTTGATTCCTCGAATACTCGAAGTACTAACAGACTTAAGAAGATTGATTTCCCCAAGTTCAATTATGAGAATGTTGAAGGCTGGATTTGTCGTGTTGAACATTTTTTCATGGTGGATGAAACACCAGAACAGTCAAAAGTTCGCTATGCGATTATTCATTTGGAAGATATCGCATTGTTGTGGCATCAATCCTTTGTTCAGTCGAGAGGTGGCTCCATTGGAGAAATGTTGTGGCCGGAGTATAAGAAGTTCATTTCTATTCGGTTTGCTCAAGTGTTGGGACAAGATGCGATGAGAGCGTTGGCAGCATTGAGACAAACTAGTACTTTACAAGAGCTATGTCAAGCCTTTGATCTGGCTCTCACAAAGGTGTCAATTTGTGATGAGTATGCAGTCAGCCTATTCCTGAGGGCTGTTAAGCCTGAGATTGGATACCCCTTACGTCTTCTTCAACCAAAGACATTGCCTGAAGCTTACATGCTAGCGAGGATTCATGATGAGGCTATATCGGTGGTACAAGCATCTCTACAACCTAAAGGTTTTAAGTCAAACTATCACACTCCTTTGCCTAAGTATGGTGATAGTAGTCAGAGAGTTTTACCATCTACAACTGCTGCCAATCTACCCCCGTTACCTGCTCCTCCTATTAAGGCTCGACCATTTAAAAGATTATCTCCAAAGAAGATTGAGGAGAAACGAATGAAAGGGGAATGCTTCGGCTGCACTGAGAAATTTGTTTCGGGGCACAAATGCAAGGGTAAGCAATTATTTTCTGTTGATGTTATGAGTTTTGAGGAGGAAAACTATGAGGTTCAGCAGAATTTGAGCGAGTCCAATGATGAAGAATCATGTCCTTTGATTTCATTACATGCATTGATGGGGTGGCCTCATATTCAACTATGAGAGTAACTAGATCTGTTGGTACGAAAACTCTCCATATACTCATTGATTCAGGATCCACAAATATTTTTTTAGATGTTCATCTAGCTACAAAGATGAGATGTCCTACTAAAACAGTGAATGCCTTGGGCATCACTATTGCTGATGGCAATAATCTCTCTTGTACTCAAATTTGTGAGAATTTTCGATGGTTGATGCAAGGGAACTGGTTCACAACTGATTTTCTATTGATTCCTTTAGGAAATTATGGCATGGTTCTAGGAGTGTAGTGGTTGCAGACCTTAAAAGACATCATGTGGAATTTCAAGAACCTAACTATGCAATTCACATTGGGCACTCATACTTTCAATCTGAAAGGTTTGAGTGACAACAAGGTTTCCCCATGTTCAGTGGTAAAAATGGGTAACCTTTTGCAACAACCGACCCAGTTAGCTGGTATCCAATTATTCAGTTTGCAATCTTTGGGTCATTGCTACTTCCAGCATGAAACAGTGATCACTAAGGAGGGTGATAATACACCCTTAGTGCAGTTGTTATCTGCTAATGATGATGTTTTCTTAACCCCTACAGCCTTGCCTCCTAACTGCCTATGTGATCATAAGATTGTTTTAAAGTATGAATCTATTACCATCAATCAAAGACCATATCGATATCCTGCGGGTCAGAAAGATGTTTTGGAAAAATTAACTCAAGAGTTGTTATACTCAGGAATTGTTCGCAATAGCTCGAGTGCATTTGCTTCTCCTGTAGTCCTGGTGAAGAAGAAGGATGGCAGTTGGAGGTTTTGTGTAGACTACCGCAAATTGAATGATGTCACTATAAAGAACCGTTTTCCCATTCCATTGATCAAAGAACTATTAAATGAGCTGGGTCAGGCCACTGTGTTTTCAAAGTTGGACTTGCGGGTAGGGGTGTTCATTTTCGGATATCCGAAATTCGAATATCCGAATTTCGGATATCCGAAAATTTCGGATCGTGAATTTCACTATCCGAATCCGAATCCGAAATTTCGGATATCCGAAATTTCGGATTCGGATTCGGATATCCGTTCGGATATCCGAATTCAAAGAAATTTTGTATTATTTAATAAATTTTATAAAAATGTAATAATTTTTATTAAAATTTTTATCGGATATTCGAAGTTTTTTATTAAAATGTCCTAAATATCTAAAAATATCCGAAATATATAATTAATATTTAATATTTTTAAATTTTAATAAAAATATTTTGGATACTTCGGATATCCGAAATATCCAAAAATTCTGAAAATCACTATCCGAATCTGAATCAGAAATTTCGGATATCCGAAGTTCGGATATTTGAAGTTCGGATATCCGAAGTTCGGATATCTGAATTTCGGATTTTCGGATATTTCGGATTCGGTTTCGGATTCGGATATTTTTGAACACCCCTACTTGCGGGCAGGCTATCATCAGATTAGGATGTTTGAAGGAGACATTCACAAAACATCCTTCCGCACTCATCAAGGTTTGTTTGAATTTGTAGTTATGCCATTTGGCCTTACTAATGCACCGGCTACTTTTCAGTCTTTAATGAACACGGTTTTTAAGTCCTTGATGAGGAAATGCACCTTAGTATTCTTCGATGATATGTTGGTGTATAGTCCTTCCATGGAACAACATCTGAAAGACCTTGAGCAAGTTCTTTCATTGTTGCGACAAAACAGTCTTGTAGCAAAAAGATCAAAGTGTACATTTGGGGGGCATCAAGTTGAATACTTGGGGCATATATTTCAGCTAAAGGTGTTTCCACTAATCCAGTGAAGATAGTAGCAATCAAAGAATGGCCTCGACCTACGTCTGTTAAACAATTACGTGGGTTTCTAGGCTTAGCTGGGTATTACAGACGTTTTATCAAATCTTTTGGTGCCATAGCTAGACCTCTCACGAACTTATTGAAGAAAAATGCTTTCTCTTGGTCAAACGAGGCTCAAATAGCTTTTGATAAACTCAAAACTGCCCTCATTACAGCTCCTGTACTTGCACTCCCCGATTTCAACAAGGTGTTTGTAGTCGAGACTGATGCTTCATCAAATGGCTTAGGGGCTGTATTGATGCAAGATCAACACCCAATTGCTTTTATTAGCAAGGCTTTATCCACTCGACAACAAACCTTCTTAGTATACGAAAATGAGCTATCAGCCATCCTCATGGTTGTGAAACAATGGCACCATTATCTAATTGCTAAACCTTTTGAAATTCATACCGATCAACGTAGCCTCAAGTACTTATTAACCCAGAAGGTAACCACTCCTCTACAAGAAACATGGTTAGCTAAACTTATGGGTTATACGTATGAGATTACTTATAAACGAGGCTCTGACAACTTAGCAGCTGATGGCTTATCCCGAGTCCAAGGACTTGCTTTATTTGACATGAGTATTAGCTCTTGTGACCCTATCTTGTTGAAACGCATTCAAGATTCATGGCAATTGGATGCCCATTTGATTACTATCCTTCAGAAATTACAACGAGGAGAAGTTGTACCCAACCATTCTTGGGATGGTCAGCTTTTGACTCGTAAACAAAAGTTTCTAGTGGGTAATGATGCGCAATTGAGACGCGATCTAATGCATCTGGTACATGCATCATCTTTGGGTGGCCATTCAGGTTTTCTACCTTCTCTTAAACGTTTACATTCGTTTTGCTATTGGCCAAGGTGTTCTAAGCAGCTTCATTCTTTTATTCGTGAATGTACGGTATGTCAACAAGCAAAGTATGAATCGGTAGCAAAGCCAGGTCTTTTACAACCCCTGCCAACTCCTCAACACATTTTCACTGATATATCGATGGATTTTATCAGTGGGTTACCGGTTAATAAGGGCAAGGATACCATTTTAGTGGTGGTTGATCGCCTGACTAAGTATGCTCATTTTCTGCCACTCTCCCACCCTTTCACGGCTATGCAAATCGCCCAAGTGTTCCTTGATAACATTTTTAAGCTTCATGGTAATCCTTCCACCATTGTATCCGATCGTGACCCTATCTTTCTTAGCAAATTCTGGCAAGATTTTATGCGGTTGTAGGGTATTCAGTTGGCCTTGTCCACTGCGTATTATCCCCAAAGTGATGGGCAAACAGAGGTCCTTAATCGGTGTCTTGAATCATACTTACGTTGAATGGCGACGGACTCCCCTCCCAGGTGGCTGCATTGGTTGCCCTTAGCTGAGTGGTGGTACAATACCACTTATCATTCCTCGATTAAGATGTCCCCATTCCAAGCTTTATATGGGTATCCTCCGGTAGTGCGTTTGCCTTATATTCCATGTGATACTTCCATCGATGCGGTTGAGCACTTTCACCGTGATCGGGAAGCAGTGATTCAATCTTTGAAGCGATCTTTAGCCGTTGCTCACAATCGCATGATACAAATGACTACCCAGCATCGTTTCGAACGTCACTTTATGCCGGGTGATTGGGTTTACTTGAAGCTTCAACCTCATGTTCAAACTTCATTAAGGAAACATAAGTTTTCAAAGTTGGCACCCCGTTATTACAGTCCCTTCCTCATTATTGCTAAGGTTGGCTCCATTGCATATAAATTGGACTTACCTTCGTCTGCTCAGATTCATCCGGTGTTCCATGTCTCTCTACTGAAGCCGGCTCATGGCTCGCATGCTCCCAACCTTCCTTTACCTACTGGACCTCGTTTCTTGTTGACTCCCAGAGCCATTCTTGATCGTCGTTTAGGGCGCCGTGGTAACTCTCTTATCACTCAGGTGTTGATTCATTGGGAGGGTCTTCGGATTACTGAAGCATCCTCGGAGTGCTTGGATGAATTTCAGCTGCGATTTCCGCATTTCGATTCTTGAGGACACGAATCTTTAGGGAGGGAAGTTTTGTTGCAATAGCGTATTATAAGTGAAGGGTTAAAATTGTAATAAACGTAGCTAGAGGGGTGATTGTGTAAAATGTAACAGAATTAACGAATTCAGTTTACGGATTCATTATAAATGTATACAAACGAATCTAATGAAAGCATGAATTTGAAGTGAATATTCCTCTCTCCTATCTTCTTCTTCTTTGCAACAAGATTATCACTAGATCTGTCATTGATTGTGTCCGCCTATGAACCTATCCAAAAGAAACAACATTACATCAATATTGCATCGGTGGACTAGTTTCCTTTTCAATTTTTGTTTGTTTTTAAGATGTTATATCCAGTTAATATGAAATATTAATATTTTGAAACGTTAAAAAACACTATTACACTAAAACACATTTAATTACAATCCATATAAAGACATAAGCGACGAATAAACATATTTTTGATTAATTATACATTTTCTAAAAAGAAACTAACTCAATGTCTAGTTTAACTTTTGTTTAGAAAATATTTAATACGTGATCATACAATCTTGGTATTCCAAGGCACGCTTTAAGTTTAAACTTTGGTCATCTAGGTCATGGCAATTGTCAATATACAAATTTCTCATTTTAAAACTCATACATGATTGTTTCTTTATCAATACTTTGTGATTTTTATTATGTGTTTGATACATTTAATATAAATAAATATACCTCACACTCATAAACATAACAAAATCTACACATCTTATAGTCTTTAATGGTCTTTAATCGTCACAGTATCACAACTTGACTTGATCATACACTAAATCATAAAATATCATATCTGTAATGCAACATATTATGAGATTCTGCATAATGATATCCGAGACTTTGGTGTTAGTTTGTTTTTTCTGCAGAAAAATATCTGCAGTCTGCGGATCACATCGGCAGATATCCGCAGCAGAAGAGAGGATCAAATGTCTGCAGTCTGTAAAAAAAGACTGTTTATTTTTTTAGCATCTGCAAATTGCTATTTTGCAATTAAACAAATCAAACAAAACCCTAAACTAAATCACAAATCATACCATCTAATATCACAAATCAAACAAAACCTTAACATAAATCACAAATCATACCATCTAATTGTTAGGAATCAAGCGGCGCAGCGGAACCAACACACGAACACGCACAAACGATTATCACGCAGAAAACAGAACAATAAACGACACAAGGATTTAACGTGGTTCGGTCGGTGTGACCTACGTCCACGGGCTGCAACTAAGGTTTTCTTTATTTGCTCAGTACAAAAGATTACAATACATGACATGGGTATATATAGAGACTAATTAGGGTTAACTATTTAATTAACAAGAAAACTAAACATGGGCCCAAGCCCAAAGCCTTCACAAACCCAACAATCTCCCACTTGAAGGCTTTGCGATAAATTCTAGCCCGCCATTCAAGTACAAAGCAACCCAGTCGTCCAGTAACTTCAGTAATCTTTAAACAAGTCTTCCAAGCCTCCAGTTCCCTGAGAACAAGCTAATACTTTATCACATCTCCTAGTTGCAGCGACCCCTCATCATCAAGTACCAGAAGGGTCAGTTGAAGCTCCCCCGAGCTCCAACTCAGTCTTGGCTAGTGCTGCCAACGACTCATCCTCCATCTTAACCGGTTTGGACATTCCACCGGATTCAAAGACACACCGAGGATCACCATCACTCTCCAAATTCAGCAAACAATAACCAGGAGAGAATTTTTCAGTCGCAGTCTTTAAAACCCAACGGTTCTTTGTAACTGTACCCGGAACACGTCCCGTGCTCCCACTGTCACCGAATCCCCTGAATGGTTTAGACTTCTGAACTCGTTCACCTAACATCCCTGCTCCAGACTTCATGCTTGCAAAATGAACTCTCTTAGCACCAGATTTAGCGAACTGATTTTGTCGTGCTTAACCGGGACGGTCATACATCCCTCAGCAGGTACCTCAACCATATACAATGACCCACGCTTCATACCACGAGCAATAACCAGATTACCATTGATCACCCTCCATTTACCACTACCAAACCTCACTTCCAGTCCTTGTTCATCCAGCTGACTAACTGAAATCAGTTTCTTCTTCAGCCCCGGAATCACCCTGACATTCTTTAGGTTCCATGTAATACCCAATGAAGTAACCAGATCAATATCACCCATTCCCGTTACCTCAAGTATCTCGTCATTGGCTAATCGTACCTTTCCAAAATCACCATATTTTAGATTCACCATCGTTTCCCCGTTGTCCATGGCGTGAAACGAAGCCCCTGAATCCATGACCCAAGAGTCCACACTGTTTTCCACACTGAGTATCAATGCATCATCATCAGGAACATCCCCAGCAGCAGTGTTCAATTCTTTCTTATTCGGACATTGACTCTTAACATGTCCCACCTCATTGCAGCTCCAACACTTCACATTCTTCCCAGGTTTAGATGAACTTCTTCCCCGACTCCCACTGTTCCTGTTATTACCCCGACCCCTGCCAGCATTTAGTAGTTCACTATTAGATGACTCACCCGAGTTCCTTCGTCTGACTTCTTCACCCATAACTAGATCTCGAATACCATTAAGAGTGAAAACCCTTAGTCCCCACAGAACTTGAAATTACAGTCACAGTTCCAGACCAACTATCAGGCAGAGACGACAACAGCAGTAGAGCCTGAACTTCATCATCTAACTTAATTCCAACAGATACAAGTCTTGTTAAGATTGAATTTAGATTGTTAATGTGAGCAATCACTAAGCTTCCTTCTTTCATCCTTGTGTTCACCAGCTCCCGAATTAAGAACACCTTATTCGCTGCAGACGGTTTTTCATACATATTTGACAAAGCAGTCATCATACCACGAGCCGTGGTTTCCTTAATGACATTAAAAGCAACATTCCTTGTCAAAGCCAATATAATAACCGCACGAGCCTTCTTGTCCTATGATTCCCAATCAGCTTGTTCTATTTTCGCAGGTTTTTCTTCCAGTATCATATCCAAATCCTTTTGACACAGTAATGCCTCTATTTGCATTTTCCACCAACCAAAATCAGTGCCATTGAACTTTTCGATTACAGTCTTCCCGTCTTCAGCCATAGTAGCAAACCGGAGACAAAACAAACAAAACAGGCACGCTAAACAGTTGATAACCAGTCAACAAAGGATAGACACACCAGATCCGGTACTTCCAACCAAAACCCTAGAACCCGAAACACCCGACCCGGCGCTTCACCTGTAAAACCCGAGCGAAACCAGCAACTCCAAGAGATCCCAGCCGGAACTCTAATCGCAAAAATCACTCAAAAAACAGCCCCCAAAACAACAGTAGCAAACAGAACCGAACAACAGCGGCAAAAAAAGAAAAAAATTTTGCCAGTACTGTTCACGGGCGCGGAAAACACTGTTCACGATGGAAAACACTGTTCACACGGAAAAACACTGTTCACGTCGGAAAACACTGTTCACGCCGAAAAACACTGTTCATGCCGGAAACACTGTTCAAGCCGAAAACACTGTTCACGCTCTGTATTGTGGCGGCGGCTGCGGAGGAACCCTAGGTGGTGGCGGCGGCAGAAACCCTAGATAGCTTCAAATAAGATCTCCGAGATAATTAACCAACAATCTGCGATCGTTTATTCAGTGCCTTCCGTGTGTACAACGAGCCAAAGCTCTGATACCACTTGTTAGGAATCAAGCGGCGCAGCGGAACCAACACACGAAGACGCACAAACGATTATCACGCAGAAAACAGAACAATAAACGACACAAGGATTTAACGTGGTTCGGTCGGTGTGACCTACGTCCACGGGCTGCAACTAGGGTTTTCTTTATTTGCTCAGTACAAAAGATTACAATACATGACATGGGTATATATAGAGACTAATTAGAGTTAACTATTTAATTAACAAGAAAACTAAACATAGGCTCAAGCCCAAAGCCTTCACAAACCCAACACTAATATCACAAATTAAACACCAAATAACAATAGAAGCGTCTAATATTGATATGAGCCAAAACAATGCACCAATGAACATTTTTCTTCATAAAGGAGCTGTAGAAACAATCATAACATACCCAAATACTATAACTACAAAACATAAGGAATACAATAATGTAAACAACCATAATCTAATAGACGGGTGGACAATCTTACAATAATATGAACAACCATAATCTAATAGACATGCACAACCTGTTTTCTACCATTAACAACACAATTGAAGCTTAATTAGGTTATATGATTTTGAAATAACCAATTTTGATTTGTGGTTTTTGAGAAGGGTGTTATATATGTACGCCGACCCCCAATCTCAATAAAACGAGTATAACTGGCGAATAAGAGCCACACCCTAGATGACCTTTGTTAGTGGGTCAGTCCAACTGTGCAGGCAAAGACGTTAGTATTGACAAAAAGCATGTTTCCTAAAGATTGCATTGTCGATAATTTCAAACATATCCTCATCAGATCTGTCATCAGCAATGTAAACAACAAAATGGGTCGGCGGAGGGATGCGCGAGTGGCGGTGGAGGGAGGGGCCGGCGGATGAAGGCAGGCGCAGGTGGGGGGATGGGGGTCGACTGTCGTGAGAGGGAAGGATAGGGAGGAGGGCTGCAGGCGGTGGGACGGTCGGCGACCACGCAGGTCCGGCCGGTGGGGGGAGGTGGGGCGTATCACAGACAAAAGAGGTTAAGAAGTCTTCTCAGAAAAAACAAACACCCCCTTAAATGTCCTAATTTAAATGAGAATCTCAATAACCATTCGAATTTCCTCATATGTCTTTTTTTCTTCTTATTTTTATTTTTCCCTCTCTTTTCTTTTTCATTTGCATATGAATGCTTCAGATCAATTAACATGATATGTTTGTAAAAGAATACGGCTCGTAACATGTTTTTATTGTGACTCAACCTTTTAAACTACAAACTCTGTGATGGATTTTTAAGTACCAGTTCGTATATTCATATATTTTATAACATAAGATCATTTAGAAAACATAATATTGCACTCACGCATACAAACTTAAGATCAATTAGAGAAACAAGTTTACGAAGCTCACCCAAGAGCCTAATTTCAAAGCCTTTCCGTCAAGGCTGGACAGGAATAGGTAGGGAGTTAAGACGGTTTATTTGATTTTAAATTGAAAAGAAAAAACACACGTCGGGCAAATCAAGAACTTAAACAAAGCAAAGCACAAGCAAACAACAAATGTCTATATACAGTTTTTGTTTTGTTTTTAACATGTTATTAACGGAAGCGGTCTCTCCATCTCCCAAGATAGAGGAAAGACTCGCTGCCACCTACCCCTCCCAAACCCTGCTCTTGAGTGGGATTTACTGGGTATGTTTGTTTGTTTGTTTGTTTTTAATATGTTATTAAGTTCATATGGAATATTAATATTTTAAAAACGATGTACTAAAACACACTTAATTACAATTTCACATAAAGATATAAGCAACAAATGAACATGTTTTTTAGTAAATTATCATTATTTAAAAAGAAGCTAACAGAATATCTGGTTAACTTTCTGTACGGAAAAATCTAACATGAAATCATACGTACTATCTTGATATTCTGAGAAACTTCATGTTTAAACTTTGAACATGTGGGTCAAAGACAACTGAGTTGTCTGTATACAAATTTTCATTTTTAAAACTACAAGCACAATAGTTTCTTGTCAATGGTTTATGATATTTTAATATTTTATCATGTTTTTGTATACTAACTATAAGCAGATATACATCACACTCAAAAGTATATCAAAACCTACATATTCTTAAAGTTTCTTGACGATTCACAATATTACAACTTCACTTGACCATATACTAGATCATAAAATATCATATTTGCAATCCAACATGTTATGGGATTTTGTTTAATGATATTCAGGGATTAAACGTCCCGATTTGAACGAAAAACCCAAAAAAACATACATTTACTTGAATTTCTTCATATATATATTTTTTCATATATCTTGTTTTATTTTTCTTTATCTTTATTATCTTTTCTTTGTCTTTTGCATATGAATATCTCCCAAAGAAATATGACGTGTTTATAAAAGAATACAACTGGTAACCTGTTTTTATTAGGATTTGATATTCCAAACAACAAATTGTAAGATGGATATGGCCACCCATTCCTAGATCCATATTTATAACTAGTAAGTCTACCCCGCGCTTCGCTGCGGGTGCGAAACAGGTTTTACAACCATTTAAATGTAATGGGAGTGTACAAAACAGCTACCTACTAACATATCATAATGTGGAAAAGCATAATGAAATTGAGAGCCAAAACATTAACATATGTAGCAAACAACCATGAGATTTACATGAAAATAACAACTTAAGCATAAGGTTTACATGAGAACAACAACTTGATTAAGGACTTCCCCACCTTTGTGAAGGTTTGTTTGTATGGTTGCATAGAGTAAGAAACACACAGATAACCAATCAGTTTTAGAATAAATTCAGGTTAAAAGAAGCAAAAAACTGCATCTTTTGCAAGACAAAGTTTCATATTCTCATTTTTTTAACAAAAGAGATGGTGACAATTTTTATGTCATATATTTATACCACCAGGATAACAAAATAAAGACTAAATAATATAATAAAACACTGATGCTTTTACCTTTAATCGATGATTGAATAAGAAAAGTACATACCTTGATGCAACATCTTTCATTCAAAGGCATCTGAATCTTGTTTTCTTTAGCGTGTCTAAGCTTGAACACGAATCGAATTGTTTTTCCTTCTAACACCAAGCATAATCCTCCCACCGCCTCTTTAAACTATATCATCAAAAACAATCCTTTAATTAATAGCATAATCAACCAATGGATTATCCAGATTTCTTATTTTTAAAACTCGCCATTTAATCGCATCAGGTAAAGAAGAACACGCACCCAACTTCATCTTCTTGAGAATCATTTATTCAGGTTCATAAACTTCAATTTTGCAATTTATTCTAGTACACATCATATACCTATAGGAAAACAGGAAAATAAGTAAAATTAGCACAATTGATTTACCTATTTTTCGATTAACATCACAATTTTCATGCAAGCCTCACATAAGCCTTTCTTCTCTTTCTCTCTAACACATAATAAAACAGAGGTTTTAGTGCATGCTTTGCACAAAGAGTATGTGCAAGTATAACACATGTACTCTGCCTTTTTTCCACAGATGGTACAGAAGTGCCAACCTGCAGTCCAAAGAAAAGACTATTAGAATGCTAGTCAATAAAAAAACATAGGCAGCATATGGATAACTTGGGCGATAATTCAAGCACATAAGCATAGGCAAAAATGCAATAATGAGAAAGCTTGTAACTTGTGAGATTGAGAAAATAAGAAAGTACACATCTGCTAGCAAATTCAGACATATGTGTATGTGTCTATACATATGAATATTATAAGATTGATTAAAATACAGCAAGTTTTCAAGGGAAACATTGCTAGAAAATATATAAAACAAAACTGTCTTGACTTTATTAGCATCTTTGCTTTAAGCACACATCATTGTCCAAAACTTAGATGTCCCCTTTTGATTAGCTAACTTAGATGCTTATCAAACACAGGTAATATGCCTGTTGTCAATAGCAGCTATAGCGACCGCTATAGCGCGTTATATAGTGTATAGCTATGTTACAGCTATTTGTGTTTTGCGACCAAATAGCAACATAGCGTTTCTTTTCTACTTTTATAAATAAAAATCGACCCAAATAGAGTATTTTAGCTATTTTGGTGGTGTTCACTTATTCTTTCTACTACTTTATTGCTATAGATGTTACTTTATTGAATGTAAACATTTCTTATATTTTCTACTACCTTATCATAAACACAAAATAGCGGGGGCTATTTACCGCTATTCACTACGTACCATATAGGTGGCTTGTCGCTATTCGCTATTGACGACTATGGGTATTGGGTAATATATGAACCATTAAGCATTCAGGTAGATAAATTATAAAATGACTATAAACAGAATTGCACGAGTGTAATAAACAAAAAATCCACTCACCACAATCCCAACGACCCTTTGATTGAAAGAAAGCCTCATCACGGCTAACACAAGAAGGATGATAAGCTTTAGGGCAATTCCTGTAGAAAGAAAAACACCAAAATAACCTCAACCCAGTTAATTCAAACCATGTAATCCGAATGAATCATCAATTACCACACTCACCTCCTATCACACAGTACAAGGTCTCCACCATCAAAGCAAATGAAGCAAACATCCTCCTCAATTGTCTTCCTTGGGGTAGCTTTTGAAATCCTCCCTCTTTTCCGTTTTCCTCCACTGCCTTTTGCAGATGATCTTGTCTCAACCTCTCCTTCCTGGACTTTCTCTTCATCTGCCAAATTTGCTTTTCGTGTGCAATTTCTTCGATTCGTCTTCGATCTAAACCGTGAACCCCATAATTTTCTTGTTTCTCTGTGATTGAAAAACATCACCAGTTAGAGAACCAAAAGAAAAGAAGAAGGTCAAGAAGCATACCTATACTCAACAACAATTACAGAACATATACAGGACAACACACACAAGCTAAAGATCTTGATTCTTCATTTTCAACCTCAGATGACATATTTCACCAAATGCTAACCCAATTTACAACCGAACCTCCCAATACCCACAACATACAAACACAAACAACATCCAAACCGAAAATCAAAAGCCTTAATTAGCTCCAACCCAAATCACACAATGCAAGATTCATGTTTTTTCAGAGTGATTTCTCATAGGCATTTCATCGAACACGTTGTGTGCGCACAATATTGAACCTATAATCGAAACGCAAAAGCCCAACTTTTCTTGTAGTTCAGTAGTAATAACACAAAGAAACTACTAAAAACAAAGATTTGCACTTCCCAATTCGATCTTTAGATGACGATGAGATCTTGAATGGAGTTACAGGAGCAGCTGGCGCAGGCGGTTCACGTCTTAAACCACGACAGGGAGTCTTGCAATCGCGTCTCTGCTAACCAGTGGCTGGTTCAGTTCCAGCAGACCGACGCTGCCTGGGAGATCGCCACCTCAATTGTGTATAATTTAATATCAAAAATAATTATTGGTTGAGAGAGAAAAGATAAATGTTATTAGTTCTACCTCGTCTAACCACATGGGTTATGCTGCTGCTTAGAGATTTTAAAAGGCATGGAGTATGCACTTGTAAAAAGCATCATAAAATGCCTACAAACCTCCACACAAGAATTGAAATTATGTAAACTATAATGTTAATATGAGAACTAAAGAATATATATAAAGAAAGAGAGTGAAGAAACAATATTATTAAGATAATCAAAAAGATGTTTGGAAGTAATCAAAGCTCTGATAAGGTCAAAGGCATGGTGGATTAGGACTGTTGAAGACATATCATAATACAATATCAATAACACATGGTTTAACTAAGAAGTAAATGACAATAAGAGAAGCCTCTTTTGATCCCTATGCTTTTGCACAAGAAATCCCTGGCTTGAATTAGAACATAGACAATTTCACTGATTATTGTTTGATCAAAATCACCATTAGATCAAATGTTTATGAAGAACTAAAACAAATAACAACCATTTGGATAGCTCAAAACCCAAAAGCATTAATTTACAAATGAATTAATCAATAGACAAATAAAATACCCCATGACCAACCAAATGGCTACATTGCTATGAACCAAGCTTAATCAAGGAAAACAACATTGTTGGATGCCATGGAACCATTCATACAGTTGACATGAACAATTCTACTTACAGTGTGTATTATTCATATGTTGTCACAAGATACGATGTTAAGGGCTTTTTGTTTCTACCCTGGGGTCAATCATTGACGGGCAAACACACCCAATTTAGTCATATCCATCATTGAAAACATTTGTGAAATGCAAAAAAACTACAAAATTAACTTTCCTTTTCAAAATCAAATAAAGAAAATGAAATCCCATGAATCAAAAGCTAGTAAACAAACTTTAACGTTGCAAAAAGATAAAGAAATCTTAGACCCACACACTAAAAGGTCAAAATCAAGGCTAACAATCTAAACTTAGGGTACATATCATGAAAAATCCCTTACCCTTGATGTGAATACCGTATCCATCAGTGGCAATACGCGTTAGCCGTCTGTGTCTTCTGCATTCACAACCTTCATCTTTGTGGTCTGGCTCAACAACCATACATCCTCTTTTTCGACCATCACTATCGATTTGAAACAAATGGGTCAAAAAATGGACATGCAAGGCTCACCTCTTGCTTGACCCTCACCGAAATTGAGCCACTACTACTGGAAAAGAACCACCAAACAAAACCCTAACAATGATTACTAACCTTCTGTTGTCTTGTGGACGCCAGAAGGGTTACCGTCAACACCACCACCGAAATCATCACCACCATCGCCATCGTCGGTTGCAACTCACTTTCTGATCTCTCCAGAGCCTATTTGTGTCTACGTATTCACCGCGGTGGAGGGGCGAGAGCACCTGTTGGTTCATCGTCATCCTCGATCGATCGACACCACACCATCACCGACACCAATCGACCACCAAAATCAGCAACAACCGCAAACATCATCATCTTCGAACCTTATCCCCCAAATCACCTTCAAATCTTCGTCCGACCACCAATCACCGACCGACACCAACACAACCTTCGGTCGACCTTCAACTTCATCCTCGACAGCCACCTGTGAAACCGAGAGAGCTCCGAGAGAGAGAACTTCGAGAGTGAGATACCGAGAGCGATCGAGAGTTTCAATCGGTGGAGAAGAGAATTCAGAGAAGAAAACCCTATGAAATACCCAAAATAACCTTGGCCGGTGGTACTGTACCCACCGACCAAAGGTTTTAATAAGAAAAGATAATAAATAAGATCAATTAGTAGACAAAACCTTCGATACAAGTACACCCACTTAAGATCAATGAGAAAATAAATTAACGAATAGGCTAAGAGCCAAATTCCTAACCGTTACCATGTAGGTCGGACATGAATATGTATGTGGGTTAACAAGATCTAATAAATTTAAGTTTGAAAAGAAATAAAAACACACACTAGGTAAACTAAGAACTTAAGCAAAAACAAAGCACAAGTGATAAGAAAAATCAAACTATAATTGGTAACCACATAAGATTTTCACTACAAGAAAAATGACATTCAGTAAGGACAAAAGTCCTCGCTACATGTTAGATTGTCCTCACTGAAGATGTATAGCGAGAACATGTCCTTGCTGAATATTCCTTGCCAAAACCCCGTGGCTACAGGCCTACAGCGAGGATAGTCAACGAATACAGCGAGGACAACTATGACTTTTGAAAAAATAATTAAATACCCTACAGCAAAGACTTTGTCCTCACTATAAAATTTACTTTAAATGATTATAAAAATGAATATAACATATATATTTATACATTATACATGTATAAAGGTATTATAAACGTATTTGTTAATATAGTTATACATTATACGTGTATTTATTAAATACCCTACAGCAAGGACAAAGTCCTTGCTGTATTTTAGAGAGGACTTTTTTTTAGTATTTTATTTTGTCTTTGTTATAGTATTTAGAGAGGACTTTGTCCTTGCTGAATGACTGGGAATTTCACAGCTGTTTTTGCTGTAAATGCAGCTTCCCACCCAGAATTTTTTTGGGTCAATGCCTGTTTTATTTTTCAGATTTCCATCAAACACCAATGATATAATCAATCAAACAACCAAAATATCATCATACCATAATCTAATTAAAGTTTGAGAATAAATAAAAATGACAAATTCTGTTACATAATCTAATACCAAGATCTAAGTTCATAAGAAACATTAGGATAACCTAGTCAGAGTTGTCGCTCTCGTCATCAGAGTCAAATTGAATCACAATATTGTGTTCTGCCAAACCTTTTACAACATTTTCCAGTTTAGTAGCAAGGCGCGTATATTTTCTCTTTGATAATGCCAGCTTTTCATTGACTTGTTCTTGGGTGTAGACAGGTGGTGGTGGGGTAGATGGTCCTGGACTAGAAGATGATAAAGTGTATTGGGCCAAACCGGGTACAACATGTCCACGACCCCTGTTAAACCCATGACGTGTACCCAATACCTGATCCATGATCTGCTTATCTGTCAACGGGTTAGTTGCACCTTCTTGTCGGCTCAGTAGGTCATTCATTTCATCCTGTATTGTTACAAAATAATAAATAATCAATGTTATATAAATCTAGTCATTTATGCAAATTAACCAAAGGAAGTACCTAAAACTAAAAAAGCCAAATAACTAACTGATTACTTACATATTGTTGTTGAGCAAGTTGTGGCAATGGGACTTTCCTATTTTTAGAGCACCTCTCCTTGAAATTCTCGATTAGACTCGGATATTTTCCATCAATCTGACGTTGTACGTAACACATGAAATAAAGTGAATACGTATACTTAATAACAATTAAACAAAAAATGCACAAAGCCTATACTACATACTACCAAACTTACATTACAATTTTATATTATATATATATATATTTGCTTTAAAAGTGACTTACACGGTCATGTCTGATCGATACAATAGACTTGGTCCCATGGTAACTTGGGTAGCGGTGACGGGATCTATTACTTTTGTTCACCGCCGAGCGGTGAACATTGTCTTCGCTGCAGTAGGAATTGACCATCTCATTCCACATCTCAGGCGTCACGCCCTCGGGAACCTTCTGGCAAATGGCATCTCTATTTCCCAACCCCCCAAGTTTGGTGAAATTATTAACTTGAACCTGTGTTTTGCACCACAATAGAGCTCGGCACAAAGCTTCATGATACCAGCCTCAAATGGGATTTTGTAGCCCGGATGATCAAGATAAGGTACCCAATACCTGATCCATGATCTGCTTCTCTGTCAACGGGTTAGCTACACCTTCTTGTCGGCTTAGTAGGTCATTCATTTCATCCTGTATAGTTACAAAATAATAAATAATCAATGTTATATAAATCTAGTCATTTATGCAAATTAACCAAAGGAAGTACCTAAAACTAAAAAAAGCCAAATAACTAACTGATTACTTACATATTGTTGTTGAGCAAGTTGTGGCAATGGGACTTTCCCATTTTTAGAGCACCTCTCATTGAAATTCTCGATTAGACTCGGATATTTTCCATCAATCTGACGATATACGTAACACATGAAATAAAGTGAATACGTATACTTAATAACAATTAAACAAAAAATACACAAAACCTATACTACATACTACCAAACTTACATTACAATATTATTATATATATATATATATATTTGCTTTAAAAGTGACTTACACCGTCATGTCTGATCGATACAATAGACTTGGTCCCATGGTAACTTGGGTAGCGGTGACGGGATCTATTACTTTTGTTCACCGCCGAGCGGCGAACATTGTCTTCGTTACAGTAGGAATTGACCATCTCATTCCACATCTCAGGCGTCACGCCCTCTGGAACCTTCTGGCAAATGGTATCTCTATTTTCCAACCCCCAAGTTTGGTGAAATTATTTAACTTGAACCTGTGTTTTGCACCAGAATAGAGCTCGGCGCAAAGCTTCATGATACCAGCCTCAAATGGGATTTTGTAGCCCGGATGATCAAGATAAGGTGCCAGATTAAAATAAGTCTAATTTATAAAATATATATATAATAATTAGCAACATAGTATGTTATTTAAAGTTTCAATATATTAAACAATCTTAACCTCCAACTGGGGCCATATGGCAGTCATTGCCTCATCGGGGGCATCTTTCCAAGATTTATAGTTTAGTTGGACTGTAGTCCTTATAGTAACCCCAAGGAGATTTATGAAATCACTTGAATTATCCCCCACCGGTCTCATAGTTTGTTGGTTTTCAAAGTCAAAAACAATAGGGAATGGCTTACAGCCATTCTTTTCCCATCGTTTACGCAACCCCTTATTTGTAGTCTTCTTCCTTTTATTAGATGACCCTACAAATTTAAGTGAACAAAATAAAAAAATTACAAGTAAACGAGACCTTGTAAAAATAAATGCAAATCAAGTTAACAACTTACCAATCGTCGCACAGCCTGAAGCGGGGTTCCATCCTCCCGGTGGAGGATCACCATGACCATCACCATCGTGTCCCCTAACATCCACATCAGCCATCTGAAAATCCAAATACAACAATACGAACTATTTTTTTCGATATCAATAGAAATACAACCCAATAAACATATTAACAATATAAAAGTATAACAAAAGTCAATACATATATTGATTTCAATTAAAGGTCTTATTACAAATTATGATTGCAATTCAATCGGATTCATCACTAGAATAACTTCGTGCTACATTGTCATTATCGAGTTCGTTATCGGATGTATCACTATCAGGATCATCATTGTCATCATCATCAATAAACTCAGCATCATCATAACGGGCAGGAATAGGAATCTCTTCAACTTCGGTGGTATGTCCCATACTCAAACTAGTATAAGTCAAATCCTCCAAGTTGGCAGACAATGCAAGTGCACTCGAATTGTCATCATGGATGACATCTTTAGTAACTTCTACCATAATATCTCTGTCCCAAATCTTACGATGATTCACCTCTTGGACGACTTTCCAATAATCTTGTCTTTTAGATGGGTCTTGAAGATAAAAGACTTGGTTTGCTTGTGTAGCAAGAATGTACTGGTCTCCTTTAAACCACTCATGCTGAATAGAAATGCTAGTTATGTTATTTTTGGTAACACAATGTTGCTTATCGGTTTTGAACCATTTACATCAAAACAACACAACCTTATAATCACGCATCTAAGTTAGCTCCAAAATCTCTTCCAACACGCCATAAAAAGTCTCTCCTTCAAGCCCGGGCATTGAAATACCACTGTTCTGAGTTGTACGCTTTGTATCGCGACTGTGAACCATAAACCTCACACCATTAACTACGCAAGCAGTGTAAGTGTTTGCAAAAATTAGTCCATTTGCCAAAGAATGTAACTCGGGGCTAAAATGTGATTCTCTTGCAGCTACTTTCATCTTATTGATCTATATATGACAAGAGAAAAATTAAAAAGTTGTAAATCATTTCCGGTGTAAGTGTTTCCAAATAAGTTGAGAAATATACTCACAACGAGTTTACCTTCTTCTTAAATCAGACAGGAAATGTAGATTCCGCATCTTTCCCGGGCATGGTAATAGTGAACTCACTGTAAATGTTAATGATATTATTTGAATCGTCGAAAATACAGCTTATGAAAAGATGGTTTGAAATAAGGGCACTTACTTGATGTGTTCGGTCACCTCAGGGCTGTTATTAAGTACAAACCATTCAACTTTCGTGCAAAGTACGGATTCAAATCTTTCGTTGTACTCTTGCTAATTGGCGTACACACTAATTGGAACACATGCAACTCACATGCTAAAGCTGGAGCATCCTCATTTCTATCCGGGCGATTGAATTTGGTCGATACATCCTGAAGATATATTGAACAGAAAGTTAGTGCTTCTTCAGCAACATAACCCTCCGCTATAGAACCTTCGGGCCTAGCCTTGTTTCTGACATAAATTTTTAGCTTCTTCATGTATCTTTCAAATGGATACATCCACCTCATGAAAAACAGGACCGCCTTGAATAGCCTCCTCGGGTAGATGCAAAACCAAATGAATCATTATGTCAAAAAATGTTGGAGGATTTATTTGCTCAAAGTTACATAAAATCATAATCAACTTGTCTTTAGCATTAAGCATGTCCTGCTTCATCAGACTTCGAGCGCAAAGTTGCTTAAAGAATGCACAAAGCTCAATTATGGGTGTTGAAATAGATGGGTCCAAGAACCCTCGAACTCCAAGAGGCATCAACCGTTGCATTATTATATGATGGTCATGAGACTTCATACCCGTTATGTTGCTGTCATTATTAGTAACTTTTTTCTTGAAGTTAGATCCAAAGCCATCAGGTAGTTTGACTCCCTTAATGAATTTACAAAAAAGATTTCTGTTTTCAGGTGTGAAAGAGAATTTAGGTTGAGGCTTTAAAATCTTACCGTCTCCTTTTTCAGTGAGCCACAAGTCTTGTCGAATATTCAATGCTTCTAAGTCTCTTCTTGCATCATACATGTCTTACGTACGTACATACATATAAATACATCATACACACATGTCATACATACTATACATGTGATATATACATCACATTGTACATTATACATGTGATACATACATACATACACATACATGTCATACATACATACACACACATGTTATACATACATACATATATACATGTACATTATACATGTGATACATACTTACATACACATACATGTCATGCGTACTATACATAAATATCCATACATAAATACATACATTGTACATCATACATGTCTTACGTACATACGTACATATAAATACATTGTACATTATACTTGTGATACGTACGTACATACATATCATATATACAAGTAATACATACATATATACATTGTACATTATACATGTGATACATACATGCATATATACACATGTCATACATACTATATGCAAATATCCGTACATAGATACATACATTATACATGTCTTACGTACGTACATACGTACAAATACATTGTTATGTGATACGTACATGCATACATGTCATGCATATAGTACATATATCAAGTAATACATACATACATTGTATATTACACATGTGATACGTACATACATACATACATGTCATACATACAATGCACATATACAAGTAATACATACATACATTGTACATTATACATGTGATACGTATATGCATACATGTCATACATACATACACAATATATCCATACATAGATACATACATTGTACATCATACATGCCTTACATATGTACATACATAAATACATTGTATATTATATACGTTATAAGTAAATACAAACATGTCATACATATTATACATACATACACGATATATACATACACCATACACACATACATGTAATAAATACGCGTCATGCATATATACATACAAAAAGACACTATATACATATATACACACACATACACTATTGCAAATTTATGCGTAATTTTTATTTTATTTACGAAAACTGAAAACATATTTAAATACAATATCTTGTATTTCTATTTAAAAACAAAAAATAAAATTCATAAATACTTTCAGCGAGGACATTGTCCTCACAATATGTGACCCGAGAATTTTTTAAGTTTTGGTGGGAATTGAAAATACGTATTTACCCGGTATTGTTTAGGTTTGGTGGGAAATGAAAATTAAAAAATATGTATTAATCTATAGCGTGGATATTGTTCTTGCTATAGCTTTAGTCAAAAAAGGTCCCGCTTTTTTATATATTTTCACATTCATTAAAATAAATTAAAAAATAAAAAAAACCTGAAAAATGATAGTGCGATGATATTGTCCTTGCTAAAGGTCTGGTCAAACTAAAAAATCATTTGAGCTTATTTTTTGGTCTTTTAATGTGCTATAGTAAGGGCATTATGTCCTTTCTATAAAATTTCCTTGCTAAATGTCATTTTTCTTATAGTGTTTTGTAAACATCAAGAATACTTGATAGTCAAATACAATATAGGAATGCAACACACATATGAATGCAACACACAATATATGGTATGTCTCTCCCTGCGTCGCCTTTAGAGAGTATGCCGCTATTTAACTATTTATGAAATTAACAACTAATTAATAAGCTTTAGACATGCAATCTTATTGTTATATATCATGTTTATCATATGTTTGAAAAGAAGGTTTCATGAGTTTTTTAAGAATATGTTTGAAGATAAGCTCGAGACTAGTCCGATATTTGATGTTTCTCAAATGCAAGTATAACGTGTGGCGGACTGGCGGTATTATCAGATCACTACATACGTTACATCAGCAGCCAACGTCGTACCCTTACAATTCTCTTCGTTGAGATTTCCATCTCTATCTCTATCTCTAGACTTTATAGAATTGTGAATAGTGATTCATTAAAAATAGAGGTGTACTATCCATTAATCTTTATATTTTTTTTGTGAGTATAGAAATGAAAAATAATAATAATAAATTAAATGTTTGTGAATGAGATGGAGATGAACAATAAGATGTAAGATGATAAATAAAATTTAGAGGCAAAATAAAAAAATGATATATTTAATTAAAACAAAAAGATAGAGAAGACATGCAAGTGTGAATACTCATACAAACATTTATTTTATTACTGTTTTTTTCCTAGACACTTAAAATATATAGATTAATGAATAGTGGATATTTATGTTTAGAGAACTATTATTCACAAAATTTTAAAGCTTATATATAGATAGAGATGGAGATGGAGATTCAAATAAAAATAAAAGATAAAATAAATCTTTAAACAATATAGATGAAAACGGAGATAGAAGATTTCATTATGTATGCTCTCAAATGTGCCTTTTTTAACTATCACTAGAGTAATTTTGGGTATACAAGTATACTACAGCTTATAAACAGACAAAATTACTTTTTATAAAATGTAAAAAAGCAGTTACTGTGTGCGTTTGTGTGTGAGGTTTTACTCAAGTGATTGAGTTGACGTGGACATGACCACACGATGACAAACAGGGATGTTTGTATTGGCACGTGAGAGTTTAATATGTGCACGTG
Organism: Flaveria linearis; assembly: GCA_024085815.1. Taxonomy (NCBI): domain Eukaryota; kingdom Viridiplantae; phylum Streptophyta; class Magnoliopsida; order Asterales; family Asteraceae; genus Flaveria; species Flaveria linearis. The sequence goes on from CM044014.1 coordinate 6,811,250, forward strand.
GGGGGTGTGGCGGTTGGGAGCCGTTGCTCTGTTGTTGTACAGTACAACAGCAACAGACACTCGATTATAATAATTGTTATAATAAGGCCTTCTATTTTACTTTACGCATACTTTGCCCCCTATACTTTGTAAACCCACCCTACCTTCGCTTTTAAGTTCTCATTCCACCAATCTCACTACTCCACCTGCACTCACATTTTCATTTTCCCTCAAAATACTTCCAAAAATCGGCACATGTGTATAAAAGGGTCAACAACTTCACAGATACAATGCTAACCAATAGCGGCAGATCTAGAAGAAAAATTCAGGGGTAACGTAAATTTTTTTTTGCCGTACATTCATATTAATAAATGAGTCCGAAGAAAGATCATTCGAATCAAATCCAATTGGGAACAAAGGATTGAACCAGAATGAATTGAACTCTAAAGAATTATTGACCCAATAGCATCATCATTATTAGAAACAATATTCTACTATTGAAATTGTCTTTTAAAAAAACTACCACTAAGAACTTGTTTTTTCATATTTCAAATCACTAATTTTATAACAAATAACATAATAAGATTACAAATTACACTTAGGAATAACACAATTCAAATACCCAATTTCAATATCTAATTTCAATATCAAATCTCTAATTCATTTTCAACCTCAACTTCGCATATCTAATACATAAACCCTACATATTAGAAACTAAACAAAATAACAATTAATTTTTATATAACGCCTAAACATCTGAAATTGAATAACATAAACCTTAAATCCTTAATTTCATAGTGTAAAGAGAAAAAACACAAGAAATGTAACATTGAATTGGGCAGTAATTGGTGAAAGATCACATGTGTGCGGTGGCAAGTGCCGCCATAGTAGGCGACAGTTCAGCAATGGTCGGCCGGTGGAGACGTGGGGTGATCGGCTGTGTAGGTGGATGATGGCTGACTGGCGTTGGCCTGTGGGAAGGGACGAACGGTCGATGGGGGCATGGGACGATTGATTGTTTTTTTTATTTTTTTAAGTTTTATGTTTGATTGAGTTATGGCCTACGGGTATTTGGGCTAATTAGTTGGCTTTTTAAGTTGTTTAATACTTTTTGTGCTTAATTTTTTGGGCTTGTTAATTATTATCGTATTGGATTATTAGGTAATTTGGGCTTATTAGTTATTTATGTTTTTGTAAAATGTAATGTTTTTTATAAAACAAAAGATTAAATTTTATAAAATTTAACTTTCTATTAAATGTTGAGTTAAAAAAATTAGGGGTAACGTAATATTTTCTTAGGGGTAACGTAAAACACTAAGAAATTTTTTTTATACAAAACCGTAATTTCTTTTAAACTACCCGTAAAATATTGAGGGGTAGCGGAGGCTACCCCTCAACCAAATATAGATCCGCCTGTGCTAACCAATAAAGCATATATGTGTAATATTTCACGATTCCGACGTATATGAAACCCGTATGACAAAATGTATATAAATGAAACGCCGCGCACTGAACGTTATATGAATTTATCATCTGTTTGTTTTTATTTTATTTAATAAGATTATATGCTCTAGACATAAGAATACCTGCTAAGTAAGAATGTTATATGTTGAATTGTTATAAGATTAACTACAATAAAATATGTTTAACTTGTTGTATAATGGAATTAATGTTGCGAGCATACTTCACCTTTTGAGGGTGTTAAATTTGTGAAGGGTAATTTTTAATGTGTATACGTATGAAGGAAACCTTTCCATTTCAGGCAATAAATAAAAAACAATGATTGTCTGCTTACTTTCATGCTCTATTCTTACATCGAAGTTGGATCATAAAAAACCACTATATATTGAAAACTAGTTTTAATAAACCCGTATATTACACGGGTTAAAAAAATAAAATATTAAATAAAAAAAATATTTTATTAGTTATAAAACTATATTTTAAGATAAAACATAATTGAAATCATATACAAGTACGAACTATAAATAATAAACAATGATATCAACTTCTTAGTTTTTTTTAATTTTTTTCCAAAAGAAAAATAAAATAAATTTGTTTTAAGGCAAACATTTTAAAAAATGTAAAATTTTATAAATTACTATAAATCCCAATTCTATTTATTTTTTGTATATAAAAAATTTACTTACAAACATCAATTTTAAAATCATTTATATTTTTTATTAACTTTGATGTTTTAGAAGTAAGTTTTATTTTATAAAAATTTATTTACTTAGAAAAATAATTAATAAAAATATATTTTCTTTAATTTATTATTAGTAATTAATTAATGAGAATTTAATAGGAGAGAGAAGCGGGAAAATTTTGATAATGTGAAATATGATGATGACACATGTCCAACCTTTGATGATGTGAAATGTGGTGATAACACATGTCCAATCTAGTTACCCTTTTATTAGAGTAGGAAGATGGTCAATTAGAAAATGATCTAGTTGGTTACATTATATATTAAATGATAGAAAAAAAATAAAAGTTATTTTCATCAGAAATAAACTTTTAATGTTTGTTAAGCACATGGTAAATTTAATGTGTTTTAATGTTTTAGTGTGTTTAATTTCATAAAACTAAAAACTATATAGATTAATAGCATAGTAGAGCTAAGTTCATGACTCCGATCCGAGACACTATATATAACAATAACTAGCTTTAGTAAACCCGTGTATTACACGGGTTGAATAAATAAAATATTAATATATAATATTTATTAATTATAAAATGATATTTTAACATATAATAAAATAATAATATCAACTTTTTAAAATTTTATTTTTAAACTTTTTTCTAAAAATAAATAAAACAAATCGTATAAAAATGTTACTTTTAATAATTTTCCCATTATAACTCTCAAATTTGATTATTTTTTGTTTTTAAAAAAGTGACTTTTTAAAAATACCAATTTTAAAAAAATTTGTATTTTAAAAAAAATATGCTTTAGAAAAATATATTATTTTATAAAAAAATTATTTATTTAGAAATAATATTAATAAATAGATTTATTTCTTAATTTATTAAATCTAAAAAGTTGTAAAGAAATATTATTAATAATTAAGGTAATTATTTAATAGGAGAGAGTGGCGGGAAAATTTTATGAGAATGATTGTGGTGCTGCCACGTGTTATCTTAAGATACCTTTTTATTAGAGTAGGTAGATTGAAATGCTGTACTATATATTAAAAGCAATATTGGTCGTTACAGCCATTCGCATTATAGCCCAGCGGCATCCTGGTGGTGGGATAAGACTTAGGGCCTATTAGGTCATGCGTTCGAATCTCATAAAGGGGGGTTTTTCTCATAATTATGAGTTTCTCCTGAATTGGTGACTTGGTGGTGGAATATGATCGCGTGGTAACACTGGTGGCACGATGATACTCCAGTGATCCGTGAGTGATTCCAATTTAGCCGTTCAAAAAAAAAAAAAAATATTGGTCGTTACAGTGTCAGTTACCCTTTATTCGATTGTATCTCTTTACTCTTTCTTCGCTACACCCATGTATTCCCGAGATCTTTATCTATATCCATATTCTCTTATCTTTATCTTTGTTTTCTCTCAAAATATTATTCCGATAGAAGGTATTCAACGACTATAAGTCAAGAAACTTCACCCTTTGACTCATATTCACTACCGCAGCACCACGCCCTGGTTATTTATGATATATTAATATTAAGGAAAATTTATTAATCTGTAAAGTAGATGATTTAAATACTTAAATCAAATCTCATGAAATTAAAATTGTCAACTTTACCACAAAAGTATAAGAAAATTAGAAACCAACCCTCAAAATGCCATTCACTTAACATTTCCGATATATATCCATCTAAATCCGAAGTAAACAACCACCAAGCAATACCTACCAAAATTATTTATAGCAAAACCTTTACACCAAAACCAAAATATTCACAAAGATTACATATTATTTCTTCAAAAAACAAAACACAAATTCAAACTTACCCACAAAGTCATAAGAAAATACCAACCAAACCACAAATTCATCAAGTAGGAATGAGGGTCGGGCATAATAGCAAAGTTATTTGAAGTTTTTTCGAGCCCTCTCTATGACAGTTATACATTGCAAATAAGTTGTGATGTATATTAGGTGAAGTAAATAAGTTGTGATGTATATTAAGTGAAGTAAAATAGATATGGTAACAACTAGCGAATGACAATTGCAACAACGGTGATTAGTAGGCGGTGACGACACACAATAGTAGTAGGTGGTCTCGTCCACTTTAGTCCATTTAAAACAAGCAAGTTTTATAACAACGACCTGAATTGAACCCTTGTGTAATTTGAATCCATTAAAATTCATCCGTAATTTTGTAATTTGAGTTAAATTTCTATTATGGATCCAAATTAACTTATAATTATTATTATTTTATAAAATTTAACCTATACTTAATAAATAATCAACCTATTATTTTGATAAAAGTAATCTCTCAATTATTATTAGAAATTCAAATCAATACAATCAAAAAGCACAAAGTAACTCTTAAAATCCACATTACATTCTCTATACACAATGGTTGTACACTTCTTCTACCTCTTCTAAGAGACCCCACCCAACACTCTCCATAAACAAACTCCAAATTACAAAACCACCCCCAAACTTTCACAAAACCACATATTCACCCTCAATATGTCATACACATGACATCCCTACATAAGAGCATTCACAACCCGTGCCCTATAATAATGTGAGTGTGTTTGGTATATTATATGGAATGATTTTGAGTGGTTGTGAGTGAATGAGAGAGAAAATGTTATTGTGGATTGGTATATTTTAAGAATCACTGTACAATCCTTATAAATTTTTTAATATTTTTTAAAGTGGTTGTGAGTGAAGGAGAGAGAAAAGGTAATGAAAAAGGTATAAAAATATATTATTTAATTGAAAGGAGAGAGAAGAAGTAGTGATTTTTAGTGTAATTATATGGATAAAGATAAGGAATGGACTGTGAATGCTCTAAGAAGGCTCCACCAATCTCCAAAGATCCAAAGTGACCCACCACCAATACCTTCCAGAAGCTATTAACTTATTATCACCACCACCTTCACTCTTCCATCCTACATAAACACCCTTCTGCTTACTATTATTATTATTATTATTCTACATAAACAATATCATTGATCATCAAATGGGCAGCAATGGTGGTGGCCCTTGTGGAGCATGCAAGTTCTTGAGAAGAAAGTGCTTAAACAACTGTGTGTTTGCACCATACTTTGACTCTGATCAAGGTGCAACCAACTTTGCAGCGGTGCATAGGGTGTTCGGAGCTAGTAACGCCACCAAGCTCCTCCTTCGGGTGCCGCCGCACCGCCGTGTAGACGCCGTCGTTTCGATATGTTATGAAGCTTTGTGTAGGGTTAGAGACCCTGTGTATGGTTGTATGGCTAACATCTTGACTCTCCAGCAACAGGTTTGTGTTCTTTTCATTGAGTTTTTATTACAAGGGGATGATTGATGAAGGTGTATACGTGAAGGTGTTTTGATCAGGAAGACTACGGTGGTGTTTGGTCGGAATGTGTACGGTGACGGTGGTGGTTGTGGTGGTGGTGTGGTGGTTCCGACCGATGGTGTGACTCCGGTGGTGGTTGTGGTGGTGATGTGATTATTATGATTTTGATTTTGATTTAGTAGTGATTATGATTCTAGTTTATTATAAAATATACGATTTTTTTTAACATAAATACTGAATCGATTTGGTTCTAGTAAGATACTGAATCAAACTGTCAAGTTTCAATCAGATGCGTATCCGGACATAATTTCTAACTGGGTCAGCTTCTGACTCAGTTAGATTTTACTGAGTCAGTATAATCAAACAACCCAACCTTGGTTTTGATGAATTATGACTGATAATTAAAGTTATTATATTTCTAACTTCACATTGATGAGCTTCAGCTTTTTGAATAAATTAGGAACATATTGAGAATTCATGTTTTGCATATCCTTAATCTAATGTGATAGTTTTAAAATCTGAAGTGGTATATCCGAACCTGGTGGAATTTACTATTTTAACCATTTTACTACTTTACTATTTTATCATTCAATTTGGGTATTTGTAATTCCCTATAACTTGTGGTGTTTAAATAAAAACAATTGTACAGTTACCGTTTGGCAATATAGGCTTTTGTCATTTGGAAAGATAGATTAGAATTCAAATTTAGATATACGGTCGATTTAAAATTAGTATACCTTAAGTGTAGAAGTAACTGATTAGCGTATCAACTATCGTTTTTAGAGTACAAGTTGATTAGTGTATGAGTTGATTAGCAATTTAGCATGCTCCGAGCTATTTATTATTATTATTTTTTAACGACGACAAACCTATCATACTATTAAATTACTTCATATCATATCATTGTCTGGGTTTGAACCTAGGACCTCCCCGAGCTATTTAGTTGGTAATAATAATAGCCTGTAATAATGAAATTATAAGTAGAAAATTTATTTCCTTTGATTAAATACCTAATAATAATGGTTAGTTTGTAATACTCAGTTCATTTAATATGTTGTATTAATAAATACATAACATCATTAAACCCTAATTTCGACATGTTTGTATTTTAGGTTGAAAACTTGCAAACGGAGTTGTCATACATTCGTGCTCAGATTTCAATCTTACAACATTCACATCAACCAAATTTATCATCAATCGACGTCTTATGGTCGCCTACAACCGTGTCTAGTTTAAACATATCGTCAGTGCACTCTGAACCTGTCAAAACAGAGAAAACGTCGTTTTCAATACCAGGATGCCTTGACGAAGACATCTCAAGATGCCAAGAACCAGAAGAGAGTGACCTAGAAATGTTAGCTCGAGAATTCTTGGCGAACTATGCGCCTAGAGTCGATGAATAACTATGTATCAAGTTGAATAGCATGATTCCATTAATCGACATGTGTCTTTCATAGAGTCTATGTTAACTTCATTCTAGTGTTAAGTTTCTTTTAACAACTAATGTTAACCATTGCATGTGTTTTCTTGTACTAAACATCTTTTGGTTGTTAATATATATAGTACAGTGTAACATACAACTACCAAAGCATGATGTGCAAGGTAATTATATAGCATACTGCATCATTAGTTCTCTATTAATATGATCTAGTAATGTGAGACATAGATTTCATTTACTTCAAAGTTACAATTCAATATTTCATTTAGAACATAACTTATGAAAATTTTTATAATTAATTAGCGGTTATAGAATCTAAGATATAGTTTAATAAGAAATTCTTAAAAAAGCCGAAGAAGATTGAGTTTAATTATTACGAGTTAGTAGTGAACTCGCACACAGATAACTTTCCACACACATATATGTGTGTGTTATTCATAAGAATTTGAGTTACATTACATAAAAGGAAATAAAAATAAGAGCAAATTATATTTTTCGTAGAATGTTGTACATATTTATAAAATCTCTTCATATTTATAAGACATAGTTTAATAAGAAATTCTTAAAAAAGCCGAAGAAGATTGAGTTTAATTATTACGAGTTAGTAGTGAACTCGCACACAGATAACTTTCCACACACACACACATATATGTGTGTGTGTGTGTTATTCATAAGAACTAGTTGAATTCTGCCTCGCGCGCTGCGCGAGTATTTTAAAACCGATAATCACCGGTACAACCCTAGTTTCAACCCTTGGCTCAGATCCGGCTTCTCATTATGGCTGCAAACCAAACATGGTTGCCATGCCAAAACAACGGATTTTTTTTGAAATCATCACATCCATCCTATGTAATACTGCTTTGGCTCAGATCAACTCACGGGATTTATTTTAATACTGATAATTCCTGAATTGCGATCCTTGGATTCACAAGTGGTATCAGAGCCATTGGTGCTCATTGATTTAGATCAATTGATCTATCAGTATTAAAATTGTTTAATTGATTTTCAAACAATTAAATCAACGACTGATTTTTCAGCAAGCACTCTCTCATTGCTTGTTTGATTTAGATCTATATTCAAATCAATTGAATACTAGATCTGGGTCTTTGATAGATCTGTCAATTTTCGCTTTTAAGTTTTTATTCATTCGTTTGCATTAAACATGAGTACTTTTGGTGGAGGATCTTATCAACCACCAAAGTTAGAAACAAAAGCTGATTTTAAATCCTGGAAGATCAAGTTCAGGAATCATGTGAACTACACAGATTCTGACTTGTGGGAGTCCATCACACAAGGTCCTTGTATTCCACCCACTCTTGGGCCAGATTATAATGACAAAAATCAGCCTATCAGCACTAAGGACTTGCCACCTGATGATGTCAAGAAGGTCAAAGTCGATATTAAAGCATACAGCTTGCTTAGTATGGCTTTGCCTGAAGAAATCTTGATTAGGTGCGAGAACTATAAAACAGCCAATTCCCTGTGGAAGATACTTCACACTCTCTGTGAAGGGAGTGATGAGATCAGAAGCATAAGGAAAGACACCCTTAGATCACAATATGAAACTTTTCATCATATTGAGGGTGAGTCAATTCCTCAGCAACTCCATAGATTTATGCAACTTGTGACTGAGATGAACATCTTGGAGTTAAAATATACTACTGAGGAACTGAACAAGAAGATGCTCCACACTTTGCCTGAAAGTTGGAAGCATACAGTCTCCATGTTCAAGAACACCATAGATCTCAAGACAACTGGTCTGGATACTTTGGTTGCCAAGGTTGAAGCACTTGAACTGGATGAACAAACAAGAAACAAGAGTGTGAGAACTCATGTCTCACCTTATCACTTCAAGGAAACCAAGAATGCTGGAAGTGCATTTATTTCTAATAATGAAGGTGATAACTCTTGTGCTTTGAGTGATGATGAAGAGGAAGTAAGCTTTTATGCGTCCAAACCCACTAAGAAATCATCTCAAAGTAAACATCAAAAGGAAAAGGCTAAATCTACAGAGAAAAGAGAGACATCAGCAACAGCAAACTCAGAACCAATAACTGTGATATTGGATTCTGAAGAACAAAAAGCAGCCTTTGCAGCTTTTAGTTCTAGCTTTCAAGCATATCTTGGAAGTTCCCTTACAGCAGCAAACATCTGTCAGCAAGATTTGGAGTAACTCCCTCCTGATGTAGTAGAAGAGATGGATCTACAATGGCAGATGGCGATGATTGCTTATAGAGCCAAGCAATATCTTCGAAGAAATAAAAATCTGGCAGCAGCAAGCAAAACATCGAAGATTGGAGTTGATAAGTCTAAAGTCAGATGTTACAAGTGCAATCTCTATGGCCATTTTTCTAGAGAATGCAATCAACAATCAACTCCACAGTATCAGCAGCAGCAGCAACAAAATCAGCAGCAACAACACTATCAGAATCAGCAGCAGACCTCTCAAAGATCTCTGCATAGACAACCTCAGCTCACATCCCCACCAGCCACAAATACATCAGCAGGACCAAGCAACTCTAAGGAGACAGGGCTGATCATACTTCAGGATGGAACATGTGACTGGAGCCTGTATGAGAAGGAAGTGATAGAGGAGAATCAAGCACTGATGGCACATATGGAAAACAAAGTTCCTCCTATGGCCAGAGAGGTAAAAGACAGGTTATGTTCATCAACATGTGTTGAGGAAGTTGAGAGATATAGAGTTCATGCTCAACAATTGGCTGATAAAGTAAAAGAAACTATGGTTTTAAATGAATCACACTTAAGAGAACAAAAACTATATCAAATCAAAATAAGTTCTTTGCAAAAGGATTTAGAAAAATATGTTTCTGAAAACTACAGTCTAAAAGCCCAAGTTGAGCATCTGACCACTTCCTTAACAAAATCCATGGCTGATCATGCATCCACTGAAGTGAAACTTCAGAAGTTTCAACTATCATCTCAGCAATATGAGAAGTTGCTAAATTCTCATATTGAATCAAAGAACAGGTACGGGTTGGGTTATAATGCTGTTGCACCACCTATTAATGATAACTACACACCTTTACCTGAAACAATGACTAACAATTTGTCAAATCATTTTGTGCAAAGCACCAAAATTGACATCAAAGATAGTCAAACAAACAACAATAAAGCTGAGATGAGTGAAACTGAATCTACTGAATCAGAATCAATTAAATATAATGAATCAGATTTAGATAACTATGATGACCTGGATGATTCTGATGAACATGATACTGATCAACTGAACATTGGTAAGAATGTTCAAGTTGAAACTGGTCTTCCGCGAGTCCTTGAAGAATCAAAGCTGCAATATCCGCCAAAGCAACGGAACATGCTGAAGACCATTTGCAAGAGGATTGCTGAACTTAATGAAGGATTACAAGAACTGAATCTTCACAAGATTGATAGCTGCGGATCAAGCACAAATGCACCTTTGTCATCTTCTGATAAAGGTAAGAAACAATCAAACAAGAATCCTCAGAAAGCACCAACTGAAGAATCCGTAGAACACCTGCGGAAAGAGAATGAGGAATCCGTAGAACATCTGCGGAAAGCAAAAACTGCCAAGTCCGTAGATCATCTGCGGAAGGCAAAAACTACTGAATCCGCGGACAAGCAACGGAAGAAAGAACCTGATACTGCGGACAAGGTAACAAGAGAAACAAACAAAAATGCTCAGAAAAAGCTCAATATCAAGCAACAAAAGGGAGCCAAAGACAAACAAACAACAGCTAATGAAGAACCAAACAAAAGCAAGAAAAATCATCTGATGGTTCAGCAAGTGTGAACAAAAACAACAAAAAGAAGGCTGAACTCGAAGACACTTCAGAGAAATATTACAAATGGTGTGATATGAAGAATCACAACACTGATGAATGCTATTTCAGTAGCTACTGTTCCATTTGCAACATGAACAATCACATGACTGATGATTGCTTCTTCAACAAACACTGTGCCATTTGTGACAAAAATAACCATTCCACTCAGGAATGTTATTTTAATAAGAAGAACAAGAAAAAGAGCAAAAAGAAGTCACAAGATACATCATCTGAATAAGATTCTCAAGCCTCAGAAAGTGACAAAGAGACAAAGATTCAGAAAGAACAACAAAAGTCAAAGAAAAGACCCTCTGCTGCGGAAAAGACTTTGAAAAAGAAAGCACCAATACAGTCTAAAACACCTCACAAAAAGGTGGATTTGACAGATAAACAAAGTGAAGCAGCTGATGGTTTCTTTGATAACTTTGCTAAAGGAACTCCTGTGTCTCAATCAAAGCAGAAAGATGAAGAAACTTTCAAGTCTACAGGATTCTCTTCAAAGTTAAGATACCAACCAAAACAAGCCAAGTTGAAGAATGACTCGAATAAGCTTGAAGATACTCAGAAACCTGAATCATCTTCAACAGAATCATCCTCACAACCATCACATCAAAAAGAAACAACTAATAATGAAACTTCAAGATTAATTCATGAAGGAGTAACTATAGTTGACACATCTGGCAAATCCAAGACAATTAAGCCTTGGGTTGTCAAGACTAACTAATTTCTTTTTGTGTGCAGGAACAATCATGGAGAGCTGACAACAAGTGGTATGTTGACAGTGGTTGTTCCAGACATATGACAGGCAACTGTGCACTTCTTCATGACTTCAAACATAAACATGCCTCTTATGTGGCATTTGGTGGGGATAAGAAGGGAGGTAAAATTGTTGGTGAGGGAATGGTAACTAACGGTGTTTTAACATTTGAAAAAGTAAATTACTGTGAAAATTTGCAGTATAATTTACTTAGTGTTTCCCAAATTTGTGATCAAAATTATTTAACACTCTTTGATAACACTAACTGTTACATTCTTAAGCCAGGGTTTACAGTTCCAGCAGACTGGATACTTCTTACAGCATCAAGAAAAGGCAACACATATATATTGGATATGAACAACACAACACTCACAAATCATGAGACATGCCTGCTGTCCAAATCTTCCGACGATGAATCTCAATTGTGGCATAGAAGGCTTGTCCATTCCAACATGAAGAACATGAATAAATTGGTGAAAAATGACTTAGTCATTGGATTACCAAAGAAAGAATTTCATTGTTCTAATCACTGTTCTTCATGTTATAAAGGAAAACAACACAGAGTGTCTCATAAATCCAAAACAATCAACACAAACACTACACCACTCAAATTGCTTTACATGGATCTCTTTGGTCCAACCAATGTGCTGAGCATTGGAAAAAGGCAATATTGTTTGGTGATAGTTGATGATTTCACTAGATTTACATGGGTCTTTTTCTTAAAACATAAGAGTGAAACATCTGAAACATTAATGGACTTTGTGATCAAGATTGAGAATCAACTTGATTTAAAAGTTAAAATTTTTAGGAGTGATAATGGAACTGAATTTGTTAATGCTGATTTGGATTCTTTTTGCAGGACTAAAGGAATAGCTAGACAATTCAGTGCCCCAAGAACTCCACAACAAAATGGAGTGGCTGAAAGGAGAAATAGAACACTGATAGAAGCAGCCCGAACAATGCTAGCTGATTCTCAGTTGCCCATTACATTCTGGGCAGAAGCTGTGAATACAACTTGCAATGTTCAAAATAGAACTTTGATAGTCAAAGAACATAATAAAACACCTTATGAACTCTTATTTAAAAGAAAACCTTTTATAGGATATCTTAGAGCTTTTGGGTGTTATGTGTCTGTTTTAAATACTAAAGAACAATTGGGAAAATTTTCTGAAAAAGCCTATGATGGTTTCTTTGTTGGATATTCATCCACTTCTAAATCATATAGGGTGTACATTCCAGAACATAACATAGTTGAAGAGACTCCCAATGTGTCTTTTGATGAATCCATGTTTACTACCAATGTAAAAGGATCATCTTGGTTATTTGATATAGATGCATTAACTGAATCATTTAACTCTGATTATTTGATCAATGCAGGTGCTGCGGATACATGTTATCCCTTTGTGCCCCCAAGTGTGAATGAAGTACCTTTAACAGCTGACCCACCAAGAGCACAAGTGTCACCTGGACCACAGCAAAAATCAAATCAGCAGCATGAAGCTACTTCCGGAGAAGCAAACTCTTCATCCCCAGCACATGGAAATTCATCAGCAGATGTTCCCTCATCCGTAGATATAAATTCTGGTGCAACTACTGATGCTAGAGATGGACAGGAGGTAGTCATTCAACAACCATTGCCAGCTGACCAACATTGTTCATCCGTGGATGGTGATATATCTCCTACGGAAGAACAAAATACTGCTTCCGTAGAACCTCCTACGGAAGAACAAAATACTGCTTCCGTAGAACCACCTACGGAAGAACAAAATACTGCTTCCGTAGCACCTCCTGCGGAAGAACAAAATGCTGCTTCCGTAGAACTCCCTGCAGAAGAAGACAAAGCAGCCAATCAAACACAAGCTGATCCGAACGACCATGAGCGTTTTGATTATTTCATTGACTCAACTTCTCAGCTGACACCATCTGCTTCAATGGGTTTCACTAACTTAGACTCCACAGTTCAAGTTGATGCTGTCTCAACAAGCAGAGTACACAAGTCTCATCCAACAGACAATATCATTGGGGACTTGCATGCTAGAACCACAAGGAGCAAAGGAGGTGTGGCAAACATTTGTTTATTCACCTGCTTTTTGTCCCAAACAGTTCCTGCAAACATTACAGCTGCACTAAAAGACAACAGCTGGATTGAGGCTATGCAAGAAGAGTTACAACAATTCAGAAAACAAAAAGTGTGGACTCTTGTAGATTTGCCTACGGGTCAACATCCAATTGGCACAAGATGGCTTTTCAAGAACAAGCTCGATGACAGAGGTATCATAGTGAGAAACAAGGCCAGACTTATTGCTCAAGGATATACTCAGGAAGAGGGGATAGACTATGATGAAGTCTTTGCACCAGTTGCAAGGATTGAAGCTATACGAGTCTTCCTCGCTTATGCAGCATTCAAAAAGTTCACAGTCTATCAGATGGATGTGAAGTGTGCTTTCCTTTATGGGAAAATTGATGAAGAAGTCTATGTGGCTCAACCCCCTGGTTTTGAAGACCCTGATTATCCACATAGAGTATACAAGCTTGATAAAGCTTTGTATGGTCTTCATCAAGCACCCAGAAAGTGGTATGATACACTATCATCCTTCCTGCTGAAGAATGGGTATAAGAGAGGAACTATTGATCAGACACTCTTCCTCAAACAAGAACATCAAGATCTTTTGATGGTTCAAATATATGTTGATGACATCATATTTGGGTCAACCAACAAGAAGCTGTGTCAAAGCTTTGAAGACTTAATGAAATCTGAATTTCAGATGAGCTCCATGGGAGAATTGACTTTCTTCCTTGGCTTACAAGTTCATCAGAAATCAGATGGCATTTTCATCAATCAAGAGAAGTACATTCATCAAATCTTGAAGAAGTACAATCTTGCTGATTCCACTTCATGCAAGACACCAGCATCAACAATAGACAAGATTGTGCCTGACCCTGCTGGCAAATCCATAGATCAAAGATTGTATAGATCAATAATCGGTTCATTAATGTACTTAACTGCTAGTAGACCTGACATCATGTTTGCTGTTTGTGTTTGTGCCAGGTATCAATCAGACCCAAAGGAGTCACATCTGAATGCTGTAAAGAGAATTTTCAGATACCTGAAAGGCAAACCTGCATTGGGACTTTGGTATCCCGAAGATGGAGATTTTAGCCTCTACTCATACTCAGATAGTGACTATGGAGGGTGCAACAACAACAGAAAATCCACAACTGGTGGATGTCAATTTTTAGGACCAAGACTAGTTTCATGGCAGTGCAAGAAGCAAACAAATGTATCTGTATCCACAGCTGAAGCAGAATACATAGCTGCTTCAGCAGGTTGCTCTCAAGTACTTTGGTTGCAAAACCAATTACTTGATTATGGTTACAATTTCCTTCACACACCAATTCATATAGATAATTCAGCTGCTATGTTTATAACTGCTAACCCAGTTCAACATAGTAAAACAAAACATATTGAAATCAGATACCATTTTCTGAGAGATTGCTCTGAAAAGGGTCTAATCAAGTTAGTCAAAGTAGACACAACCAATCAGCTTGCTGATTTGTTTACTAAAGCATTTGATTCTGTTAGATTTAATTTTCTGATAGAATCTTTAGGGATGATTAACTTAGAATAAAACAACAAAGCATATGATTGACTTTGTGCAGAGTAAGCGTTAAGGATAACTTAAGTGTCTGATAGAACATCTATATATGCATTATATATGGGAAATGATAGTAGACTATACTTGGCTATTCAACAAAACCCCAATCTGACTTATATCATACTGATATGTGAGTAGGTTCAACTTGAGTGGAAACAAAGCTAAGAGCATGCCACACTAAAAGCATGAGGTAACTGTCTGTGAGGATTCCATTTGAGATTCAGGAAGGTATGGTCTCTCCTGATGTGATCAAATCACTTACACAAGCACACTATGTAAAATACTTTATAATATTCTATCTTTGCAAAGTCATATTCCCTCTGTTTTGTGTGAACAAAGACCTGGGACTGTGATCAATAAGTGTGATCTTCATTCTCCCTCTGTTTTGTGTAAACAAAGACATGGGTTAAAGTTCACCTCTGTTTTACGAAAGTAAAGACCTGGTGACTATGAAGATCATATTACCGCTCTAACAATGAATCACTTGTGATCCATTGAACATCAAGTCAAAGAGCTTTAACATCAAAGCATTCATGAGACTGAAAATTGTCTCAAGATAGAACTTATAACTTAATGTACATAGTCATTAAGTGTGGATGTAGTGATTTGCCTCACCTACGGAAGACATACTCTAATGATAATTGAATGTGGGACTCATGATTGCTACTGATTAACAAACTTCACAACATGATAAATCGCATGCCTAGTTGATACAACACTCATGTTTGAATTTAAGTGGATCTATATACTTGCAATCAGATATGTGTTGAATCAACTAATCAACATCAGCAGAAGCCAATTTATAGTATGATCCCTCTAAATATATATGCTTGCATGTAACTGTTTGTCAGATGTTTAATTGTTCTCTCAACTGACTTTCTCTCATTTAGGATGTCATATGCCTGTCATGCCTGTTCACAACTTAAATTTATGATGAATGCAACAGTTTCACATTAATCATAAATTTAGGGGGAGTAGTTCATGCATGAAAAACAATACAAAGCTGATAATTGATTTAAATTACTTTGAAGGAATTGGAACTTGAGCACTAACTTGAATGCAGGATACAGGAAACTTGCTTCCCTGTACTTAATTGCCATGCAAATAAAGTCAACAATGTCCAACATCAACATTTGATTCTACTATGTAGATATCATACATTTAAAGTTTTCAAACTTTTAAGTTCCGCAGAAGTTTCAGTAATATTTCTCATCCGTAGAAGTAACAGTGAAATTTCTGCATCCGCAGAAGTCACAGTAATACCTCTCATCCGTAGAAGTATTATGTGATTTCTGATTCAGCAGCAAAACAAAACATGCATTATTTGAACTTTACATCAGATGTAAGGTTCCGCAGATGTTGACATCCGCAGAAGTTAAGGTTCCGCAGATGTTGACATCCGCAGATGTCAAGGTTCCGCAGATGTTCTGCGGAAGAGATAATGCATTCTAAACACTTGGGATACGGAAAGGAATAAATGGAAGTGGGCCCAACAAAGGAATAAATGAAAGTGGGCCCAACATAATGTGAGCCCAACATAATTAATAAAAGAAGTTAATCTGGTCGACTATAAATAAGGTGTTTGACTCTTGAAATTCATTTATCACTTTTACAGAGCACTTTTTCAGATTAACCTAGAAAATCGCCCATTTTCCCTCTTTTTCAAAATTTCAAAATATCAACATTATCCAGTAACCGATTACTGTTACTGCAAAGGTAAATCATGTCTTAACCATCAATACGGAACTGTTTAATCGGTTATTGACACTCAAATGATTCAACTGCATGGTTTCTAACTTGATTTTCTTTGCAGATGGCAAATAGATTTGCTAAAGAGCACAATGTGTGCGCGTTCTTGAACGCTGATGATCCAGCAGCGGAAGGATGTCGAGATATCATCAGATATCTCCGACGATCCAGGCTATTCTACGCCTTGACGGCTGAGCCTGTGATCCATCAGGCGCATATTATCGGATTCTGGAACTCAGCACGAGTGGAAGAACAAGACGATGAGGAGGTGATAATGGCTGAGATTCTGAATCAGCGTCTTCGAATCACTGAAAATACCATAAGAAGATGTCTGGAACTGGGAGATAGAGAAATAGGGCACCCAGATGTATTCGAGAATGAATACATAGAAAAGGTATTCAATCTCATGGGGTACGATGGTGATTATGAGAAAGGAGAAATCAAGAAGGGTAGGCTGTGCAAACCGTACAGATTCTTGTGTCACACCTACCTGAAATGCATGTCGAACAGGAAGTCGGGGCTAGACCGATTTTCTCGGCATATATCATCCGGAATCATTGGGGTCTTCGAGGGGAGAACTTACAACTATGCCAAATACATCTTCAACTGCATGAGTGAACAAGTCAAATTGCAGAAGATGACAAGATGTATATGTTCCCGAGATTCCTACAACTGATAATCAACTCAGAACTTCCAGGGTTGAACAGAGTTGGCGACGTGTTTGTTCAAGCTCACCTGAGCAAATCAGTGCTGAATAAACTTAGTGGAAAGTATGAGGGTCCGGATATGCCAATGTTCGCACATGTTATAGATCCTCAAGCTGACCTGCCACAAGATTTGGCATGGGCAGATGAAGCAGAATCATCTGCTGATTCTGCACAATCTTCTCACTCTCCACAGCAAACACCACAACACCAACAACAATCACCACTACAAACACCACCCCAACATCAATCACCCAGCCAATCTCCCTTTCAACAACCACAATCACCAGCAAGCCTAAACACCCAACCAATCTCCCCAATTCACCACCATCAATCACCTGTACCAATATCATCATCATCCACCAAAGATACTCAGCCAGTATCTCCTACTCAACAACAATCATCATCATCCTCTCAGTCTTCATCTCATCACACTCAACCATTCTCTCCACAACAAATTCAATCCCCCGTACAACCACCACCAGAATCTCCTAAACATCAATCACCGGAAAGTGCTGGGACTGAACCTTTTGAGGTAACTGAGTCTGTACACTCCGTACACTCAGGAGACACTGAAATATTATCTGAAGCCAGCACTGTTCCTTTCTCACCAACCCAAACAGAAGAACATCCTTCATCAGCACATACCAAGCCAATACCTTCATTGGAAGATGAACAACATGCTGATGAACATGGAGAAGTTCAAGAATCTGCTCAGGATGTCACTGCTTACCATGAAGATGACTTAAGTGACAGTGACATTCCTGTGAGCAAAAGCTTTCTGGTTGCTAAGTACAACAAGTTGGTACTTAAATCCAATAAGCGAAAACAAAGAATTCTGGAGCTGTACGGTGTAATTAAAGAAAAGGATGAAGAACTGATGAAGAAGGATGCCAGTCTAAAAAGACTGAGAGAAGATGCACTGTCCAACAATGAAGTTATTGATCTATTGTTGCAAACAAAACGAGAGTTGGAGGCATCTTTAAAACTTGAGCAAAATGAAAAGGCTGAGCAAATAAAGCAAAAGGATCTAGAGATAGAAAGCCTGAAAAGAAAACTCTCTGATCTGAAAACAAGAGTGGATTCAAGTGCTGAGCCAGCAAAACAATCGGGTAGAGCTACTAAGCCGCTGATATCATACACCCGAAAAAGAAAATACTTTGGAGCTACACAAAAGAAACCAGAAGATGAAAGCTCTCCAAAGAAACCAAAACTTCCAACTCCTACTCCTACACCTTCAGCAGAAGTGTCTGCTGTGAAGGTATCCTCCGGAGAAGAAGAAGAAAGTGATAAAGAGTGGGAGGAGCTAACAAGAATGGAGTCCCCCACTGATGATAAGGGTGGAAAGGCCGATGACCTTCTAACAACCGCTGATATCATGGAAGAGAGGCCTGATTCCAGTATGTTCATGACCCTCATCAACCATGGTTTTCCGTATGACATGGTTGAGAGGATGAACACATCAGAAATGACCAATGCATTGAAAGAATTTGAGTTTGCAAGGTTCATAATCCCTAATTGTGATTATGAAGCCTTTACAACTTTTCAATCATTGGAGAAGATAAGGAAGGACCTGGGCCACTGTGACACAGCAAAACTTTCAAAGTACAATATGACTTGCTGGTTACAGGGTCACAATTACAAGCCGCATGAACTTAAAGGTAGAACTACTGGTGAGCTGCGGAGGATGATGGAGCATGTGATGAAAGTGGAACTGGAAACGGGAGTTAAGTTCAGAACCACTGCTCCACATCCAAAAGAACAAAGCAAACTTGCTGCTGATCCAGTAACTGTTGAATCAAAAGATCAGCACAAGGAAAAGGAAAAACTCATCAGAGAGCCAAGGGCAGTGATCCCCGGAAAAGTATGGCCTCTGGGAACAACTGTTCGAGAGATTACCGAGAAGAAATCAACTCTCGTACAGTTGTATGATCATATCACAACTCCCAGTTCTGTGGAGGACAACAGGATTATGGCCTGGAAATATGATCCAGACTGGGATTGTGCAATAATCAAGAGGACATCTGGAAGGATTCAATACTTCCATGATGTGGAAGACATGCTCAGTATTCCGGAGCAAGATATGAGGGATCTACAGAGCGTCCCAATGTTCAACTACCCAATCCATCTCAGGGGGAGAGACTTCTCAGCAGCTGTAAATGGTATGAAGACCAGTTTTACTGATGATGTGCTCATGCAAGCAAAGAGAAATGACAAGGAGCACAAAAGAATGATACAAAATCAGAAAAGAAAAACAGCTGAAGTCTCATCCCTTGTAGATGATGATCTGCTAAAGAGAGTGGGATGTACTAGAAGCTCACACACCATCAAAAGCATCACTGGAAATCAATTCACTTGTCCTATCTCAGAATGGGGATATGTTGAAAAGAATAAAGAGATGGTGTTGCTGAGAAATGTTGAAGGGAAGAAGGGAGACAAAATAAGAATCTTTGATCCAATGGAGCTAAAGATGCTGCATCCCAGCTACACTTCATATCTTCATGATAAATTCTTCCCAAAACTAACCGATGAAAAGGCCCAGAATGATCTCTGCCTGTACGTGCACATGATACAAGTTATTGATAAACTGCATGCAAAGGCACACAAGAGAAGGAGACATGAGGCTGGGCTACTGAAGGGGATAACCATAGCTGAAGTGTCTGAGCTCAGAATCTCAGAAGAAGATGAATTAGAGATTGTACATAATGATAGTGTAGTGGAAACACTCACTACGGAAGAAGATGTTTTGGGTCTGAGCTATGACACCTTGAAAAAGATCAGCAGGATGCAGATCAAGTACAAGTACGATGATCAGAAAACTGCTGTATCTTACTTCTACAATAAAATGATAGAAAGAGTTAAGGAGCTTGCTGTTTTGAAGGACTGATTACAAGGAGCTAAGCCTAAGGGGGAGTATTGTTAGGTCTAGTGTCTATAGGGCTAGATCAATTTTGTATAGGCTTAGTACTTGAAAATCAAGTCTTGTAATTATTATTTGTAACAGTCAAAGTATATATATATGTGATTTGAATCTATAGGATAACCCCATATATATGTGTGTTGATTTGTGACTTGACAGGAGAAACAATATACTTGGATGGATTTCCTGAAATTGACCAAGTGTAGGAAACATCTACGGATGAACAATTTTGTTAATCCGTAGATATGTTTCTTACAAGACCAAATGACCAAGTACATGTTCCTGCGGATGATCAAATACCATGAAGTGAAGACTCCTACGGAAGAAGAATTTCCTACGGAAGAACAACTTTGCTACGGAAGACTAAGTCATCTACGGAAGAACAAATGTTCTGCGGACGAGAAGATTGCTGCAGAAGAACATTATACTTGTGCGATTACAACTCCAAGAAGTCAAACAAGTCAACACAATCAATAACAAATCCCGAGAGATCCGGTGTTTCCTTAACCGACTCAAATCATCTATAAATATGAGTCCTAGGTTTCACATCTTGGAGAACACAATCAATCAATATTACGGCGATCAAGAGTTCATTGTGCAACCCTAGCTGCCGTCACATCAACATCAAACATCATTCGATTCACAGAATTAGATTGTTCATAGTTATTCATTATTCTTTTGTAATCATTACATTATAGTCAATGAAATACATTTGAATTATTCTAGATTTCGTCTTTATTGTGTTTCTGTGGTTGTGTTCATCATTGATCATTATAAACAATTAAACGTCAATTAGTGATAATTCCGCGATCATTAAATTGATTTATTTTAATACTGATAATTCCTGAATTGCGATCCTTGGATTCACATCTACATATGGCTGTCACGCCAGGACAACATGTTTTTGGTTTGACCATCATTGCCAACAAATTGAAGCCAACACGATGCAGCACAACGACAAACATAGCTTTGGTTCAGACTTGGTCATTGCTTCTAGCTGCAGACCATCTACCAATGGTTGCCACGCCAGAACAACAACCTGTTTTTTGTTAGATCATCACAGCCAACAAACAGCCTAAAATAAAGCAACAATGTGTGATCCAGTGAATCGAAGCCACCAACATCAGGCAGATTCATGAACACATGGAAAACCCAAATCAACATCAAACATTAAAGGTCTGTAAGAATCAAAAAACAGAAACCCTAGATGAAGAACCAGAACCAAATGACCTACACATAAGGCTCAGAATGTGTGCTCGTTGTGGCTGCAAATTGTCATTTGCCGCGCCAAAACAACAAAGCGGCACTTACTTTTTATCATCATTGCCAGCCCTCACAACATATTAGTAACAAACCAAAAAGAGAATAAAGAAAGCAGTGATAAACATTAAACCAAAGCCAAGTCTCAAATGAGGTGTTCCTCATCATCATCGACACATTCCATCGATGAATTACACATACCCAACCACATGCATAAGCTGATCATAAGGCTCGGAATGTGTGCTCGTTGTGGCTGCAAATTTTCATTTGCCACGTAAAAAAACAAAGTCACACCTACATAAGGCTCAGAATGTGTGCTCGTTGTGGCTGCAAATTGTTATTTACCGCGCCAAAACAACAAAGTGACACTTACTTTTTATCATCATCGCCAGCCCTCACAACATATTAGTAACAAACCAAAAAGAGAACAAAGAAAGCAATGATAAACATTAAACCAAAGCCAAGTCTCAAATGAGGTGTTCCTCATCATCATCGACACATTCCATCGATGAATTACACATACCCAACCACATGCATAAGCTGATCATAAGGCTCGGAATGTGTGCTCGTTATGGCTGCAAATTTTCATTTGCCACGCCAAAACAACAAAGTCACACCTACTTTTAAACCTGTCTGTTGTGGGTTCGGGTCCAATGTGAGCTCCTATCCATATAACAAAGATTATGGTGTTTGTGGTGTTCTGTCTGTGAAAAGGTTATACACAGAAATTCGACATTGATAACTATAAAAAGTTACTCACCTGGGTAGTTGCTTTTAAGAAGATGCTTAATAAATGTTGTCTTCCCAGTTGAGTACTGACCCAGAAGCATTACCATAGGTTTTGCATCGAAGTCAATATTAGTCTGCATATGATGACCAAAACACTTAAAACAAATGTGTTCAAGGAGTGATAGAGAATTGAATATATCAAGTTGATGCAAACAAAAACATGGTAAGAAGAAGAGGAGAACAAAAAAAGACTTGACATGAACTTAAAATAAACCGAAGGGCAAAATATTTTTGAAATCACTTACCAATAGAGGAGATGCAAAATCACAGTAACGGTAAGCAACTTCCAATGGCTTTAGCTTTTCGTTGTACAATTTCTTCAACCCATCAACTATAGATGTGACTTTACCAAGAGATGTGTGACAAGATGTCTAAAACGGAGAAAAGAAAAGGGAGGCATCCTCAACTATTAATAATAAAAAACACACATATAGCAAAAGTAATTATAAGAGCAAAATAGCATAATCTACTTTCTTACTAAGTCTTGAAGTAAATAAATTCTTTGGTGGGGCCTTATGAACTGCCAAAATACCTTCATAACATTGAACTAATAAGATAATAAAACTGATTTTTGAAGTTTATAATATAAATGAAAGTGGAAAGTGGAAACTAACCATTTGTTTCAGGGACACCATTGTTTCTAGAACCATTATGCTTCTAGAGGTGGCAGAAGACAAAAAACATCAATACAAGAAAGAGTTCTATAACATGATATATAGTAGTAAGTATTTATAGAAAAGGCGATGCTTACCAACAAAAGCAAATCCAAACCATCCATCACCGGAGGTTCTAAAAGATCCACATTAGCTACCAATAAACAAAGAAAGAATGATATTAAACATTTATAGCAACATCAATATGGCATTTCCCCATCTATTTACTAGTACAGATTAATATATTCTAACAAAGATATTAACCTCAACAATTGTTATCAAATGAGTAGAACTAATTGGTATAATTATAACCTCATTAGCATACCTGTAGTTTTAAGTAAATCTGCATTTAGTTCATGTCCAGCTTGTGCTAGAGAGAGCAACTATGGTCAAATAAAAAAATAACATCAGAGTCCAATAAGACAGTGGACTACAATGGTGTCCACACCACAGCCGTTGACAGGAGCCGCTGTAGATTTGAAAACCCTAAATCGGTTTCGGAAGTAGGCGAAGAAAAGGGGGACAACTCCCTCCAGTAGAGAGACCATCGTCGACTCCGGGTCAAACCGACGACAGACCAAATGGCGACCGACCACCATCACTATCGGCCATGGTGGGGAAACACCACCTCCTCCACCTCGACCACAGAGGGGAGGCAGAGCGATAGCGGATCCCACCACCACCGACAGAACCGAACATGGTGAGGAAACCGTCGCCTCCTCCACCTCAATCGGAGAGGAAAGGCCGACCGGTCGCAGATCCCACCGAAAACCCTAAAAGGGTATAAAATAGAAAAGAAGAGAAGGGGAAAACCACCAGCATCACCGCCATCAACGGATCAGCCAACCTCAAGCGAGTAAAAGAGAAAGGTAGACAGAGACAATTGTAGGGCAAGCCGTGGACGGCGACGGAGACACAAACGTGCCCAAACCGCCGCTGTCACACACTCCCTCTCTCTTCTGTCTGAGGTTGTTAGCCGGTAAGCCGGAGACGACGACTGCGACACACCTCTCTCTCTCTAAAACAACCGCCGGCCACCACCAAGAAACCGCCGACCACCACCAAGAAACCGCCGACCACCACCAAGAAGATACGAGAGAGCAATTTATCTCACTACAATTGAAACAGGTGGGATAACAGGGAGTTTTTCCCCTTTTTTTCTCTTTTAACACATATGGAGGGTTCAAAACGTCAAAATGAAGAAAGTTGTGTGACCAACCCACAAAAGCACTTAAGATTACTATTCATTTCCAATTTTTATTAACATATATGTTAATTTGAGTTACATTACATAAAAGGAAATAAAATAAGAGCAAATTATATTTTTCGTAGTATGTTTGTACATATTTATAAAATTCACCGACGAGACACGGTTATCAAAATCTCTTCATATTATTTATTACGGTTTGAATGATATCCTTGGTTTTAATAAAACTGTCTTAACTACAATTATGCTCTTCTATTTTCTATTTACTTTTAAATTATATGCTTAATTTCAAATCTAACCACGTAAAACTAAAATACAAATTTAGATTTTGTAAATCTATCACATCATAATCACAACCATCACCAAATTACATCCTAACTTATATTTGAAACAAAACATATGAACAATGTATCAACACGACAATACAAATTAGATGTCTTCGTTAAGGAGCGATAAAAGTTCTCAAAAAATCACCAAACACTCTTCAAATGAAGTAATATCTTAGCAATGTTATCACGAGAAATAGTTATCAATTTGAACTGATTAAACACGTGCAATTATACAAACATATGTAACTTTTAAAAACATGTTAAATAATCGACAATAGTGATTTGAAGTTAAAAAATATCTGTTTTTTATTTTATTTAAATAAAGTTAACATGTTTTTTAATTTGTTATTCATTCATTAAAGTTTATATCCAGTGAATTGAACCATAATCAAGATTTTGTAGAGATATTATGCAATCCAAATTAAACACAATAAAACCAATATTTTCATCGTGGAATTTACCATATTACCCTTACATATAGGTATAAAGACCTTTTTGTTCATTTTGTTTTTATTTTTAATTTATGGATGAAGAGGAGTCTTCAAATTAACCCTCATCGTGTCAGGTAGACTGAAGTTTCGTCGTCTTCTTCGTCACAAACGTCAGAATCCAACTTCAAATTCACCACAAACACATCATGAACGCAAGTAAACTCGAAGAGGATCCGTTTCACCAACACCTCGACCTGATCGGAGACCCGAACCCGTTGATTCTACACCACCATGACCACCACCACCACCACCACCCGCCGGCGCCGGAGTTCTGCCTCCCTCAGATGCCGGAATTCGACTTCTTCCGTGACGAAGACGAAGAAGACTCCGTCAGCCACACGTCATCAGACGCCGAAGGCGTTGTTCAACCTTTCACCAACGACGCTAAATCAAACCCTAGCTTTCAATGCATCGATCCGGAGCCTCATGTGTCGAATCAGTTCTACACGTTTAATATGGAGTCTCACTCGCTGATGATCCGTTGTATCCTCGAACAACGTCTCGCGACTTCCGATGAGATCAAGGAGGCGTCGTCACCGTCGGTGCTCACGAGCTGGAGATCGGTGTGGAAGGATCGGAATGAGGATACGGCGTATTTGACAGCTTGGAAGCGGATTCAGGATAAGCTTACGGTTCACATCGGCGATCACGGTAAGGAGTTTTTGTGTTTTAAGAACAATTCGAATAATCAATTTGTGTCGCATATTAGTCAGTGGCAAGATATAGTCATGAGTTTTCATTGCGGTGGTGGTGGTGGTTCGAAGCACCTAGGGTTGAAGGAGACGATAGAGAGGATTAAGCAAGTGTGGACTGTAGGTGCTAAGTTTTACGGTATACCTGAGTCGTATATTAGGGTTTGTGTAGCTTCGTGTCCGGTTTGTTCGGATTCAGATGGTGTGGGGGAGCGCGTTCTAAGAGGCGTAGGTTTGAGTATACGGAGTCGTTTGATGTGCCTGCGAAAGAAGTGCCTAATAAGCTGCAACAGTTGGCGGCTAAACACAAGGTTGTTTTGTGTATAAGGCAGAAGTATATTAGGTATAAGCCGTTTATGGCAGAGGTTAAGGATTATGCTTGTCATCGAGCAGGGGAACCTGCTTCTTCATCGAAGAAATCGAGGAATTTTAAGAGAGAACCTTATGCGTCTAAGAGATGTGGATGTGGATTTAGGATAAGAGCAATTGTGCCTATTTTGAATTATAATGAGAAAGATAAAACATTTGTGTATCAAGAAGAGGGGATGGCTGTGTTTAAGCTGTATGCAGTGCATTCGGGGCATGAACCAGGGCCATTGGATGGTAATGCGAGGATAATGCACAGAGTTCTTGGGCATAAAGGAGGGTTGTTGATGGATCAGGATATGGTTTATGGGATGAGTGATGAAGCTGATAATGATTGTTATGCATTGATGGAGAAGGATAATGGGGATATGCATTGTTCTCTCTTGCAGCAAGTTAAGGAATTGAGAAATGAAGTTGGGCTGCTTGAAGGGAAAATGGCTAAAATCCCACCCGAGCTACTAGGTTCAGTGTCTCGAGAATTGTTTGATATATTGAATAAAGTTAGAAGTGTTGGGGCATATGAGTCAAATTCAGAAGGATTGCTTTCTGAGAAGCTGCAGCCTGATGATGTATTGGTGGGAGAGAATGATCTGGGTGATTGGAGCCATCATCAAATGATTTATGGTGATGATAAGGATACAAATTTAATTGAAGATGATGACGACAGTTTTGGCCAAACGCTTGGGGATGTTGCTCCATGGGATCAGATCAGGGCAGATTGCAGGACTGAGAAGGATCTTTTGGGTGAGGCTTGTAAATCTGAAAGCTGGTTGAAATGTGGTGGCATTGATGAAAAAACAATACTCAATAACGAGGACTCCAAATTAATAAAGCCTGTGAGGCATGATATGGAGACAGACAGTCTTGTTGCTTTGCAAGTTGATAGCTTCTACCCTGAGAATCCTAAATGGTATGAATCTCCATGTGGTTTGGACCCTGGTGATAATGGGTTCAGACATGGGGAAACTGTGTAGAATAACAAAGAGGGGGTCGGTGTGCAGTAACTTAATTCTGAGTATATTTGGTGCCGTTCGCCTTTTTTGAACGCGAGTTGCATACTTGTGTACACAGAAGGATCGAATGGCTCACTTACTTTAGTCCTTTGCTGATTGTGACTTGGTAAAGTATAGCCATTAGGTTTTTTTGCACATACCTTTTAATGACTATGTCAATCGTGTTGTGACCTATCAATTTATATCCTTGTTTTACACATATGTGAATATTTTTAATTCTCTTCTATCAATTACCTTTGTTTTGTGTTATCTCCATCATTTGATACGACAGTTTTCAGTTTTCGCATTCTATTCTGTCAATTGTCTGATTTTAGGTTAACCATGGTCACGTGGAATAAAAGAAAATCTATACTATATATGAAACATATGAGAGAGATACCATAAAATTAAGAACAATTACTTTAGTTAATGCATAAGATATAGCAACTTTTGTGGGTAAAATAGTATTTTCAATTATATTATTTATATATTTGCCCTTACAATTAGTTACATAATAACTTTACACTTACTCTAACTTTTATAAAATTTTACATTATCTACCCATAAACCAAAAAAAGTTAATTTGTTTTAAGATTTCAGTTATATTTTTTAATCTATCATGTTTAAAAACTTTTTGAAACTACAATTGTAACCTGTGTATTTTTTAAACATTTTGGTGTAAATTTTTTGCTGAACCGATCTGCATCTTGTGAGGTACAATAGGTTAATGCGTAAACGTACAAGTCGTCATGCAAAACCCATTTATTTGGTGTTTTAATTTTAGCTTAGAAAAAATATAATAGACTTTTGTAAAATTAGTACAAGAATAACAAAAATTAAAGACACGTATCGGATGCAAAATGTCAACCCGTCGTATTGTGCGGGCACCTTTCTAGTGACGCAAATGCATGAATAGTGTTCTGATTTATACATATAAGAAAATGTATCCATACCTCTAGCATGTCATCAGCCATTTGTGATCATTCTAGAATGATTGCTATAAGGACATCAGACTGCAAACAAGATAATACTTTCATACTGCTGATTGATTCATAAGGCATATTAGGGTAGCTTGAGTGCAAAGTTTTGATATACCCACAAGTCCACAACATATTTAACAGTTTTGAGTTATTGATATCACTGTAACATTTAATTATTTCACATTTTGACCACACATGTTTTGTATCTCATTGCAAGATGATAAGTAAATCTGAGCTAATGATCACAGGAGTTAGTGGCATTGCTACTATATAGTGATTGGAAACATGTATCTTTTCTACTTCACAGCAGACCAAAGCCAAACCGTAAAAACTGAAGGCCATTATGAAACCTGTGGCCACCACCCTGCCCCCCATCATGTTGATGTGGAGCATCAGAACTTGCATGTGCATGAAAGTTGCATGCTAGTGCCCCTACCATAGCTTCCAACTTGAGAACTGCACAACTGCAATTGTGCGTGATTGGACAAGAGCTGCTACAAAAATGAATGTTTCATTGAGTGAAGATTAAATTCGAGGTATTTTTCGTTCTTCCATAACTTTGTTCATTGATCAACTAATTTTAGTCAGAGTGGTGAATTTTAGATGTTTGAGAATAAAAAGGATCTTAATATGATGGGTTAAGGGATTATTTTTAAACCTCTTAAACATATTCACTTACTAATTTTTTAGCCTTTGTATACACAAGGAAGCTTTCAGGGTGTCTGTCTGAAAAACCCTTAGCCATAATTGTTATCAATAGAACAAACAAGTGGAGCAACTTGATAGTCTGAACTCGATTAAAGAATCCTGCAAACCTTTAAATGTTTATATAAACTTTTTAGTCATTATATCAACAATATAATATACTATTTATAATTATTTACTAGAGTGAAAACAAGGCAAGGCGCGCCTGTGCTACTCCAGGTCGAAGCTCGAATCAAGCCGAGCTTAAATGCGCTCGATCCTGAACTTGAATTATAATCTCAATTATCATTAAATCATGGAAATAGAAGAAGAAACAACAATTACCACAACTAATGCACCTACAGCCAAGTCTCTCATAAAAAATAAACATTATTTTTCTCATCTGCGTGACTGCATCTGCAATGTATAACTTTTGCATCGACTTATTTTATCTTTTGCTAATTGATAATATACAAAATTGTACTATATGAACACCATATAAGAAGAGACCAGCAAGATCCTAACAGAACTAGCCCGACACGATCCGTCGATCCACAACACCCTTGAAAATCTTAGCTCCACGAGAAACAATAAGCCGTATCTGGTTATCAACAATCAAACTCTTTCATGGAAAGCAAAGCATCTTCACTTTCTGCAACACATAAAAGTTATGCAGTATTAGTGACCCGATAAGTAGTGATGGCAATACGGGCAGGCCGGGTAATCAGCCAGAATGGACTTGGGTTCAATTGGGTCGGCTTAGAATGCAGAAGGTAGCGGCTCAGAAAACATGCAAGTAAAGAGGAAAAAGGAGTGAAGGTTAATACTGTGATGTATTGTGGTGGATCATCTATACTAGTTGTACCCAGTACAACCTCCCTCCTTAGTTTTGAAGTAAGCTTGTGACAAACCCGCATCTGCAAATAAACAATGAAGAATCTTTAGAACAATGAAAACCAAGCTGGAGTACACAGATGGCACAGATCATAGCCTTAAAATGTTTACCTCGGATCTGGTGGCGCCACCAATAATGAAAACAAAAATTCGCTGACCCATGTGTTTTAAATCCGTAGCGGCAGTTTTTAGCACCGAGTCACTGCAAGTTCAGTTGGAGAATTGGTTAGAGTAAGAAAACATGCATAGTTCCATCTTATTAAAACACACAATCAAGCTTCTTATGACTAAAGCTGCAAAATTAGGTGTGGCTGGCCAGGTTGGGAAAGTGTCCTAAGAGGTTACTTTAGACAAAAAAACTTATGTCCAAAAAATTACTTCTCTGAATAAATAGCATGCCAAAGAAAGTATATTGTATGAATAATAATCGAACCATTTTACTAAATGATTGGGAGCTAAGTCAAGCATCAGCTTTTTATTTGTAAGGTTAGAGGCTTTTCTTTTTCATTTTTTTTCTTTTTTAAATCTTACTTGTTACAAATAAAAATAACTGGAATGACTTATTCACAAGAACATGGGTCCTAAATGGTCACCTATAAGTATGATTTTATAAGTGAGTAGAAATTGGAAAAGATACCTTGTATATCCATCATCAGAAGCATACTTTCCATGTGCCTGTGTCCTCCTTGATCTCCTTGATTGTTGGGCAGCACCCTTTGCTCCATGACTAGCAACCCCTAAAAGGCCACTCGGTTCATTCATGCATTGGAACTCATCCTTTGGCAAATCATGTTTTTCAATCTTTTCAAGCAACTCCTGAGTCATTACAGAATGGCTTAAATCATTACCATTGATGTGTCCCAGTAATACCACCTTATAAGTAGTCACAGAATGGTTATACGTGTTTGTACAAAAAATAACTTCAGAAGCTATAAACAGTACCTCTACCACGGGGAAAAATCGGAAGAGAGCCCAGGTTTCTTCTTCTCCTTGTCTATCCTTTCTTAGTGCAGTTTTCGTCTTATGTTAACCGAAGAGAATACAACAATTTTCACAACTTCATACCATGATGTAAGAATCAAATAATTCTCATATACACATTATAAAATCACCTTTTTATCAAACTTGAGGAAACCCCCTCTTTTTTCTTGTTTCACTTTTTTTGTTGGTCCTTCAAGCAATCTCATGTTTTCTATTATCCTCATATCCTCAGGGGGCAAGTTTGCTAACTGTAAAACATCAAAATTTAGAGACAAAAAAGCTTTCATTAGAGTAAGAGTAAAGGGTTGTTTGGTAGCCTCTTAATAATCATTAAGAGGCTGCCTCTTAATAATCATTAAGAGGCTGCCTCTTAATGATTCATAACCTCTGAATGGTTAAGATGTAACTCTAATGCTAAATAGTTAAGAGGTTAAATCTTAATGGTACCTTTTAACCATTCATCAGAGTTATTCTTAACCATTCAGAAGTTATGAATCATTAAGAGGTAGTCTCTTAATGGCTATTAAAAGGCTACCAAACAGTAAAACAATGTCTTTTTATTGACAGAAAGTGGAAATTAATAAAATGCTACCTCCATAAGCTTTTTTCCTTTGTCGCCCTCAAAATTTTCAGGATCAGCTAATGCATAAATCATCAGCAATCTCAACTTATTTTCATCATTACCATCCTGTAAGAGGTATTATTAAAAACTCAGCCACAGAAAAATATGAGGTCTAATCTTAGCTAGCCATTATAGTAAATGTGAGTAAACGAACTTAACCATGGTAGTTAAGTCGTTGGGTTCGGTCTGTTAAAAGGGAGTTATTGAACCATGGATAAATCGTCTATGATTTGAATTGAAACACTCTCTGTATTTCTTTCTCTATATAAAATCGATCCTAACATCTTAACAGAAGTTTGTCGACCCAATAACTTACCTCATTTTCCTGTAAATATTCAATGAGTTCTTTGTTTCCTGCATCACCAAAGACGAGATCCTGCTCAATTTGACCTAGATCTCTAAGCCCATCTTCACTTATTTTTGCATTAATTTTTCCAGCAATCTGATTTATAGGCATGTTATCAATCATCCACAAGCACTTAAAGAGATAAGTTAGATTATTTAAGACAGCTGAGAAGACTACGAGGAAGAAGAAATACTAACAGAAACAAACCTCAACATGGAGTGAGAGTTTTTCCATTTGTTGGTTATATTCAGGCAAAGCTTGAACCATTTTCTGTATATCTCTTGTAGATAATTCACTACTATCTCTGCATCCATGTCAAAGCTGTAATGTGAGAAACACACACACAAATATGTACGTATGCATGTGTATATATGCATGCATGTATGTAAGTAGATATGTATACATATATGTATCTATATGCAGCAAAAGAGAAATCTATTTGAAAAAGAAGAGTGAGGTAATGTGTTCATTGATTGACAGTACACACTTTTGTTGCAGTTGTGCAGCTTTGTTTTTTGACATCAAATTGTCCATCTTATCACTCAATTTTTCACTAGCCTGATATGCCATAAGATGAAAAGGCATTAGAATTTGTAGAATTTAAAAAAAAAAAAGAAAGAAAGAAAGAAAGGTAGAGACTGTACATCAGCTATATGCAAATGGCGCATTTCAAGCCAAACTGAATCATGATCTTCCAAAAGGAACTCTTTCATCTCCGGATCACCACCAGATTTACTAGGGATCTGAATGCAAAATTCTTGCGATTCAAAGATGCTAAATAATTATTTTTAGGCAACTCAAAAAGTGATCTTCGAAACAAAGGGTACCTCCATAACATATTTGTTTCCATCCAAGTCTATTAGATCATGGCACATCGCATCATAAGTCCATTCATGGATGACTGGTGCAACCTGAACTCAAACTTGTGTATTGTTATACAAACAGTAAACTTTCACAATTATGAAATTGAAAAGAGTATAAAAAGAGAAGTGGAATTACCAAATCAACAGATCTATCCACAATTAGCAACTCGCATGTTTCAGTTTGTGGAAACTTAGGAATGGCAGTTTTATATGTATTAATGTAGTCACATATAGCTGAAGCTAGCTTTTAGGAACTTGATCACGGAATGTTGACTCTGGAGATTCAGATGCGCCCTTTACACGGTATCTTACAACGGGATGCTCCTGAAAGAACACAAACATTCAACAAACTATTCAAATATGATTTTTTTTTAATAAAACAATAATATTTTTACAAATGCCTACGGTGAAACACATGCAAGGTTCATATATATAGCCTTTTACCTTAAGTGAAGCAAAAACAGTGGCAATGCGAGTAGCCATTGTATTTAAGCAAACATCAAATTCACGGGAATTCTCAGCAGTGTCACCATATAACTCTTCTAATGCTCTTTCATGATCAGTTACAAATGCCTATGATGAAACACAGACAATGTTCAAATGGTCAGGAATAAATAAAATTGTCATGGGAAGAGTTTATCATACTTTGTGCTTTATATCATAAAAGAATAGACATGGAACACATATCATTTCTGCCAAAAATAAGAACATCAAACCATAAACAAGGAATTAATAATAATATTTGAAGGGTTAATATTACCTGATTGTCTATAGGAAAGTACTCCAAGTTCATCTGCAATTAAATAGAGTGAAAAACGGATCATACGTCACCACTTGGTTTTTACAGGAAAAGAATATCATAATCTGAAAAGAATATGATGGTAATATAACCTCTCTCAATGCACCGATGCGTGGTACAACACTTGTATCGCCCTTGATTCTACTAATAAAATCCTTTGGGATTGGAGAACTAAAATAAACAAATGCTCTACAACAGAAGGAAGAAACTAAACAAAATTAACCATAAGAAAATAAATAGAATAAACAAGACCTCACTGTAAGTGAACCCAGGTCTTAACATACTTCTTATACAAAGGTTCTCTCCCCGACATGTCAGATATAAACATGATAAGGCTGCAAATGGGAGACAGAAAAGATTAAATCTTAGTCTCCTTACGAGCTAATTATATGACACGAGTGAAATTATACTTTTCATAAATTGGCTGAATGTAATATATGGCATCCATATTGGGCATAGGCTCCCTTCTTTTGAAAAGTTGTTCCACCACTGCATAACAAGGTCAATTGAGATCAAAATCGACTTCAGTTTTGGAAATGCCTATATGAAAAGAACTATTGACCGATCTAAATTCATGTCATTAATAAAGTTAAACCAGGAAGAGTAATTGTATATCGATTGTGTTCATGCCTCAGTATATAGAGTAAGATATTACACAAAGATACCCTCAGATGTCACACATAAATACCTTCTAGCGTATGATAACAATAAATAGGAACATAACTAGTGTAATAATAAGGGGATTTCATAGGTAAGATATGTCAGCAGGTGTAAGTTGTGTATTAGTGAGCATCTGTCATGACATAGAAATTGTTCATTTTGATATTACGTACCATGTGATTTTCAAAAACTGATATCTAACAGTTTGCATGCAATACAATCTGATTGCTAACATTTTCAGATATTAGAAAATGTAAACCTTAGATGTTATAATGTAAGTAACAGAATTCTCATTACCCTGCTTTCACATTTATATTTAAAGTTGCCAATTACTAAAAGCTAAGGCATGACTACGATCAGAATATCAAACCATCAGGATTGACAGCCGATTCAAGAAACATGAAAATATACATCTTCAGCATTTTTGACACATGTGATAAGAGTGTCCAATTCATAGTTAAGTGGTTCTTTTACAACAACAATTACACATTAGTATTGAGCTTTGCATTCTTACATGAAACTCCTTGATCTGTTATATCTGCCATTTTGCATGAAGCAGACATAACTTTCATGGTCACTTTATCCATGATAAGTACCTGCAAAATATCATACAGAGATCCATAAAAAAATTATAACCCATTATACTTCTCAAGAAATGATAGCATAATGTAAAATATACCAACATTATTTACAACAGGCAAAAGTCTTCAAGAAGTTACAGTGTTAGTCGGTTATTAATGAATCTCAAGTAGTGATTGTAACTTTCATTAATACAACTCATACAAAATCATCAAATACGTACCTTCCAACTTGATTTTGAGGATGATTTGAGCATTTCATATAGCAACCCTACAAAACGATGATGACTTTCCACATTGTAAATGAGAAATGACATAGACTATTCGTTATTACAGAGTAAAAGTACCGGATCAAGCAAAAGGC
The DNA here is from genome assembly GCA_024085815.1 of Flaveria linearis. Lineage (NCBI taxonomy): Eukaryota > Viridiplantae > Streptophyta > Magnoliopsida > Asterales > Asteraceae > Flaveria > Flaveria linearis. The sequence goes on from CM044014.1 coordinate 6,846,299, forward strand.
ATTAGATGTACGTACAACAAGGAAAACTAAAGCAAACAAATTGAACGAAGGAGATAAGAATGAAAAGAAAGGCTAAGTTAAGATGGCTTGTAACTTAAAGGAGGTTTGGTATACCAACATGGCTTAAACACAAATTATTTGAACAATGTGCCTAGCAAAAGACAAAAAACAGCCAGGAACATGAACTACATAAAATCTACGAAAATTGGTTATCATAGGTTCCAAATATAGCTAATTGGCAACTAAAGGTTCCAACTTTCAATTTGGTAACCACAAGTTCATAGTTATATGTTATTTTGTTGTCATAGGTTTCCGTCTACCAGACCCTTAACACCGTTAGGGTTGGTGACGTGGCGTTCCAACATGGCAGTAAAATGGTGACGTGGCGTTCCAACAGGCTGTTTAAAACCCCAAACCCCCATTATTAAAGCCCCGTGAAATCCGACCCATTTCCCCCACTTTGACCACGGGCGGCTGCGGCTGAGGGGACGACGGTGGCAGCGGAAGTTGCGGTGGTGCCGGAGGCGGAGAAGATTGAGGGAAATCCGGCGGTGGTGTGTGAGAAAGATGGGCCGCCGTCTCCGGCGGAGGAAACGCCGGTGAAGGAGGAGAATGGGGCGGAGATTGTTGAAGAAGAAGCTAAGGCTGGTGAAGAGACCACCGGAAAGGATGAATCGACCCCACCATCGCCGGTGGTTGTGGTGGAATCCAAAGAAGAAGATAAACCCACGGAGGTTCCACAACACAGCCGCCAACGGAGCTGCCGAAGACCGTCGTTGCAGCCACCACCACCACTTCGCCAGAGAAGACGGACGAAACTGAACTTCCGGCAAAAGAAGTGACTCTGGCGACATCTCCGCCGGAAGAGGTGTCAATTTGGGGGATCCCATTACTCTCCGACGAACGAAGCGACGTCGTTCTGCTGAAATTCCTCCGTGCAAGAGACTTCAAGTTGAAAGAAGCATTCACGATGCTGAAAAACGTGATCGCATGGAGAAAAGATTTCGGAATCGAATCACTGCTTGAAGAAGATTTGTAGAGAAATTAGGTTAGGGTTTTTTTTGTGTTTGTTCGGCATTTAAGTCAAAGAGAGGTAACAAGTTTTTACATGTTGATGCCACATCATCATTTTACTGCCATGTTGGAACGCCACATCACCAGACCCTATCGGTGTTAAGGGTCTGGTAGACGAAAACCTATGACAACCAATAACATATAACTCTGAACCTGTAGTTACCAAATTGAAAGTTGGAACCTTTAGTTACCAATTAACTATATTGGAACCTATGATAACCAATTTTCCTAAAATCTATCATATACCACTCTAAGAAACAGTTCACTCATTGTTGAATATCAGCAATTCCATGAGAAATATTAGTTAGGAGACTACATCAAGGGTTTAAGGCAATGAACCTTAATAATTGTCTAAGGAACAACATACACTACTAACGGTATGGATTATTATTAGTTATGGGTCCTAGTTTAGATTAGTAAAATCCAATTTGTGAATTCTTAATAAAGAACAGGCTGATATATAATCTAGAGGTGGCAATGGTGTCAGTTGGCAGGCTTTGATTTGACAAGTTAATTTAAGAACCCCAACACGACCCATATATATTTTATGTCAATGATATCATCATCCTCTGAACACACATAAAATCATGTACAACATGACTTGTGTGGTCCTCTTTGCTAGGCATAGGTGACACTTCTGCTGCAACCATCATAGAAATATATAACATTTTGACAAAGAACTTCTCTAGTAAATATCAAGGACATGGGTCTCATTCACTATATATTATTTAGGCCACGAAGTATGGTCTACACAACATTTATTATCTATGCTACTGATGTTCCAAAACAGCACTTAAATGCTTGATGTTCATTGTTCCCCTCGATCATATACTAAGCTAAGTATTTTCACAGGAGAGTACTAAAATGAGAATCCACATTGTATGCTATATTTAGAGTTTTTAACACCTAATCAGTCAACTGATGTATGATCCTCATTCTTAAAGCTCTCCTTACATTCCTTTTGATATAAAACAACGTATTACAGTTTTATCATTAGTATAAAACTTCAGATCTGAATTTGATGTCAAATAAATTCCTGATCATTAATAAGATCGAGTTCATCAAAGCAACATATATATAAATCGCAAAGCTAATGAACATAAGAGCATCATAGTCCATAGATGATACATTGTATACACACATATATGCAAATCAAAGGATGATATTGTTGATATTTAGAAACTTACGATCACGGGTGACTTGACGAAACATCTTATGATCTCCTCCATGAGAGGAGGTTTCGGAATCGGACAACGACATGGATTAACGACAGCTCCAACAGATCGATGATCAGAAACAAACAATAATGTCGAAATCTGTAAATGAAATTGCAGATGAATGAATGAATGAAGAATTGAATTCTAGTGAGAGAATGAGAGGATAAACGGCAAATGAGGGGAACCCCGTTTATTCTGTTATGTTTGTGGGCCTTCATTTTAAGCGCCATTTCTTTCCCACCAAAATTTCCTTCTTTTTTGTTTTAGTTTATAAAAAAAATTCAAAAACAAAGTGTATTTTTGTTACAAAGTGTGAGAAGACACAATCAGTAAAAAATACAAAAAAATATATCTCACATCTATATCGAATTTCAAAAAAATAATTTGGAGCTTTTGTTCCCTTAGTCGTCATCACTAAGAAAAAAATAAAAGAAAATTAAAAAAAATAAAAAAATTAACGTTTATTTATTGTGTCATTTATGAAAGACACAATGACTTCATTGTGTCTTTATGAAAGACACAATGACGTCATTGTGTCAATATAAAAGACATAATAATTTTTTTTTATTTTTTTATTTTTTTCTAAAAGAGGACAACAAGAGGAACAGAGGCTCCGAAATACTTTTTTAAAGTTCGATTTGGATTGTGAGATATTGATTTTTTATGATTTTTTTAGGCTCATTGTGTCTTCTCACACTTTATAACAAAAATATACTTTGTAGAATAACCTCACCCTTAGTTTAATACATCATATTACGAAATGATTTGATATTTTTATTTTGTTTATATGTAAAAAGAGAGTTAAGTTAAATATAGAAGTAATCTTTTTATTTTAATAAAAAAAGTCTTATCAAAATTTTGGTTTTCCGACTTAAACTATTTTCACCCTTTTTATGACAATTAGTAATTAAGGCAAGGAACTAGCTAATCATTCTTACTTTATGACTATCTTTTCAATTTTTGTTTATTCTATATTATGAAAAAACAAATGGAATAATACTATTCATTGAATAGTATTGAACTTGTGCTTTTCTTCTGCTCCTCTTCGCCCTCCCCCGATCACCTCCAACACCATCGACCTCGACCTCCCCCTCCACTTCCGCTCCCGCTGCCCGCCCCCCCTTGCGACCTCACTGCTCACCGTTAGAGCCCTCCTGTCGCTGTCCTCCCGTCCGCCCTCACCGTTGCCGCCCTCCCGTCACAACCATCCACCTTCGCACCCGCTCTTACCCACCGCTGGACAACCGATCCCCGACGGTCCATCCTCTGCTCTCCGCCCTCCGACCTCCGACCACCGCCCCTTTTCGGTCCTTCGTCTTCTACGTAAGTTTTCTTCATATTTATACTCGATTAGGGTTTTTGATTTGGGGTTTGTGATTTGGGTTTTGGTTGCTGATGACGTTGATTTTGATTTGGGGATTGTGGTTGGTGGCTATGTTGCTGGACGCGGAGGTCGGTCGTGGTGGTTGTGTTATTGGAGGCGGTGGTGGCTGTGTTGCTGGAGGCGGAGTTCGGCTACGTGCAGCTACTGAGTAGGGAGATGAGTTATTATCGGGAGAGGCATTGTCCACCACCGGAGGAGACGGTAGTGTGCTTGATCCCTCCGTCGAAAGGGTATCATGTTCCGATTCAGTGGCCCGAGAGTTTGCATAAGGTGAATTGACTTATCATATTTTTAATTGATGCTTATTTGATTTGATTCTGATTGTGTTTACTGTAGCATTATAGTTGAAGTTTATAGAGTTCAAGATTTGAAGTTTAGAGTTGCAGATTTAACTGTATTGGGGGGGTGTTAAAGATTCATTATGTTGAATGATGTATGTATGAATGTGCAGAAACTGTAATGGAATGAATGCCTATGAGTGTGAACTATCATGTGTAGAATGTAGATGGTGTAATGTATTGTTATGTTTCTTGAAAAAGAGGTTGATTAATGATTTGTTTTGAAGGACTGTTAAAATGGGTAGATCGAAGGCGCAATAAGTAAAGATTTGGCTTTTTTTGATGAAAATTATTGGGTGCTTTGGATTAGGATCAGTGTAGTCATGTCTTGAAGTTCTAACTTTGAATTGCTATGTATGTGTGTGGAGTATGATGATGATGATCTTCATGGCTATCAGTTATCATGATTGTATGCTCCATATGCTGAATGATAGCATTTAGTTATGGTTTGGAGTTTAGCATGCCGATTACTTTTATTCGTGCTTAGAGTTTTACATTTATTGGTTTACGGCATAAGATTAATGATGCTTTGGTCCTGTTTTGTTTGGAGACATAAATCCTTTTAGTTATGTATGTAACATAAGATCATTTTCACAATTCACAGCAACCTGATAGAAGTTTTGGTATTAGTTTCAAGTGCGCATTTTTTATGGTCAAGACTTCAAGAAAATGTTTGCAGATCAGTTTTTGGTGAACTTGCTCTTTCTCATTCATGGTCAAAGTAATCATCTGATACGATTAAGATCAAATAGACCATGTTTAAGCTGTTTTCTAGAATGCTTGTCGTTTTCTCCCAGTAAATTACTTATTTTTTCCATATGCATATTAGAAGCTCCTCATGTGTTTTGACAACTTTTTATATGCATGTAAAATATATCATTGTAAAATAGTATCGACTTTGTACAATAAAAAATTTATTTTCTTGGTGTACAGATATGGCATGATGGGAACCAAATATATCATATATTTGCTCAAGATATTATACGGCTCCTGAGTTGATCTTTGGAGCAACAGAATACACCAATGCAATTGACATGTGGTATGTAGGTTTGCTCTGAAACCCTACATCGCTCGAGATCCGATTAATGTTGCTTATGTTTCTTTGGCTATGATGACTGTGATATGGGTCGTTGCTTGGCGTGGCATAAACGAGGATGGCAAGTGACATGTTTTTCTCTTGCAACCTGTGTAGCAGCCACATCGATCTGTTAATGAGATCTGAGCCATGTTGTGTATGCCGCTTTTGTCTCTTTGGCTGTGATGACTGTCATATGGGTCGTTGCTTATGGGATCTTGCTACAGATTCAGGTAACATCTTTTAATTTCCATTCTAATGGGCTGTGATGAGTTGATGGGTCTGAGTAAAATTGATTGAGGACATTGTCTAGCCCTGGAAGGGGTGTAGGATGGCAGGTTATTGCCTGCAACCCGCCTCCGGGCATGATGGAGTCATTTCTTTACACACTCTGAGCCCAACATTAAAATGGAAATTGTTGATTTTAATAGTCTCAAACTGTGGTGTTACCGACATTTTGTAGTCAACGTGGTCCTCTCGGTATGATCTTGCTGTCTTAGATAGTTTACAGAGTATCGATTTACAGCGTTTTCAAGACGCGCAACGCGCGTGTGATATTAACACTAGTTTAAATAAAGAATTCAGTGTTTTCTAATTCATTTTACATTTGTAAATTAAAGGAAACCATGACTATATTTCATATATAATAAGTCATTTTAATAATTATAAATATATATACATATTTATGATTTATGATTTATATTTTTTAATTATCCAACCTGTGTAGTAGACAGGTTTTCTAGTTAGTAAAGATATATTATTAGAAGGGGTCTACTAAAGAGACGCCCTTTAGGATAAATGGACGCCCTACTTACGGCCGTAAGGCCCTTCACGGGCTGTATGGGTCAAATCAGTCATTCAAAAACGAATTCAAGAAAGTAACGACCCGTGAATATGATACGGTCGTATAATCCATATCCCGTGAAGCCAGTCACGGCCCGTGTGTCATTCCAGATACGGGCCGTGAACGTCTTTACGGGTCCTAGTATCACCTTTAATAATTTGACGAGATATATTATTCCTCGTTTTTCGTGTATTTTGTATTTATTACGTTTTTGATATGACGTAATATTCCTCGATAGTCGTGTATTTTGTATTTATAACATTATTTGATATGACGTAATATTCCTCGATATTCGTGTTAATTATGTGACGAGATGCAATATTCCATTTCAACTACTATATAAACGTTAGTTTATAAATTCATTTCATAATTCAAATTTCTACGATATAAATTCATTTCATTTCAACTACTACATAAACGCAATATTCCATTTCAAGTGCTATATTAACGTTAATATTTAACGTTACGATGTCTTTCTGGGATAGCAACTATTTATTCGGTTCGGAATCTAACTATTACCCTCAGGAGGTTACGGTTACCCTCAGGAGGGTTACGGTTATTACGATGAGGTTGCTTCAAACTATCTAGGGCAGTTCGCGTCCAATTACGGCGGGAATGACGGTGGCGATGACGGGGTGATAACGGTGGCGATAGCAGCGGGGATATGACGGTTCGGGTTCCGGTAAAAGAGGTTTATACGACACGAATCAGGTTATAAGATATACCATATTTAATTTTACTTTCATTTTACTTTCATTTGTAATAACTAACTAAAAATATTAATTGATTAGGTTTTTCTCATCTCGTGAAGAATTAGTTGATTGGGCAACTAACGTGGGGCGAGAAAATGGGTTCGTTATTGTCACCAAACGTTCAAAAATAAATTCAAATGGTTTGGTGGTTAAAATTTGGTTGAAATGTGATCGGGGTGGTGTATATAAGGGAGCACCCACTTTAAGAAAAAGCGGCATGAAAAAAATAAACTGTCAATTTGAATTGCAGGGTAAGTACCAGATGCAGAGAGATGGGTGGATTATAGTTGTTGTGGATGATACTCATAACCATGAACCTGCTGAACACCTGGAAGGACATGCATACGCAATGAGGCTCACCGAAAATGAGCTTTCTACTGTAAAGAATCTGTTCGAGCAAAATATTGACCCTCGAAAGATTCTAGGCACGTTGAGGGAACAAAATCCCAATAACGTGTCTGGGTTACGAACCGTATATAATGCTCGGGCAAAAATAAAAAGTCCACCAGAATTGGTGAAACCCCAATGCAGTTTTTTTTTTCTATACTACAACAACATCAATATATTTACACCCCTCACATAGAAGAACCGACAAATACCGTCGACGGGGTTTTTTTTATACATCCCACATCTCACACATTATGGCGTGCGTACTCACACATTATGGCGTGCGTACCCACACGTGCTGATGATTGACACAACACACAAAACTAACTTGTATAAAATGCCTTTTGTTCAAATGGTTGGTGTGACATCCACCCTGAAATCTTATTCTGTTGCTCACGCATTCATTGATTATGAGCGTGAAGCAACTTCAGATGGGTGTTAGAGCAACTAAAAGCAACGCTGAAAGATAAGTGTATGGAGCCCCGTGTTATACTAACCGACCGAGACCTCGCTCTGATGAATGCGTCAGAAGAAGTTTTTCCGAGTGCTGTTCGATTACTTTGCAGATGGCATATTTCGGAAAATATTGCTAAACATTGTAAGGCGAGTTTTTCAAATGAAGAGTGGGGTGCTTTTCAGCATGTGTGGTCGGTACTTATTAACTCTAAAACGGAGGACATATACGCTTATAATTACGACCGGCTTTATCGCAGATTGGTGTCCAACCATTCAAGTAAATTTTCTAGTGTTATTCTTAAAAATATATGTATATTTACATAAAATAAGTACATTTTTAATAGGAGTGCTGATGTACCTCAAAATATACTGGTTGGACCCCTACAAAGAGAGATTTGTGTCGGCGTGGATAAATAGAAGTTATAACTTCGGTCAGCACACAACGAACCGAGTTGAGAGCCAACATTCGTTGTTGAAAAGTTACCTGAAAGCAACCAATAGCACCCTGGATAGATTTATTCCTTTCATTAATAATATCTTAGCTACCCAGGAAATTGCTATAAAAGAAAGTTTTACCAAAAGCAAAATCATGCTTATGGTGCAGCATAATCATGAAGTGCTTAAATTGCTGCGAGGTAACGTTTCTATTGCGGCTTTGGATATGTTAGTCGGTGAGATTAACAGGATAAATCATCTAATTATATCCAAACAATCATGTGGCTGCCATCTTTTACCAGCTTTGGTCTTCCGTGTGCTTGTAAATTAAACAATTACTTTCAAACAGGTGAATGTTCTTTTACGTTTTTATTTTTTCATGAAAACTTTTATTATATTTTATTTAATATATTATTTATAGGTCAATGTATCCCGCTCGATGCCATTGATGTTTTTTGAAGGAAGCTAGATTTTTCACCCGCGTATATTGTACGGGAGGTTCAAGTAGATGTACATAAAGAGATGGAGATGGTGACAAAACATTTACTTGTCCAACCCGAAAATGTGAAAAGATCTTTGATTAATATTTTCAAATCTTTCGTTAATCCTTCAAAAACGGATAAAAAAACCTCCTAAAGTCAAACACACATACACGGGGTCGTCCAAAAAAAGATAAGCAAAAAGAAGCAATATTAGACGCCCCCAGACATAGTTCATATGTTCAACCGAGAGAAAATTTTGAAGGTCCGCCAACATATTCAAGTTCGGTGGTGAAGTAAAAACAAGGGCCTTTGCAGCGCAGTCAATCCATGTCTTCAAATCAAGAGCCAAAGATGGATTATCTCAACAGAGTTCCAAGTTTTCATGTATCCCGGGCGACGAAGATAAAAACATTTTTTTCCGTTTTAACCGCTGGATTCCATCATTCTTTTTCCCGTATATTTCAGGTGCGGATGATGTTTTAGCGGACGGCAATTGTGGTTTTCGTGCTATAGCACTCGCATGGGAAATGGTGAAAATCACTGGCGTTTTATACGTACGGAACTTATATCTGAGTTGAATGAAAACAGACATAGGTACGCTTTGATGTTTCCTGATATAAACGAAATAAGGGAATCATTAAACTGGAACGGGTTAGGTGCGGCTCCACACAAAAATTGGATGACAGTGCCACCCTGCTACAATCCTTATTGCTAACAGGTTTCGAGTGGTTATAATTTTTATATCGATCGGCAACTCCGCTACTTTTTTCCCGTTCTGGTTATCTCCTCGTGATATCAGTGAACATCATATAATTTCAATTGCTTATGTTCAAGATTGCCATTTCATTAGAATTCGATTAGTGGGTGACTATCCAATGCCTATTCCGAGCAAATATTGGCATTTCTACAAAACAGAAAACGCCAATGATTAGGAGGCTATATACGGAAGTCGAATTCAAAAATATCTTGAACTAAGGCCCGTAGGCCCATAACCCACTGAAGTTTCAAAGGGTTACGGCCCGTAAAGGAGGGTCACGGCCCGTAACCCTTTGAAAATCAAAAGGTTACGGCCCGTGACGACCCTTCACGGCCCGTAACCCCCAAAACATTTCAATTTTCCAGTTTTTTTAAATATAATTTTAATATATTTAAACGAAAAATACACAAAAATAAAATACGAATTTGAATACGTACCGTAGTAAGGAGTCGGCTGTATGAAAATGATGAAAATACGGAGGTCGTGACGGAGTAAATCGTATGTGTGTTTTGGGGGCGTAAATGAACAAATGGGCCGTGAGATCCTATATATTATCGGGCCTCACGGTCGTGAAGGGTCTCACGGCCCGTTACGTTTTCATCAAACGGCCCGTGACCGTGGTCACGGCCCGTGATGCTTTGTAGTTTTTAAAAACAGACCGTTTACACTACACGGCCGTATGGGGACATTGTCACGGCCCGTAAAGCACCTCACGGGCCGTATAAACTTTTTTAAGTCTATAAATTCAGCCGCTTGACACAAACAATTCACACAAATTTACTCAATACCCAAACATGAGTGCTACAAGTGATCAAAATCCGTGGACGGATGAAGAGGAGGTGACTTTAGTAAGATCTTGTATCGAAAATTCAGGTGCTATCCCGCCAAATTCAATATTTTGGAACCGGGTTTCAACTCGTTTTCATCAAATTCTCGAACGTGAAGAATATCGCACCACTCGTGAACTTAGCAACAAGTGGTCTGACTTGAGAAGGAAGGTCACGACATTTCACTAGCTCTACAAAGACGTTTACAACAATCGAAATATGTTATGGAATGATACGGATATTATGACAAGAACTCAAGAAAGATATCGGGAGAAATTTGGAATTTCCTTTAACTATTTTGCGGCTTGGATCTTTATAAAGATCAAGAAGATTAAAAATTATGTGTTTTATTATTGTGTGATAATAACGGTTTATCGTTTTTAAAAAAGTGTACTAATAAACGTTTATGTTTTAATAAAATATTTCATTACTGTTCTACATTACACGTCTAGAATACAGTTCGTCTGCCATAAATCTTCGGAATCTAAAGCAAGCATCCTGTAAGCTAACCTCTTGCCACTCTAAAGATCTATTTTGAACCAACCTACGCAATAACATACAAATTACAACTCCCGAATCTCGACCAATATGACCGGCGTTAGGGGGCCAAACGGTTTCACCCGATACCACCAGTTCTTCAAATTCTTCTTGTCCGGAGTGCTGCCAATATTGTATACGTGACAGAAAATGTAAAAAGTACGATTCGAATTGTACGAAAATCGTTCGCGCATTACGATGAATGCACCATGAATCATCACACGTATTTGGTCGGCATTCGTATGGAGAATATATACGAACTTGTAGTGAGTCCATAGAAATCTTAAAAAGATACCAATTTTATTCGTCATCAATCATTGGTACGTAAACCTACAAAACAATTTAATTCACGGTTATAAATTTATGATTTTTATTGTAAAACATGAAAACAATATTACCGTATCAACTTCCCATAACGCGGGATATAGACAGTCACTCCCGTCTTTATATTCGTTACCATTAACGGACCCCGAGTATATTAAGTTAAACCACTCAAATGGGAGAATCGTCCAACGATCACTACCCGGCAACTCTTCGGTTCTACGTATTTCTTCGTATCTCCATATTGTGAGTCTATTTGTCCACGCCCGAACATGCTATAAAACAACAACTTTTTAATTGTTAGAATTTTAAAATAAAATAAAATATATAAAAAAACTTTAAATCATAACTCTGTACCTAAAGACACGTTTCCGAGTAATTCACGCCAAAATTGTAACGGAATATCGGAATGACCCATGTAATACACTCTACATGTTTGGGAGTCACCGTTACGTATAAAGTGAATAATATTCTGAGACCAGTTCCTCCCGTTCTGCCAATTATGGTTATCTATTGGATCAGGAATACTTTTCACAATATCTCGTGAGTTTGAAGATGACTCATTTTGACGTCTTCTCCTACCTCCACGAGAAGACATTTTAACTGTTTCGTTTCTCACTAACCATATAACAAGTCATATATATAACGGTTTATATAGAATCTTAAATCGAATCAAGGAATAATACGTCGCGTCACATAATTATAAAATTTAAAAGTGCACGCAAAACGAGGAAAGTAAATTCTCAGAAGGACAACTACGGCCCGTGAAGGATCTCACGGGCCGTTATTGAGGTAGTTAACGGGCCGTGTGCGCTGTCGTTTACGGCCGTTGGTTCCTACACGGGCCGTGATTTAATGCAGTTGTGAGAATTAAATTTCGAACCCCTCACGGCCCGTAAGACCCTTCACGGGCCGTGAAAAAGTCAGAGGACGTTTCTTTAACACCTGACAGGATGTTGATTAGTTGATGCCTGCCTTATTAGAAAGTGTATAATCTGACGATACCTACAAGAATATTTTACTTTTTGGTCGTTTGAGAGTTGAGTAAAATCAAAAAGTATCCGTTCTAAAATAACAAAGATATTGATGTACTGATTTTTGTTCAAGTAATGATGAGATATCCGGTTACCTCATGGTGGCTAAGATTTTTCAAGATCTTTTAGATATCTTAAAACACATTATGATGATTTCAAGTAAGGGTGCTAATAAATAGACACCCAAAAGTTTAAATCGACACCCCTTTATACGCCGCGTATGGGTCCATACGCGGCCCATGCCCGGCGTATAGGGGACGACCATTAATGCGAAATTAATGACTGACAACGACGTTACATCAGTCTACCTATACGGGGCGTATAGGCCCATACGCCACGTATAGGGCGGTGTCGATTTAAAAAATAATATAAGGTATACGCCATGTATATGTATATGCGTATATACATATATATGTATTTGTATATATATTTACCCTATACGCCGCGTATAGGGCTGTACGCCGCGTATAGGGTAGCAGCGTATGGGTCACAGGGCCACGTATAGGTCAAATCCGACCCTATACGCCGCGTATAGGACTATACGCGGCGTATAGGGGACCCACGTATGGGCCACAAGTCACGTATAGCAACACCCTATACGCCGCGTATATATCTATACGCCGCGTATAGAATACCCTCCTATGAGTCTTCGTCCCCAACCATAGAACTATATGCTGCGTATAGCCCTATACGCGGGGCTGTACCAGCGTATAGTTCTATATGCCAGTTTTTAAATCACGCATTATAGGGCATAAAACACTACTTTAACGTTTAAATCAATGAACGATTAACATGATAATGATGTATGAACAATAATACGTACCTGGATGTAGAAAAATCGAAGATCAATACGTGTAGTATAGTGCTATACGAGAGTGTTTTTTTTGAAGTGTGTGTAAAAATGAGAAAGTTTGAAAGATATAGCGTAGCGATGATCTACACGCCGCGTATGGGTCCATACGCGGCGTATACCTTATATTTTTTTTAAATCGACACCGCCCTATACGTGGCGTATGGGCCTATACGCCCCGTATAGGTAGACTGATGTGACGTCGGTTGTTAGTCATTAATGTCGCATTAATGGTCGTCTCCTATACGCCGGGCATGGGCCGCGTATGGACCCATACGCGGCGTATAGAGGGGTGTCGATTTAAACTTTTGGGTGTCTATTTATTAGCACCCATTAAAAAACATGTAATTAGATCAAATCCCTATAAATAAGAGGTTAAAAGTTTATTATTAAGGAAAAAAACACGTGGTATGTTAAAATAGCTTAAGTCCTCCGTGTAATACACTCAAGAAATTATTGTATAAGTAATTCTGCTATTATAGAATGTTAAATTCATGATAAAATGAGTTTACTTTACAATTTCCTGCAATGTGTTTAGTTGTTGACTTGTTGCACAATAACTTAGGAGTTGTTAAAGTAGTTAACATAACTGAATTAAAATGTTTATAGAAAATTAAAATATAACTTCCTGATTTAGTACATCATACTTTTAATCAAATAAAATCTAATTATAATTATATTATATTGAACTAATTTTAGTTCAATCACTCTTTCTATTCTAATAAAAAAACAACTAAAAGATCACGTGACAACATCACATCCCTTATCTCCAAAATTTTTCCGTTTACTCCTCTTATTAAATATTGACATTAATTACTAATATTTTATTTAATTCTGTTTCAGATTAAAAATAATATTTACATAAATTAATAAATATATATTTTTATGAATGTTATTTTATAAGAAATTATATTTCATAATATAAAATTTTTCCTAACACATCAAACTCTTTAAAAATACAAACTATATTAAAATTGATGTTTTAAAAAAGTAAAATTTTATAAATGAAAAATAATCAAAGTTGGGAGTTATAATAATAAAATGTAAAATGAAAGTGTTTGTTTTGAAATAAATGTTTTTATTTGAGAAAAAAAAAACAAAAAAAGTTTAAAATTTAGATATTATTAATTATTTATATGTAATTATAATTATATATTATCTTCAAATATTATTTTATAATTAAAAAACTTTAATTTTATTTATTTAACCCTATAACACCTGAATTATATTTTTGATAATTTTACAAACTTTAATTTTTAATACATGTTAATACATGTACTTTAGGCTGATTGCTGATAAAGTCCTTCCTTCTCGCTCATCACTCCTCTCTCCCACCATGGATTCAGCATTTCTTCCCTAAAATTCATAAACCCTCAAACAACACACCCACGTCACAACATTCACAAACAATCAAAACCCACAAGCCAAAATCGATGATTGTTAAAACCTCTTCTTTCTGGGGTTTGATTGATCCATCACTTTTCGTCATTCTTTATCGATTCATTTGAGGACTATTATGTATAGATCTGGAGCTGTGATGGCATGGAATGTGTTCAAATTCTGTACGGCTCTTAGAGGGTTAGGTTCGATCATGATCTTGTTGGTTCTTGGTGTTGTTGGTGTCACCTATTACGCCGTCGTTTTGTGCAATTATGGCCCTGCGGTGGCCGCCGGTGGCCTTGATTCGCTCATCGCACTAGTGGTTTTGATCGTATTTCATACACTGGTAATAGTTTTCTATCGTCTTTAAGTTAATGCTCATATTTGACTCTTGATTATTGCTGAATTCAAGGTGTTTAAAGGGGAGGGGGTTTATATTTGTGTTGTAGCTCTTAATATAGCAAGTTGAGCTGGATTAATCTGGTTTGTAAGAGTACATATAGGAATTTTATCTGCAGAAGTCATGATTTTATGGAAAAAATTAGTATATTATGAAATTAAATTCGATCATGTGCAAAATCTTGAGATTGTAATGGGATATATAGTAGATGTTTGGTAATTTATGGAATGTTTTTTTATGATATCAGTGAAACTTTTTTGTGTTTTAGCTAATCTAAGCCTTTGAGTTAATCAACTCAAAGATTCTTTTAATGATCATAAGTTCAAAAGGGGAAAAAAGTAATTATCATCATATATTTCAAGATAAGACTGTTGTTGGCCTCTAATGAATTACTTAGTAAATGAATATCATGGGAACTTTAAGTTCCAGCCTAAGTTTGTGTCGGATACGAGTCCAGATTTGGACACTAAGGGGGTGTTTGGACGTGCAATTTCAAAGTGATTATTGTGAACTGTAGGTGTAGATTTAGAGTGAGAAGTGAGTTGTTTAAAGTTAGAAATAGACAGGTAAGTTTACATTTATGTAAGCTCTCTTTCTTACAGTTTCTCCTTGCCTGGTTATCCAAATTTGATCGTTTTGACCATAAGTAGTTAGAAAGAACTGTAATTGGTTTACAAGCACAATCAGCTACCCTCTTGTTTGGTACTTCATTGTAAAAGTTTAGCTCTTCATGCCTTTTCTTCTGTCGTGCCAATTCCACAATCGAGTTCAAGATATCAGCAAGTTTTTGGATAAATTGTAAATAGATTCTGCTTTTGATCCAATAAGTAGTTTCTATCTACATATAGTACTCAATGTTTAAGGGTAAAATGAAGTAACCTATTTCCTTTTGTTTTATACTAATTTGAGACACTTTTATTCCCATTTACTATAATGTGTCTCCTTCTTCATGAAATTGTCTTTTTAGGTCGTATTATCTTCAAGTCCTTAATAAATAGATCTGCCAAACGCTTAGACATTTGGCTATTACATATTGGGACAACAAAATCCACATCTCAACACTCTCTTTTGCAACATGTTTAGTTGATTATCTCATTATGCTATTCAAATCATACAGTCACTTTTAAAATGCACATCCAAACACCCTCATAATAAGAATCATAGCAACCGCTTTGGATTTAGACAAATTGTTGAACTATGTTGATCCTCTGTTTTTGCTTGCTATGCATATATTATTTGTGCGTGTGTGTGTGTGTGATAACTATTACTTTAATAACGATTATGCTGATCCAGCTGGTGATGCTATTATGGAGTTATTTTTCTGTTGTCTTAACGGACCCGGGTGGCGTACCACCTAATTATAGGCCTCTGGTGGATCAAGAAAGGGGAGAAATTGATCCATTGGAAGCATCTGAATTTGGCCTGTTGGCTACACCTGCTCCAGGCAATGCAAGAATCCGTTATTGTCGCAAGTGTAACCAATTCAAACCACCTCGGTGCCACCATTGTTCTGTTTGTGAGTTCAATCTCCCACTTTATCTATAACCTCTGTGTGTATCATCATAGGTTTTGAATATTATAAAGAATGCATTTTTATTTTCATTTTTATAGGTGGGAGGTGTGTACTGAAGATGGATCATCATTGTGTGTGGGTTGTTAATTGCGTTGGGGCCCTAAACTACAAGTACTTCCTTCTCTTCCTGGTATGTTTGATAATTCTATCATCCTGTTGGTGTAATGTTTAACGTACTCTTTTAAAGGGATGTTGCCGTTATGTCAATCTGTTTTGTGATATTTTTGTTTATTAATGCAGTTCTACACATTTCTGGAGACAACGGTTGTAACTTTAGCATTGCTACCACATTTCATTGCATTCTTTAGTGATGGAGAGATTCCTGGGTCACCTAGCACTCTAGCAACGACTTTTCTCGCTTTTGGTAATGCCCAATGAAGTCATTTGCAGTTTTCTCAACCCTCTAATATTTGTCATACTCATACCTTTAGTTCAAGTATGTAACCATTCTTTCTTTTTGCAGTCTTAAATTTGGCTTTTGCTTTAAGCGTTTTCGGGTTTCTAATTATGCACATATCGTTGGTGTCTGCCAATACCACAACAATCGAGGTATTCTTTATTGTTTATTTAACTTTAAGCGCATTCGTAGTGTTGATTTTGTAAACAAAAACAAATGGTCCTTGAACCCCTTGAAATATGTCACATTATTAACTCTTTGATAGGAACTGATATAGAATTGATGAAATCAAATACTCAAATATAGATTTGAAGAAGATGATCCAAAGGATCTACAATGGATAGCCAACCAAAATGGTCCCAGGGCTAAGCCCTTCTCATGCATATGCAATGAGCCTAACACTTAACCAATATCTTTTCTATCTTACCACATGATCAATGACCCTTATTTATAGAACTAGGAATTACACTAATCCCCCTCCCACAATTACAAAAGACAAACTAAGACTAGCACATGATTCCTATCACTCTTGTAGACCATTATTGGATAGCGATAATTGCAAATGTTGGGTATGGTCCTGATAATTATTCTATTTGTGATTTATTGAACTATGTATGAGATATTTTACTAAATAGTCATACTTTTCATTGGAAAGATGAACAATATATTAGTCAAATGTTACATTTATTTTGGAATGAGACGTAGAGGTATGTTACAATCCTTTCACAAAACACAACCAAAAGCTATGCTGTTTTACCTTTTTATAAATACGCATTCTATACATTAACTCACTATACTAGATGAGTTACTGATATATGTTGATAAGATCAGGCATACGAGAAGAAGACCACTCCAAAATGGCGTTATGATCTTGGTCGCAAGAGAAACTTTGAACAGGTTCCATCTCATTATCTTGAATCATATAACATGTGACCTTGGAACCATGTTACTTTGACTTTACCGAAGAGAATTTGATGTATTTGGTCAATAGCCAAACATTTCTCTTGACTTGTATATCTTGCACATGTGTTAAAACTCTCATGGAACATGAGTATCATGCTTTGCAACATCATCATCTTTTAACTTATTGACTTCAAAGTTCCTTCTTTTTTGACCATTGTATTAAATGGATCCATATAAAACTTCAATCTTTGACTAACAAAGGTTGAACACTATACTAAAAAAACTACAATAAACTGACAAGGAACTATGAATTTGGTGAAAATTTCAGGTATTTGGAACAGTGCAGATGTATTGGTTTATTCCAGCTTATAGTGACGAAGATTTGCGACGAATGCCTGCCCTTCAAGGCCTCGATTATCCATCAAAACCGGATTTGGACGCCCAAGAATTCTAAAACGAGCCTCAATAAAAAGTCATTTTCAATTATAGCACGTGCACCCGCACCGGCCACCTCCAACCAACCAACCAACCACCCACCACCACCACCACCAACGCCAGGATGCACTGAATGGATTGCCACTGATTTCGGTTATAGGTGTTTTAACTTTTGTACAAGTAGTAGTTCGGCTGTAACTAGGGAACGGTTAAATGAACGAAATGTGTTGTTAACGAGTATAGGTGTTTGGTCTGGGCTGTAAAGGGTGGTTGTCAAGTAATGTACATTAGTAACATTTTCAAGAACCACCCACACGCAAGTTCGTGTCGAGTTTGCTTGTGATTGTCGTGTATGTGCGCACCCCCTCTCTCTCTCTCTCGCGCACATGCACAGACACATACATATGTGTGTGTGCATAAACACACAAACGCACATCAGTTCTCAAAATAAAGAGAACTATAAAATTGCTACCTATGGAGATTGAAGTAGCAATAAGAAAAGAGTAAGCATATGTATGTTCTTCACCTTACAAACATACACGCATGCATACATGTATATGTCAAAAATGCTAGTGTTTAAATTAGCCAATCAAACAATATGTTTTATGTATGTGTAACTATTCGGATAGTTATATAAAACATTAAGAAGTTGCAATCCTACAAGTTAAATTGTAATAACGTTTAACCATTTGAAAGAGTGTTAATCACAGGCATGTGATGTGTATTCGTTTTAGTGTTAAACATTTATACATCACTTTTGTCCCCACACTCCCTAAAAGTAAAAGACACACCCCAACAAAACAAAACAACATTTAATTTGAAACGGACTTAACAATCACGAGACTTCCAAATCGATTACTTATTATAAACCTAATATATCACAAGATACCTGGTTTTAGAGTGGGGGAATACAACATTGTCTTAGTAGATACATCCAAATTAATAATATCTTATTCATGATTTTTGATTTTGTGGCACCTTTTGTTCTTTGAGAATATAGATATTAAAACACAAGTGACTTTACTCTTAATTTTAATTAGGAATGATTCTGGTTTGGTTTGGTTCGGTTCGATTCGGTTATGGATAAAACCACCTTGTCTACAATGGATATTTCAGTTTCTATAATTCCATATTCATTGTGTAGTTATAAACCTTTTTAGTTTTTTAAATCGTAAAGGGAGACTGTTTGTTTGGTTTGGATACATGTCACTTTATGAGTGTCAGAGTGTACTTATAATTGTTATTTTCCATGTTAGCTATTTGCGGTTTGGGAAATAAAAATCTATGGTTTGAAAAAAAAAACACGAATCAAGCCAAACTGATTTTGATTATCAGGTTTATAGTAAGTAATATATTATTTATATAAATTTATAAAGAAACCTTGCAACATATTACGGTAAAAAGATAATAGCTATAGTTTCAATTATATAATTAAATATAACAAGCAATAAAACTCAGTTATAAAAAAATAATCATAAGTTAACCATTAGTTTTAACTGACTTTTTTTTCTTTCTTTTTTGTTTTCTTAGTTTTTTCTATTCATCACTTAGCTCCGTGCTTTCAATGGTCATAGAACCTTAAATATTCATAGTTTAGACTTAGTAAATTCTCGTTATTGTTATGTACATACATGCACAACGTAGTGCATTTACGTAATCAGTACAATGATAGTAACTAGTTAGCGAATACCAATTTTTTTAATCTAATATTTTTTTAACTCACAAATACCATCTAATCTTTTACTTGTAATAATTTAAATTCAATGTCATTAAGCTATATATGACAAGTAGATAATGATAATCTAAATATGGATAATTCGTGTCCCTATTAGACATTAAGAACCCAGACAAAAGTGCAATTGTTTGTTTTATAATGTAATAAATTACGTCAAACAAACAGACACGAAAAACACATGTTTTACTTTTAGCTGTTTCTTATCGCTTTACTTGATTTGATACAGTGTGTTAGCATTTTTAATTTATGATACTTGAATGCGTCAATAGCCCTAGCTCATTGTTGTTAAGAGCATTATGACTCTAGTCATTTGGAGCATCTCAAAATTGGATAGTAAAAATTTAAATCTACCTAAGTTTAACTAGACTTAGGAGCCTTGGAGCCCATTTGACAAATAAGCCTGAATCAAAGCTTTATATATCAAGTTTAACTAGACTTACGCGTTATGTTTAAATAAATAACCATCTCAAGATGGCCTAGTGCGTCTTGGGTTCACTAAAGGGAACCAGGTTTGATCCCCACTAGGTAAATATCTTGAAGCGGCCAGGCTATAACAAGAGTGAGAGCCCAAACCAGGGTCTAGCCAAAGTGCCAAACACAATGTGGGCTGAGATATCGGGTCAACCCCTGAGCCGCATCGCATTCTTTGGATTTGTGGGGCAAGACTCAAGCAGGGCCGACCCATTATCATAATCTATGGTGCATTGGGCTTGGGGCTCCAAAAAACTAAGGGCTCCTATTTTTTAAAAAACTTTTTATACTGGGTCTGTGGCATGTGGGCCTAAAGAACAGATATGCATAGCTCTGGTCCTCTGGAGTCTGGACAGAATCAAAAGAACGGATGCAGTTAGGGGTGTTCAAAAAATCCGATATCCGAAAATATCCGAAAATATCCGAAATCCGATCCGTATCCGAATCCGAATAAATCGATCCGAATCCTTATTCGGATATTCGGATCGGATCTCATCCGAATCCGAATTCCTTATTCGGATTTCGGATCGGATTTCGGATATCATAATTTTTTATTCGGATTATTCGGATATCCGATTAATCAGAATAAGACTTCAACTATGTTTCTAACCCAATACTCATTACTTAACTATATATTATGTTTTCAACTCAATACACAAGAATCTTTACTCATTCTAGTCATAATCCTAAATAATTATGTAATAATCGATCGTCGTTCTAAATTAGAGATTCTAATATTCGGGTTCTATACAATTGCCTATTATGTTCTAAAATTTAAATTTGTGTACAAGTCAAATTTTATTTTTTAGTTTTATATATTTTATTATAATTTCCAACTTATAAATGGAAAGAATAAAAACTTAGCAAAAAAATATATAGAAAAAAGAAAAAAATGTTATTTGGTTTATTCGGATTATTCGGATAAATTCGGGTTATTCGGATATATCTGAATCCGATCCGAATTTAATTCGGATAGATTCGGATCGGATAGAAAAATCCTTATTCGGATCGGATCGGATTTCGGATAGGGTCCTGAAATTTTCAAATCCGAATAATCCGATCCGAATAATCCGAATAATCCATTATCCGATCCGATGAACACCCCTAGATGCAGTGATTCACGATGCAAGACAGGCGCATTCCATGCCCTAGCTCATCGGCCATCGCCCATGGAGGCAATTGCCTTTCTGACTTCCAAGACAATCGGCCTTTCCAAGACGTGCAAATGATTCGACGCATGTCACGCGAGCGCACAACCTCATCGACCATGGAGCAGCGGCGGCGGCGGGCTGGGCAAGTCGCTGGGCGCACCGCCACGGCTTGGCTGTTGCCTGTTCCACTTCTCCAGAATCCAATCGCACGGTAACTCGGTAAGCATAAAGTCATAAACACTTTCAATATATAGCAAATGCCCAAATCAATTTGAACTTAACTCTAACCCACAAACAGCTAAACAAAGCAATGTTCTAGTGTTTTTGAGTCTTGAAGAAGTTGAATATTGAATTTTCGTTCTTGATTTACTCATTTAGATTGGCAGCAAGCAAGCAGCGGAGCAGCGGAGCAGCAGAGCATGTTATTGAAGTTGATTATTCCTTTTGTTCATTACTAAAATAAAACACTCAAGGTTAGATTATTCTTTTTAATTCTTGATTTATGAATCTTGATTGATAAGTGATAACCGACCTGATTAATTGCTCATTCCTAATTGTTTACTAAATACTAATAGCTTAATAGCTTCAATTTACTTTTGAGCCTTTGATTTGTTGTCTTAGGTTGGTTTAGGCAAAAAGATTTCCCTGATTAGGTATAGTTTTAAGTTGATTAGGTATAGTTTTAAGTTGATTAGGTATAGTTTTAAGTTGATTTAGTATATCTTAACTGGTAGTTTTATTAAATTATAATGTCAAATCGATTTAGGAAGTGCCTTTCCTGTGCATCAAAAAAGGCAAAAAACAAAAAAAGGCAAGACAAGAAGCTTTTAATGGATGAGGGTTTTAATAATTTTTTTTAGAAAAGAGCCCCATTTTCTTAGTTCGGTTGGGGCCCCAAAAAACGTTGAGCCGACCCTGGACTCAAGAGTTCCACATGCTAGTTAATGAGTCCGATAACACTCTTTTTATTTATATAAATACAATAAATAGTATCGCACATATATAAGGTGATAAACATTACTAAGTAATATATTGTTAGTATTGAGTATTTGACGATTGTCTGGATACTCTGATAATTGCAAATTTCACTTTCAGATTGAGTTGCTTCGTTGGTACTCAATATCCAATCAAGTAAGAATTAGATATTCAAGAAAGAAAACATATATGTTAGAAAATATGAATTTATATGTCTGGTGATCTCCTTTTCGTATTTGGAAAATGACACCATGAACATCAATGCTTTTAAAAACCGGATCGGACGTCGAACCGGACGGGTTACTGGTTTGGTGGTCGGACCGGTCGGACCGGATGGACCGGATTTAACTATATTTTAATTATATTTATATATGTAATTAAATATAAGTAATTTATATATGATTTTATACATATATTTTATAGTTATATATAAAACTTAACTATATTTGTATATACAAAGTACTAATTTATGGTTTAACACCCCGTTTTTACCCACTAAAATCAAAAAAAAAAAAAAAAAAAAATCAAATTCCGGTCGGACCCGAACCGGTTGGCCGGTCCAACCGCCGACTCGGTTCGAACCGGCCGGTTCAACGCTCCAAAAACGAACCACCCTCGACCGGACCGGACAGGCCTCCGAATCCCGGTCGAACCGGTCGGACCGGCCGGTCCGATCCGGTCCTAACAACATTGTTTAAAATTGTTTGATAGTTCGACTTAGTTGTTACAGGTTTGTAGAACTACTCCGGAAGTAAACACCTTCCTTTTAAAGCCTACATTTTTTTACAAAGAATCAAAAGTAGACCACTCACTTTTAAAGAATAAACTTACTCCAACTTACGGCTACTCTTGAAGCACAACTTTGCTTAAAAAAGAACAAACATATACGTTAGAAAGTTTACATTTTTACCAAGCTTGAGCCGAATTCCGTTTTAAAAAATTACTCACGAGTGGAACTCTAAAGTAAACGAGTTATCATATCATACTCTTAAAGCTTGAATATAGTAACATAAGCATAAAAAGCATGCCAAAATCTAGAACGAAGAAACGCATAACTTCCAAACTATACTCTTCTGTTTATTCGAATTCCATAAAATGACACTAGCTCAAATCAAATCAAATTAAACCAAACCAATGAAGCCATATGAATTCATCAGCAAAGAAAACCATCAAACAATCATCTTCATCTTCATCATAAACACTCATACCCCAGTGAAAATCAACATGAATTCATCAAAGAATCTTCAAATCTTCATGAATCATGAATCATGAGTGATGAGTCTTCTTCCCCGACCCATAGTAACTCAAATACCACCTCACAAACTTCTTCAGACCCGATTGGAGATCCGTACCCGGTCTATACCCGAATTCCCTCATGGCAGCACTAATATTGGCATGAGTAAACCTCACATCCCCATTCATCGGTAGCTTCACCACCCTCACCTTCGCCTTCACCTTCAACAGCCTCTCCAACACCCCCACCATCTCCCCCCCGCCACCGCCACCGTGTTCCCCAAATTCAACACCCTCAGCATCGCCGGCCGCCGCTTCCTCCCGCCGCTGCCGGTGCTCCCCTCCGCCGTATCAATCGCCCCCAAACACCCCTTCACTATATCCCCAATGTACGTGAAATCACGCGCCACCGCACCACCATCCCCGATTCAAACACCCTTATCACCTCCCCTTTTAGAATATCGCGTGTGAAGAAGAAATACGCCATATCGGGTCGACCCCACGGCCCGTAAACCGTGAAGAATCTCAACGCTGTTAACGACAACCCGTAGATGTGATTGTAGCTGTGTGCGATTTCTTCTCCGGCTTTCTTGGTGGCGGCGTAGAGGCTCGCCGGCTGGTCGGTGCGATCTCTCTCTGAAAAGGGGCTTTTGGTGTTCAATCCGTACACTGAGCTTGAAGATGCCCAGATGATCGCGGGTTGTGGGTCGGCGTTTTTGCAGGCTTCGAGGAGATTGACGAATCCGGCGATGTTGCTGTGGATGTAGGAGTTGGGGTTGTGGGTGGCGTATCGAACTCCGGCTTGTGCGGCGAGATGGATGACGTGGGTGAAGGGGATGAGGTGAGAGTGGTGAGTAATGGGGTGTCGTTGATGTCTCCTTCGACGATGAAGATGCCACTGCGTTCGAGGAGGGATTGTCGAGCTCGTTTTAGGGATGGATCGTAGTAGTCGTTGAAGTTATCGAGGCCTAAGACGCCGTCGCCGCGGCGTTTCAGGGCGGCGCTGACGTGGGTTCCGATGAATCCGGCGGCGCCGGTGACTAGTACGGTGAACCCGGTTCGGGTCCGGGTCCGGGCAGAGGATTTGACCCGTTTTTCCCATGTGGGTCCGCCCCAGGAACTCGTTTTCAAAGATCTTCGAGAGAGATCTGATGAAATTGTTGAAGAAGATGATGATGGATATGAATATGGTGGTGGTGAAGATGGGGATTTGAAGAAGAAGACCAAGATTAACCCTAGGAACAAGAAGCTTGAGAATGCGAGTCTTGTGAGATTCGCAGAGGGGTTTCTGAATTTGTGGAGATAAGGGGATTTTCTGGTTTGAATTTGCCTGGGGTTGAAGGGGAATCATCATCATCATCATCCATGTGAGCTGATGATGATGAAGGCATTTCTTTTGATCTTCAAGGAAATCTTGAAGAAGAAGCCCTGTTTTTCTGCAATTTCTTGAGGGGTTTGATGGATGATTGGTGGGTTTTTGCAATGGAGATAAGGAGGAACAAGAAGATTGGGTGTGTAATGTATTGGTGCGATTCCTGCAACTTTATTTTGCTTTTGTGTTAATGGCGGAATGTAAAGGTTTCTTGCGGATTGATTGTTGAATTTTGCAGAGATTGAAGTTGATTATATAAAGGTGATTGGAGAGAAAGAGAGACAGAGAAGAAGGTGGAGTGATGAATAGGGATATGAATATGGACGTGTTCGGATTGCCTCTCATGATAACTTATTATATATATATTAAAAACCAATGTGGGTTGTGTAAGGGGAGGTTACTGTAGCTGGCAGTACCTCCTCTCAAGCACATTTTTACAACTCCTTTCAGCCTTCTCTTCAGTCTATTTCTTCTCCCACCGTCATCACCCACTTTCAGTCTCTTTTTTACTGTCATAGCTCATCTTCTCCTGCGCTTCATCTTCTACATCCTTCTTCCTCCTTCAGAGTAGCTTCTTTTCTTCCTGTGAGCGTACCTTCCATAAATGAATTTGGTGGTTTTCTGATCCGTCTCTTATCGTCGTCGTCTTTGTGTTGCAGGTACCGTTGTTGGCGCTCTGTGGTTGTTTGCTTGCTCAGGTTTGTAATTGTTTTCCATGGTTGAGATGATTTTCATCTTCCTGTTCTCATCTACCTCATCTTTTCTTATTGATTTGTAGACATGATTTTGAAACGTTAGAACCCTAATCGTTACACAACATGTAATTATAAAACCTGAAACCTTTTTGGGTGTGATTACCGTCAACCGTATGTTCCTAAAGCGGTGAACGGAATTGTTGATCGAAAGGGAACGGTGTCGTTTGGAAGAAATCTCACGCCTATGAATCTTCCTAACACTGTTGTTGACCGACAGCCAGTTGCCCCAATCACGCTTAAGTTCGATTCTTGATGATTGATGGGGTAATTCGTATCTAGAGTTGAGTTTTTTAGCGCATGTAATCAGCCTGTTTTACTGTTTATACAGAACCAGAGCGTTGGATGAATTGGGACTATAAGATTTGCGATATTATTAGATTTATGGATCATCTTCGTTTCTTTGGATAACTAGTAGAAATTGAGCAGGAAGAAGCTGGCTTTAATATTAGTTATGTTGTTAAATTGATCTGTTTATCTCTGGCCAAGATTTAAATGAATTTCGATGGTTTTTGAGAAGAACAATTGCTGATATAGTAGTAACGAGGGATATTAATTGTGTTGTCAAAAGCCCACACGTGCCTAGGGCATCAGGCGGAGCCTAGCACAGTCTTGTCACATCGGCTTAAAAGCCTCATTTTTAGGTGCTCAGGCACATTTTTGGATTATATAAATATGCTTATGGTTATAGTTAGGCATGACTGTTTTTGATTAGTTAGCTGTCATAACATCTTGCTAAATAGTTTACCTTCATATACTTACACCCAGGTACAAAGTCAAAGGGCAATGAATTTTGGGTAATCTGCATTTTATCTCTATCTTTAATCAAAAAACTAAAAACTAGGAAGATGTATAATCAAATTCTCATAAGAAAATAAGTTCTTTGGGTGTACATAGTGTTTATTTGATTGTACATATTAATAATCTTTTTTAGGTGTTTAAGGTAAAGAATATTCCTGTCATAAGTATGTTATGAACATCAGGCGCCTCACACCCTTATGTGAGGTTACCACCTGCGCTTCCACAAAGTTAGAGGGACAGAGGGAGCGATTTATCATATACAAGTTGCATCAAATTTCAAAAAAGCTAAAACCTAGGAAGGTGTATAATTAAATTCCTGAACGAAATAAGTTCTTTGGTTGTAGGCAGATGATGATTTTTATTTCTTTTAGAATATTCTTTTTATTTCTTTTAGAATATTCTTTTAGGTGTTTAAAGTAAAAGATATCTATTCTATAAGTATTTTCTGTTATTGATATTTGTTATGTGATAGTTGACGCAAAAGTAAATGTTCTGCAGATGTTAATGAAGGCTTCGGCTTGTCAAATAACAAAAGGTGCTTCTCCTGTTGAACAAGTTCACCTACCATTTCAGCAGGTTAGTTATTGTATAGATAATTAGTTGCTCATACGATCGTAATAGTATTACTGTTTGATTAAGAAACTTGCTAATCTGCACAGATATACTCGCTATTTGCCTGTGCAGATTGTTTGTATGTGAATATTTTCATTACAATCTTGGTTAAGCTTAAACTAACGTCCTCTTCGTATTTAATGCAATAGTTTACATTTTACTTGATAGATATTTAGTATCTTATTGAGTCAAAATAGATATTGACTTTTAATCCACTGGAAATAAATATTTACTAAAGCAATCAATTAGAAGACGAGACATGAACTTATTCTGAGGCTACTTCGGTTGTCAAAAAACTTAAAAACTACAATGAGGTTTAAAAAAAGCAATTAATGCAGAACTAATGAAAGGTACGGTCTGGTCTTTGTGTTTTTTGGATTAAGTTTTAATTGTATGCAACCTTATTACTTTTACTTCACTCTCATATAGGCATGCATCATTATCTCAAAGCTAATTATACACATATGTGACAACTATGAGTTGCTAATTTCATAAATCATAATGTGCTCAATAATTGGTTTGTGTTGTTATAATCTGTTATTCATTCTGCCTTACCATATTATTATATATTTGTATGTAATTAGCCAACTTTCAAACAATTTCTCATCTTTCATCTAAACACATATTATCATCATTTTGCTTCCACTTGAATGCTCAACAGTCAATAGTTATTCATTTTGTACAGTTTTAATGGTTCTAACTGGTAATTAGTATGTGATTAGATCCCTTTTAGACTAATTACTTCACTCTCATGTAAGTATGTATCATGATCAAATTGGGTTCATTACAACTCCCAATTGTCAAAGTTAACTATACACAAATATCACAAAGAATGGCTCCAGATTTTATCATTTGGTCTGTGTTTTAGTTTTTAATCTTTTGATTTGCATTTTTGTTTATATGGACTACATTTGTGTTTTTCAAATATGTTTTTTGATTATTGATTGGTGTGATACTAGGTCAATTTGAGGTTTCTTCCATGTAAACATGTATCTTATGCCACATTACTGGTGTGGATGATTTTGTTAATAATCACATGTTTGTAGTATGGAGTGTTGCATATTTTGAAATTGGGTTTCTGTTGGTAATTTTTTTGGCCAGGTTGCCTCAGGATTTGTCTTCTCTTTTGGTTGTTGTTGAGGTATATTAGCTGGTTATTTCTTCTCTTTTGGGTTTAGATTTGGATATGATTAAAAAAATTGCTTATGATGTTTGGATTTTGTTTAATTTTTAAAGTTGGTTTGCTCATTCTTAGTACAAGGTAATATACCAATGAATTAGTAAATGGAATTTTAGCACATCCAGGTTCATGATTATGAATACGTTTCATCACTATAATATGAACCTGAATGCCTAAATATGAGGGTGTTTGGCATTGATAATCAGTTTCATTTAGGTATAGTGGAATGAGATCTGCTATCTTGGGAGTATATAACCTGTTTAAGTATAGTGTATGCAACCAAAATGATTGTGATATTGATTTTTATAGGTAATCTTACAAATATATGTTTAGGATGTTCAAGAACTGCTAATCTTATAAGCAATATGGTAGTTTTGGATGTTTTAGATTGCTTATTATTACTTTCATCATGTTGCTTTATCTATTCTAAATTTTTATTTAACTTCATCATCCTTAACTCAGTTCAATATAGGATGCAATATGCATAATCATGCTATATACCTAAAACGTAATAAGGCTTCTCGAATAAGTCATTTCAGGTGTTATATCATTAAGAGTATGTATTTGCTAAAGACAGCAGCAACAGACTTTATTTGATGTCTACGGTTAAAAGATAAATTATATTAGAAATATTTCCATCAACAAAAAAAATAACTTTATGGTTTAGGAGTGACAACAATACCTAACTAGATACATATTAAGTGACTAAATGACATTCCCTCTCAAACATGTTGATTGATATTATGGCAATAGGTATTACATGTGGCGGTGTTACGTCTGAAGAAAATATATAGGATATTATTAGACATAGAATATACTTGTATATGTATATGGGTCTCCCGCGGCAACGCGCGGGGCCAACCTTCTAGTTAGAGTAAATTACCATTTACATATCTGACGTTTGTCTATTTTAACAGTTACATCTCTATAGTTTCAAAGTCTCGATTTGTATACCTGACGTTTATAGTTTTAACCTTTGCATCACTAATGTTTTTATTATGTAACTATTTGAATTAAAATGACTAACGGTGTTAGTCAAGTCTGTTAAAAGGCCCCACATTATCTGTCTTTTGTAAGAGTATTTTTATCATTTTTTTTAATCCTATTTTTTATTGTTTTCATAATTCTATTCATTTCCAACCCACTCTTATCATCTAACCTCATCTAACCCCAATCACAATTTAGCTACACAACCCCATCTTTA
This sequence comes from Flaveria linearis, assembly GCA_024085815.1. Lineage (NCBI taxonomy): Eukaryota > Viridiplantae > Streptophyta > Magnoliopsida > Asterales > Asteraceae > Flaveria > Flaveria linearis. Next base: position 6,875,643 of record CM044014.1, read on the forward strand.
TCATGGCCACTTAACAACCACCGTAGTCCAAAGGCGGATCTCGTAGGATAACTCCGTCGTGCTGGTCCGACGATGAGATGGTGGCGTTAATCGAAGTGTACCGTGACAAATGGTACTCCCTCCGGTGAGGGAATCTCCGTGCCCCGACTGGCAAGAAGTCGTCGACGCGTCGTCGCCCGTTGCACGTTAGCTGGCCCACCGAAAACCTCGATTCAGGGCAGACATAGATGGAGAAGCTCAAGAAGCGTTATCGTGTGGAGATTCAGCGAATCGAACACACAGCCCCACCCACCGCCTTCTTCTCTGCAGCTTAGGGTTGTGTGTATCGAAGCCACTCGTTTGGTTTTGATTCAGATCTTGTTGACGTCTAAAGGGATCACTTTTAAGTTTGGTGTGGTCTTCATCGGAAAAGCTTCCAAGTTTGGTGTGGTCTTCATCGGAAAAGCACTAGGACTTTAGCACTAAGCCATTAATTTGCATCTTGATTAGACATTGTCTCATAATTTTAGGGATTACTTTAGCATTAGGACTCTTTGCTTCTAAGTTTGGTGTGGTCTTCATCGAAAAAGCTTCGGGCTTTTGCGTGGAAGTGGAACATTAGGCTTCTGCAGATTAGAATGCAAACGGGTCATATCAGGTGCACGCGGTGGTGCGGCGAATTTCGCCCTTCTGGGTCCATTAGTAATCGCTAGCGAATATCGCCCTTCTGAGTCCGTTAGTGATCGCTAGCGAATTTCGCCCTTCGGGTCATATCAGGCTTCTGCAGATATCGCCGAAGGAGGCTGCGACGGAGGAGGTTTATTCAACAGCGGGAGTTGGTGCATTTCACGACTGGGATGATAGTATCGGATCGTTTAATCGAGTTCAATTTGTTATACGGTGACCCATCACGGCTGGGATGATAGTATCGGATCGTTTAATCGAGTTCAATTTGTTATACGGGGGAGGTTTATTCAACAACGGGAGTGGGCGCAGTTCACGGCTAGGATGATAGTATCAGATCGTTTAATCAAGTTCAATTTGTTATACAGTGACCCATTTGAAGTTCCATTTGTCGATTCAGTTGTTGTTCTTGAGGGTTCAACAGTTTCAATGTACAGAAACATCGACAGTGGAAAGATGGAGGAAGCTAAGAGAAAATAGGAAGAAGAAGGTTTGGGTGGTGGTGTCGATGGGTGGTGGGTGGTGTCGATGGGTGGTAGTGGGTGTGGTGTCGACAGGTGGTAGTGGATGTAGGTGTGCGTTTATGGTGGTCAAAAAAAAGATGTAGGTGGTATCATAATTTTTTTTATTTTTATGTTTAATTCTTAGGGGCATTTTCGTCTTTTTATAAAAATTTAACGGACTAACTAACGGTGTTAAGGTTTGGATACAAATGGATATAAAAAGGAAACATTAGGGGGTCATTGGCAATTTTGAAACCGTAGGGATGCAAGTGGTTAAATTGAACAAACGTCAGGGATGCAAAAGGTAATTTACTCAACTTATTAACTTATTGAATTTTCTAATTTAGTAGGGAATAACTTATTTATTGAATTTTCTAGTTTTATATGGAATAACTTATTTTTTTTTGAAAATATGTTATTTTAATCGGGCCCACATATCCGTTTTCTAGCCGGGACCGCACCCCCAACCCTCTCAGGAGGAAACTCATTGCTGAGAAAACCCCTGGCTCAACTCTGAGCAATTTTTGCTCAGAGTGAGACTTGAACCCATAACCCCCCCTTATTTACATGTCATAGGTACCTCACTTTAACTAGTTAGGCTAATGATCATTGGTAGTATGAAATAAATTATTAACTTATTTTTTATAATCATCACATTATTAAACACTATAAAATAATTTTTTAATTTTTTAAAAATTAATAAGTTAAAAAGTTAGGGGCTGTTTGATATGGGCTGACCCGGCTGACTGGCTGACTCGGTCAGCCGGTCAGCTTGTTTGATTTGGTTGTGTTGTGTTCTGACCGGGTCCGTGGGTGCTGACCTAGACCCTAAACTAAAACTTGCTGACCCGGAAAAGGGGCGTTGCCCCTCGGCCGAACTCCACCTGCTCGACCCCCTCCTCGGTCGCATCCCTCGGCCGAACTCCACCTTCGCCGGAGACGACCATGAAGTAGGTGAGAAGGATGAGGGAGAAGACGGTCATGGTGGAGGGGAGGGTCACGGTGGGGAGCTTCAGGCGGAGCCGTGGTGATTTGATAGTGGTGATTTAAGACGACCATGAATTGCTTTTGACCTAGTTTTGGTAGTGGTGATTTGATATAGTATATATATAATAACATAAAGTATTCATAGCTAGATCACCATTTACATTCTATTTGTGTGTTTCAAAGAATGTTTGAAAAGTTAGAGAAGATTAGTTGGTTTATTTTTCTCGTTCAGCAGAGTCAGTCAGATACTAAATCAAACAGCCAAGTTTCAGTCAGATGCAAACTCAGTCGGAACTTATTACTGGGTTAGCTTCTGACTCGGTCAGATCTTACTGAGTCAGTTTATCAAACAATCCCTAAGTAAAAAACACATCCCAAACACCCACTCTCTCTCTCTCTCTCTCTCTCTCTATATATATATATATATATATATATATATATATATATATATATATATATATATATATATATATATATATATATATATATATATATATATATTTGAACAAGAGAGGACTCTAAACCTGACGATATATCGGGACTGATTACCCTGTACATAGGCGTTAGTCGTAAGTCATACCCCCAGATGCGGGAACCAAATTGAATCCCAAATCTCACTTGGATGCTACAGAAGTTAAATGATATGGATGAAATTTAAATCTGTGTCACTTAGTACACCCCGTCACTTATATTATTGGTAGGGATATGAATATATGATTTATAAATATGAATATGAATATAGGAAGGATTTGAAATACCTTATTGATAATGGAGATTTTGGATTTAGGGTGGACTCGTGGCTCGTTAAAGTCAAAGTTTTGTAGAGGGAGTCAAAGGGTGGTGTGATTAAGGAAAGGGCAATCGAAATCCTTTTGAGTTTGATTATGATGTGAGTTTAGTGCAATATTAGGATCTTTAATACATAACTAATTTTACCTATAAAAGCATATCAACATTACCTATTATTATTACCTAATATTAAAAAACCAATGGAAAAAATAGTGTGTTTTGTGTGTTTTGTATTTTCGCCACATATAGGTTGTTAGAAGAAGTTCTAACATGCATATACATATAGTATACCATCTAATTACCTTATTTCCTTTATGGGGAAGAAAGAAAATTAAGGAACCCAATTTGTCCACTATTAGTAGATAAAATGATTTCTTTCACTTCTGAATCCCAAACTATTCGATTAGGGGTCAGTACACAAAGATTTAAGGTTATTTCTTCAACCGGATAATTTGACCTCCTGGATATTAAAGAAAGGAGGAGGTCAATCAAAAAAAGAGATGTTAATTAATCAAAGGTCCAACTGATCGCCACGCCTGGAAGAGAAGCAAATGAAAGGCTTTCATAAAAATTCTCGTAGAATCGAGAATGAGGTTTTCATTCTATACATGTCAGATCATGAATTAGTAACTGCAGGATTCCTCTACCAATGTAAGACAATCAACTCCATTCGTTAGAACAGCTTCCATCGAAACTTCTGGATAATTGATGGTGCCAGTGCTGGTGGAGGCGGTGGCCGTTGTTTCCTCTCCGCCAGTCGACCGTCTTTCTTAAACCACAGTAAAAGAAGGGGATTTCTTGAGCGGGGGAGACGACTCCCTCTTGCTGCTACCATGGAGCCCCCCGCCTGTCGCCTGCGAAGTGGCAGCTTTTGGTGGCCGATATACGTTCCACCGACCCAGGCGCCTATTGAGGCCTTTGATTTGGGGCTTTTGGCTTTGATGGTCATCGACCTTCGTTCCATGGGTGGTCGTCGGCTCAGATTCCCTATTTGTACATCACAGACGGTTGTGACTTGCCGCCGCCTCCGATGTACCCCTGGGCCCTTCAGGGTGGATGTCACCTTCCAAGTTTGATGTGGCAAATCGATGATGATGGTATTTATTTTATTTGAAATTTTATGTCTATGATGATCGGAGAGTCTCGATCTGAGACGAGATATGTCGACGATTGCCTTGGGTGATGATGACGTTTGTACACACATCTGAGCCTACTCGATGTTGCTATTTATCTGATTTCATTGTTCTAGCTGCTTCATGCTTGCTTACGTTTGCTTTGGCGTGCTGATGATGTTTGTTTGATCTGAAATTTTTTGTCAATGCGATTATGGTCGATGACGATGCTTGTACACACATCTGAGACTAATCAATGTTACAGTTTATGTCTAATTTCATTGTTCTGGTTGTTTCTTAGTCGTTTAGGTTTGTTTTGACGTAGACGTATGAACTGCCTCATCCAAGACCGGTTGTATCGTTGTTTGTGTGTTAAGTTGCAGCTCATTTGTGATTAAGGTTGTTTTATTGGGTTTGTTGTTTGATGGGTCGTGATTATGTGACAAGAATTGCGTTGGTTGCCTGGTCGTGGCTGTCGTTCATGGCTGACATCCGCAACCGAACCCCTAACGCGCAACGCGCGTATGGGTTACAACTAGTTAAGTGAAATTTGGATTTTTGGTTAAACTATGATATGTTTGATAGTTACGTGACAATTTTATCTCTTTCTACTAATGTTAGTTATATCTATCAAATATTATAAGTATTACTCTTGTAGTTGTTTATTTCTACATAATTAATGTGGTTTGGTGGTTTAGTTTTTTTTATTTTAATTCATAACAAGAATCTTAGAAAAGAAACGCTAAGAAGTCACCACACCTTAGTGTTTTAGATTTATTTAGTTGATTTGCTTATTTTGAAACTTATGATAGTTTTGAATTTGTCAAGCTTTAAGATTCTGATATGTATATGCTGATAGGCGGAATTCAATTAGATACAATTAAGTTCGGGCTAGACTCGGCTCGTAATAACTTAGGAGAGCTCGAACTCGGCTTGTTTCGAACTTTATTTTTAAAGCTCGAGCTCAGCTCGACAAATACTTTTTCAAGCTCGAGCTCGGCTCGGGTTCAGCTTGTTTATTTATTTAAATATTATTTTATATTTAATTTTAATATATATTTATAATTATATATTTTATTTATAACATTATTCATATTATTTATATTGTTTTTATCCTAACTTTATATATAATAGATATTATTTATATAATATATTTAATACATTAAAGAAAAATATATAGATAAAAAACTCGTTTAAGCTCGCGAGGCGGCTCAAGATCGATACATGAAGCTCGGGCTCGGGCTCGATAATTAAATAAGCCTTTTTTCAAGCTCGAGCTCGGCTCGTTTTAAGTTTTTTTATGGATCCGATCTTGAGTACCTCACGAGCGGCTCGGCTCGTTTTCACCCTACGTACCATGATATTATGTATCTTTCAAAAAGATGATTAATATCGCAAACGAAATTTCCCGCTCCTTGAGGAACACCATTTAAAATTTTATTATATTATTAATTTGATTAAAAAGAAAAAAGAAATAGTTATTCTTATTTATCTTCTTACTCTAATAAAAAGTTATCTTGAAATGACATGTGGCAACACCGCAATCATTCTCACATAAACTTTCCCGCCTCTCTCTCTTATTAAATAATTACCTTAATTAGTAATAATATTATTTAACATTTTTTCAGATTTAATAAATTAACAAAGAGATCTATTTATTAATGTTATTTTTAAATACATATTTTTTATAAAATAATAAATTTATTAAAGCATAAGACTTTTTTAAAAATACGAAATATTTTAAAATTGGTATTTTTAAAAGTTAATTTTTTAAAACCAAAATAATTAAATATGGAAGTTATAATAGAAAACTTTTAAAAATGACCTTTTTATACAGTTTGTTTTAAGATAAAATATTTATTTCTTTTTGAAAAAATTAAAAACAAATTTTTAAAAAGTTGATATCATTGTTTTATTACTTATAGTCATTTCTAATACATAATTTCAATCATATCATACTTAAAATATTATTTATAATTAATAAAATTTATTATATTAAATTTTTATTTATTAAAGCCGTTTAATACACTGGTTTACTATAGGTAGTTTATTATAGTAAAAAAAGGTTTTAAGATGACACTTGGTAAAATTTTAGACCATCTAATTTTAATTTTCCCGCTTCTCTCCTATTTAATAACTACATTAAATACTAATAATATTATTTAATTCTTTTTGAGATTAAAAATTATTTTTAAATAAATTGAGAAAGAGATGCTTTTATACATATAACTTTTAAATGAACAAAATTTAAAAAATAAGAAAATTTTCTAAAGCAGCAAACATTCTTAAGAATATAAAATAGTTTAAAATGATTTTTTAATGATTTTTATAAAACAAAATAACAATGATTTTATAAAACAAAATAACTAAAATTAGGATTTATAATAAGAAAATTTTAATATTGATATTTTTTAAAACGGATTGTTTGAAACAAAATGTTTATTTAAAAAAGCAATAAGTGTTTAAATAAATAAAAGTTTAAAAATTGATATCATTGTTTTATCACTTGTATTTTTTTTATTCATATGCAATTTCAATCATATTCGTTTTATAATTAATAAATTTTTATTACTAATTATTTAATATTTTATTTATTTAACACGTATAATACACAAGATACCAACATAGTATCATATAAAGATTACTTTGATCTTGCACAAATTACTAAAGAATATATTGATTATAAATATACTAGTTTCGCATGAAAGTTTGTAAAATAACTACTATATAAAGAAATTATGTAAAAAAAGTAAAGATCTATTTAATGGCTTTTTAATGATTTCATTAATAGGTTGTATTTGAATCGGTTAAAGGTAGGATTGTTTGGTTTGAAAAACGACATCTTTTAATCATTCAGTTTACCTTTTAATCAATAAGCTAGAAAAAAATATTAAATGAAAAGGTGAATAGAATTACCCCTTCTAAAAACATAAACAAATAAACAAACATACTTAGTCCCAGTAAAAAATATGGTACTTTTAAAAACATCTCAACGTAAAAACTTTTCATCCACCCCTTTCGCACAAAAGAACCCTCACCACTGTTCGTCCCCCTATCCCTTTCTTCTCGATCTTCCATCGCTGGCCGCACCCTATCGCCGGTTGACACCATCGCCGATCCTGCTTCTCATGTTTTCAAGATTGATGAAGACTTTTATTGATTTTTCGGGTTTATGTTATGGTTCTGTTAGTTGCATAGTGTTTTGATTTTATGATTGTTTTTGTCCATTGAGAGATTATGTTCTTTTTAACAGCAAAACTTTTATTACTAAAGCAACCACTAACAAGATGTTAAGATCGAACGCCCAATACATTACATCAAAAAACTTTTAAATGTAAATTTACACCAAGATTATCATACTAAATCGTTATACTGAGCCCTATGTTTCAACCATGAAAAGGATGTGTAAATAACTTCTTCAAATACTTTTGCCACTGGTAATCGTTTCGAGTTGAAGAGGAAACCATTTTGAGCCTTTTATTTGTCCAAATCGTAGCCAAAAAAAATTAAGAAATACCGCCTTCTTTAGATTTTCATTAACTATCACATATTCTCCGAAGCTGGGTTGTATATTTGTCTTTAAAAAACAAGTAAAAAGTTTTTAGATAACCGGTCATCATCAGATTGCTCATTACCAATTTATTCAAAACACTATGATAGTGTTTAAGGCAGTGCATTTCGAATTAATGTAACACTTATCACTTCCAAAGCTGATGTGGAATTTTCTTATGTGGTTTTACACTTTGTTAGTTTATTTTAATACTAGCTATAATAACCCGTGTGTTACACGGGTTGAATAAATAAAAAATTAATATAACAAAATTTATTAATTATAAAATAATATTTTAAGATATAATATCACTGAAATTATATATTAGAATAAATGTAAGTTATAAAATAGTGATATCAACTTTTTAAAACTTTATTTTTTTCAAAAAAAATAAATAAACGTTTTGTTCTAAAACAAACCGTATAAAAATGTCATTTTTAAAAATTTTCTTAATATAACTCTTAAATTTAATTATTTTTGGTTTAAAAAATAACTTTTTAAAAATACCAATTTTAAATATTTCATATTTTTTAAAAAAGTCTTATGCTTAAATAAATTTATATTTTATAAAAAAATTGTTATTTAGAAATAACATTAATAAATAGATCTCTTTATTAATTTATTAAATCTAAAAAGTGTTAAATAGTATTATTAGTAATTAAAGTAATTATTTAATAGGAGAGAGAGGCGAGAAAGTTTTGGAGAATGATTGTGATGTTGACACGTGTCATCCCAGATACCTTTTTATTAGAATAGAAAGATAAAAGCAGTTTTATTAAATAATGATATGTGTTATAAACCAGCATATATATGGGTCTAGCGTTTGGAAATTAAACATCTTATTATTGCATTTTTTATGTCATAATGACTATTTCCATATGAGATGAAAAAAACTAATCTTGACTTTTAACCATGTTTATAATCTTTAAGGAAATTACTTTATAAGTATATTCAGCCCAATTTTTATTATTTTTTAAGAGTATATTAAAGCATCCAAATTGATGCACGCATGTGGGAAACAAGTTGATATATAGATCCCTCATGTTCTCTTGTTTATAAATCTTGGAATATAATACATATAAGTTGTCTTTCTGTGCACCTACTATTTCTAGAGTATCAATAAAAGAATATACTCTATGATTCATGCACCTTGAGATTCAAAAAAGTGTCCAAGTTCATACTGGTTTTTAGTATTAGTTATGTTTGCACAAAACAAATATAAAAATCCCTAAGTAGCTTATTGAATCGTCTAATGCATCATTTTCAGATTAAGTATTTTGTGTATATACCAACATATATATAAAATATAATAATATAATAAGACAGAAAGGGTTCTGCAAAAAGTTAAGCATCTTTTATATGAATAGCGAAGTTGACAATCAAACTAAACAAACTTCTTAATATAGCGCTTATATCATCGCAATGTTTCAATTGGAAGTTGACAAACTTTTAAATAAACCGGGTTTTTTGGTTTAACCAGTTTTTTTTTTAATTTAAACCGGTTTTGGGTGTCGGGCTACCAGACTGGTATATAAACTGACGGTTCGAGTCAAGCTGGAACCGGTCCAGCTGAAACCGGTCCAGCTGAAACCGGTTTTCACCTGACCAGTTTTTTTTTTTTTAAAACGGGCTTTTTTTTTCATCTGAAAGTTAGTGACATAAGCGTGGGCTTAAATCATAAAAGAGCCCATGTTAAGTTGCCAACGATCACCGGCCCAACCCAATATGAGTATATATTTAAGCTTGATACGCATCATATGTACAACAAAACTTGTATCAATATCAAAATGACTTTAATTTAGGTAGAAGTATATTGTGTATTTGTTTATTTAGGTCTATAAAAATTAGATGGTAGTTCAAATTTCGTCTACAATAATAAAATTGTCAAATAAGTCACTAATGCAATATTTGCTAACTTAACACGAATTTAAATAGACGAGTATCACGTACCACCATCTACAGTCCCATCGTCGCCTCTCCCACAACTGACGCCGCCTCAACCTCACCATCGTCAACGCCGCCTTCACTACCTTCGCCACTACATTACCATGATCGCCACCACCATCATAACCACATACCAGTCTTGATAGTTCATTTTTTCATTTACAGTGAACGTAGTGAGGGATGGAGGGTTTCGACTTTCGAATGCCAAACTCGACTTTCGAATGCCAAACTTCATGTAGACCACATGGACACTTTATAGCTCAACTAGCAGCACGAACATGAGGGTGGTCGACTATTTGCACGATAGCTGGAAAGTAATAGGGTAGGGGGAACGAGGAGTAAAGTAGTTATTTTACACGAACTTAACTGATTTTATAATAGAAGTTAATGTTACATCGAATTGTATAATTCTCTCTGTTATTTCATAAAGAAGAAGTATATAATGTTGAGTTTTTTTGAAGTTGTAACTATAAAGTCATGAGATGAAAAGCACAAAACAACAAAGCCTCAACGACCACACCTTAGCAAATAGCTTCTCATCACTTAAAATTCTTAAAAGATGGGTTTGATAGTGAAAGAATAGCTTTTTTGTGACATAAATCACTTGAACCTTAATAAAGATTAGATAACCCATTCAATGGCTCATATTCTTCACCCAATCCATTACAATTCCACAAGAAAACAATACCCTACAATAATAAACTACTTAAAATTCAAGATGCTCCATAAATACCACAATAATAATGTCATGATAACTTGTAAAATTGTACATTACTCAAAAGAACACCTCATCATTAACCAAACATAAAAAATCACAAAACTTGGTAAATTATGTTTCAATTTTGGTACAAATAAACAAGAAGAGCATCAATCCTTCAACTTCTAATCCTCTTCTGATCTTCGTTCGATTTGCAGGTAAGGTGTTCGATGAAAAGCATCAAAGACTAAAAACCGACTTCTTATTGTTCGCCTGAGCATTATGAATCGAGATACCAAAAACTAACATCAATCTTCTTTTATAAAGCCCAGATTAAGCAACTTGTTTAGCAGCTGCAATCACAGCTTCAACAGTAATTCCATATTCTTTGTAAATCTTTCCTGCTGGTGCACTGGACCCCCATTTGTCGATCCCAATTGCTTTTCCTTTGCTTCCAACGATCTTCTCCCAACCGAAAGTTGACCCAGCCTCGATGCTGACACGAGCTGTTACACCCGATGGAAGGACACTTTCCTTGTATTCATCAGATTGTTCATCAAAGAGTTCCCATGACACAAAAGACACAACCCGAACTGATTTCCCTTCTTTTCTGAGTTCATCAGCAGCTTTAACCGCGATTTCCAGCTCAGAACCGGTCCCGATCAAGATAACATCGGGCTTGTTACCGGTTGAGTTGTCGGTTATTGTGTACCCACCTTTGGCGGTTCCTTCAATTGAAGTTCCGGGTAGGTGGGGCAGTTTTTGCCTAGAAAGAGCAAGAATCGAGGGTCTTTTTCTGCTTTCGACTGCAACCTTGTAAGCTCCAGCGGTTTCATTTCCATCAGCTGGGCGGAACATTAAGATGTTGGGCATAGCGCGGAAACTGGCTAAATGTTCAATGGGTTGATGGGTCGGCCCGTCTTCTCCTAGACCAATGGAGTCATGGGTCATGACATATATGACTCCAGCTTCAGATAAAGCTGAGATTCTCATAGCACCCCTCATGTAATCAGTGAAGACAAAAATGTGGCACAGTAAGGGACGAACCCAGGGCTGTGGAGGGCGATCCCATTACAAATGGCTCCCATACCGTGTTCACGGACACCGAAGCGAACGTTGCGTTCTTCGGGTGTGTTTTTTTGGAAATCACCAAACATTTTCATAAGGGTCATGTTTGAAGATGCAAGATCTGCACTTCCACCAACAAGTCCAGGTAGAACTGGTGCCAATGCGTTTAGCATTGTTTGTGAGAGATTTCTTGTAGCATCACCGGGTGATTCTGGTGTGTATGTCTACATAAATAGGATAATTATTAAAATTCTCAGGAAACTCAAGATTTGAAAATATTGGATAATCAGAATGGGATAATAATAAGGTAGTAATATAGAATACTCACTGGAAGAGCCTTCTCCCATCCGGCAGGCAGTACGCCGGTAACAATAGATTTCAATTCAGCAGCTTCTTCAGGATACTTGCTCTCATAGGCTGCAAATTTAGCATTCCAGTCAGCTTCATGAGCAGCACCATCAGGGGTATGGCGGCTCCAGTGCCTTGCAAACAAGAAAACCGAAAATCAAAATAATCAAATCCCAGTTCAGAATTTCATATTGATCGAAGAAAACAAAATAGAAGCTTTAAGTTTACAGGATGCAATTTTGACAAATTTACTCGTAAATGGGTCAGTCTGGGTTATTTCCTCAAAATGAGGGGTCATAAGGTCACCAAGTGTAATTTGAATATTGCAAAAATCATCCTAAATCAATTTATTCATATGATATATTCTTTGTAACCATATCCAACACTACTTGTTTTCATAGAAAGGAATAAAATTTTGGACAAAAGTTTTTCACATGACTTTTGCCCCTTGCAAAAACTGACTAAGTTTGATGTATTACCCACCCGGCCACCCCACCATCCCACGTGCTATGCCACCTCTATCACAATTAATCAAATAAACAGCAGATTATAGTTAAAATGTTTGAATCTTTAAGATCTTTTGCGTACTTCTTAACATCATCTGGTACATGGAATGGCTCATAAGGCCATCCAAGGTTTTGTCTGGTTGCGTCTACTTCTTTAGCACCCAAAGCCGCTCCATGGACACTGTATGAGTTCGCCTTGTTTGGTGATCCAAAACCGATTGTTGTTGTCACCTGCAAGTTAGCAGAAAACCTCAGAAAAAACCACCCAAAAGATGCCAAATTTCTCTCAGGTTTTGCAAGATCATATAGTTACTGACCTTGATCAAAGTGGGTTTATCAGTCACAGCCTTAGCCTCTTTAATGGCAGCTCGGATCTCATCATAACCAGTGTTACCGTTCTTCACCCAAATGATGTGCCAACCAAGAGCCTCAAAACGTTGGTCAACATTCTCAGTGAAGGCAATCTCTGTGTCACCGTCAATGGAGATGTGGTTGTCATCGTATAAAGCAATCAACTTTCCAAGTCCCCAATGGCCTGCAAGTGAACACGCTTCATTGGCAATTCCTTCCATTTGACAACCATCTCCAAGAATACAGTATCTGATGCAAAACCCACAAGCGTTCTTCACTTAAAAAAGTTCAACACATTTGCAAAACACCAAAATGAAATACGAAATCTTACGTGTAGTGGTCAACAATCTCGGCATCAGGTTTGTTGTAACGAGCTGCCAAATGCTTCTCAGCAAGAGCAAGACCAACAGCGTTGGCAATACCCTGACCAAGAGGACCTGATAACAACAAATAACCATTTAGATACAAAAACATTCATCACGGTTTTAGTGTTTATGCATATACGACTATACGAGTACTAACCAGTGGTGACTTCAACTCCAGGAGTTTCAAAGTTCTCCGGATGGCCAGGAGTTTTGCTTCCCCATTGACGGAATTGCTTCAAGTCTTCCTCCTGATATAACATATCACAAAGTAGAGTATTATTACAACAAAAGTGCCAACTATATCAGCTAATTGTCAATTCGTTAACACAAACAGACAGATCAACACGTTGACTTGATTACTTGAAGAACTGATTAACACATCAATCAATCATCAAGTTGCAAAGATCCAACAAAATCAAGAACTTCAATACTTCATCATCCCAAATCAGCACCAATCCTCTAATCTTTCTCACAGAACTATATTATCATCATCATATACATGTGATCAAGCACAAACAGACCCACTACCACAAAGTATCAATTCACTGGGGCATTTCATCTAACACTTGATATGCACAAATAACAAACCACACAAACAACAATATAAAACACCGATTTTGACCCAAAAAGATACTAACTTGTTGCAATTAATCACACACTTCCGATCGAAAAACACAACAACAACAACAACAACAAATGATCATTAATCATTAGGGCTTACTTTAACAGCATCATATCCAGCAAGATGAAGCAGAGCATACTGAAGCATACACCCATGTCCAGCAGAGAGAACAAATCGATCTCTATTGAACCAATAAGGGTTCTTCGGGTTATACCTCATGACCTCATCATACAATATATGACCCATGGGCGCACAACCCATGGGTAAACCCGGATGACCCGAATTCGCCTTCTCAACCGCATCAATCGCCAGAAATCTGATGGTATTAATCGACTTCTCCACCAACGCAGTGTCGGTCTTCTCTAGGGTCTCCACCGCCGCGTTGGCAATCGCACGGCGGCGCGTGGGTTTCACCGGGCGGCGCGTGTAAGCGCGTGAAGAGGGTGTGGCGACGGATTTGAGCCCGGAGAAGGCGGGGATTGAGAGGGTGGAGAGAGACGCCGGCGGCTGGGCGGCGGCGGCGGCGGTGGGGGCGGAGACGTGGCGGGGGACGGCGGAGTGGGAGAGGGTAAGGGAGGTGGAGGCAGCCATGGGGGTTTGTGGAGAGATGATGGTGGTGGTGATGATGATGATGATGAAGATGATGAGTGAGAGGGGTGATCGTTGTTGTTATTGTAGAATTGGATTGGGGTTTTATGGTTTTGTGAATGTGATTGAAAGATTACAGAGGGGTGGTTGAGATGAACAGGGGAGAGGGAGACCGTTGGATTGATCTGGAGAAGTGATCGCAGCCGTTGAGTGGGGGTAGGAAATGAATGTCTTCACTTCAATTGCAATTTGGATTTTTGGATTGTTTTATAGTGGTTTAAGGGTATATGGTATATACCATTTTGTTATTTCTACTTAATTGGCGAAATATATATATTTTATCCTATTTGAATCTTGTAAAAGGCTGATAAATTTGTTTTATAAAACTGTTTTTTATAAAAAAGTTGCAATAACTATTAGAAAATACGCATTCATGGGTTTAGTCGCAACCGTTTAGGATCGTGTAATTTTTATTGATTTAAGTATGAAAATGTTTACCGTTGATAGATATTATATTTAGTTAAACAATTCTCTAAATTTGAAGTTAAAAAATATATATAAACAATTTGTAACGCTTGGTACCAAGCAATCAAGCATGTTATATGTTATAAGATTGCGTATTGTTTATAATTAAACAATCTCTTGTATTTACAGCTAATAGAGATTCTATTAAGATATTTGGTAAGGATGATACAAATTTATATATAGTGATTTTCCCTTCATAAAAGCTATTATATACGTGCTACTTTTTCACCTACCTCCGTTTCACCTACAATTAGCAACATGTTACTGATTTGAACGAATATTAAAAGTTCACGAATCATTGTGAACAAAACGTGGTCCATTTGTAAACTAATAAGCTAAAGTTTTTAAATAAATCAGATTGATGATAATATAAATTATAGCTTTAAAATTCACCGTAGCATTGTTACGACGAGCTACATAAAACAATTCAAATCGATTAATTTGGGGTTTTAATTTTTTCAAGTGAAGTTATAGTAAAAATGGTATTTAATATTAAACCCAACATGTTTTAACGAGTGCTTTATTTAGTAGGATCATAAAAACCTGGAAGTGAAATTTGATCTATCTCATCGTCAAAGAGCGGTGTTCGATTGTCTAAAGGCCTTTCAGGCTCAGGATATTCTAACACTCATCCCCATTGAAAGATTTGACCAGCATATATCGGCTTTGAAATACATGGCTTTTCTAAATATCACTAATGATCCATTTGTTTCCGGCTGATGAGCCATGTCCAATTTGTCGCAAGGCGTGTTTGGATTCTTTTGACAAGCATGCACTTCACTGCAGTCTGCAAGGATCTTCTGGGTTTAGATATAAGAGTGATGTGGTTACGGATGTTTTATGCAACCTTTTTAAACTGGCGGAGATTTCTGCTATAAAGAAGGCGCATGTGGATTTTTTTACAGATCCGTTTGAAGGGAGGTCTACTCTTCGACCAACTAATATCCTTATGTTTTGATGGGCAAGAGGAAAACACGCTTGTGTAGATCTTACACAAGTGTCCCTATTGTTGCGCTTAGGGAAAATGGTTTTGTTGTAGGTCAGGTTGCGCTGAAAGAATAATCAGGCAAAATTGCTAAACAACGAGAAAACTTGTTTAGAAAATCAACATGTGTTTATTCTTTTTGCTTTTGACACTTGGTTTTCCCACCCCTCAGGCTGTGGACCTTCTGAACGGAGTTCAACGGATCGTGCATAGTAATTTGTCATTTTATTGTAAACGTTTATTTGAAATGAATAGTATCTCATTTAAAAAAATCTAAAAAATACTAAAAAAGATTATGGTTTTACATGTGTAATTCTATTATATTACATATTATGAAAAAGCAAATGGTCACTGTGTGTGAATAATACTATTCATTGAATAGTATTTCTGCTATTCTTCTGCTCCTCTTCGCCCTCCCCCATCACCTCCAACACCATCGGCCTCGACCTCCTGCCACCTCCGCTCGCTCCTCTTCGCCCTCCCCCCATCACCTCCAACACCATCGACCTCGACCTCCTGCCACCTCCGCTCCGCTGCCCGCCCCCCCTTGCGACCTCACTGCTCACCGTCAGACCCTTCCCGTCGCTGCCCTCCCGTTGCCGCCCTCCCGTTGCCTGCCACCTTCGCCCTCCCGACGGTCCATCCTCTGCTCTCCGCCCTCCGACCACCGGCCCCTTTTCGGTCCTTCGTCTTCTACGTAAGTTTTCTTCATATTTATACTCGATTAGGGTTTTTGATTTAAGGTTTGTGATTTGGGTTTTGGTTGCTGATGACGGTTGATTTGATTTGGGGATTGTGTTCTGTATGACTGTATGCAAAGTTTTGTTGCAAACTCAATTCGGTTTTGCGTTTATTGATGATTTTAGCTGTTTAGTTAACTTAATTGTGGGTTGATTTCCTGTAAGCTGTTGTTGATGATTATCGTTTGGTTTATTTGCACATCAGTATCATATATCATGGAATACATTTGTGCATCAACACAATTTTTATGAAGTCCTTTGAAGTAATTTGATATGAACCAGAGTCTCAAAGTAGATTGTTTGATAGAAATTTATTGGTACTTCTTGAAAGGTTTTATTGTTAGAACCATTACGATCTACTTGAGTGTAGTAGTTTGAATAAATTAATTTGTTACTAAGTAATTGTTTGAATACTTAATTTGTTACTATATGCAGTAGGTTGAAATATATTATATTTGTTATCCAACTTGAGTGCTATATTGATATAAACATACATTCATGCATATCCATACACATGTGTGCATAATTGAATCTGTTGTACATGGATTGAATCTGAAACATATCAAATGTATAAAAATCAATAAAAATATCCAAAGTCTATAACCATTTAATGCATAATTGAATCTGTTGTACATGGATTTACTTGGTTATTCCTCTCATTTGGGTTGGATGGTACTACTGCAAGAATCTGAAACATATGTTCTATATGAGGTTTCTAACTCTTGCTTAACATCCAACTCAAAAATGATATTTTCTGCATTTGAATAAGGAATGATATTCTATTCTTTTGAGCACCTAGAGGGCTTAGGTACCACCATATATATATTCTTTGTTTTATACCATCTCTTATGCATACATAGATAATTCAAAAGATTTATAAAAGTTAATCTCTTGGACATGATAAAATAGATTTATGAACACTTATTAATTCATATATTTTTATCAAATAGCCACGTATTTGATAGTTAATAATTTGATCGTTGTTTAACTTCTACTTGATTTGTATTGCAATTATGCATAGACTTAATAAACTTATATGCATAGTACTTCTATTTGATTTGTATTGCAGTTATGCCTAGACTTAGTTTCTAGATTTAAAGTTTGTATGGTAGTTAACGCTGCTGTTATTACATATTTTTTTTCAACGTTGTTATATTTTGACATCTTCAGTGTTTGACACTTTGTATGCCTTGCATATGCGGGTATGTCTTTAGGCCATATATGTCGTTTATTATTTAGTAATATGAAAGTTCATGGTTTTGTTTAATGTATTTGTTGTATTCAACATGCTTTTAGTTAAGGGCTGTGGTAGTAGTTTTTATAACTGCAGAATTTGTGCTTTTGCTTATTATTTACGTTGGTTTCTAGAATCCAATGCCCAAACGGACACGTCGGGAAACACTTCCTGCGGGTGTTTCCTCCTCTTCTACGTCAGCATTTGAGGTTGCACATCAAAGTCATCTACAGTCCAGACGTCATATGTCAATGCTCAACGCTTCTGCGCAATATGACCAACCTGATGTTACTTTGAATTATACTATGAATATTGACAGTCCTTCTACTATGTCTCCTGATTATGCGGATTTGGGAAGTTGTAATGAAGTTTGTGAGTTTTGCGGTGCACTTTTTTGGTATGATGAACGGTTGGCATCTTTTCCTGCCACCCGAAGGCCTAGATATCATAGGTGTTGTAGGGCCGGAAGGGTTGTCCTCCGTTATCCTGTGGAACCTCCAGATTTACTTAGATCGCTTTTCGCTGATCGTAACTTTATGTGTAGTATTCGTGCTTATAACTCAATGTTTTCGATGACATCTTTCGGTGCTGCTGTTGATAATTCTGTTAATCAAGGTGGATCTCCGTATGTTTTCCGGATTGCTGGTCAGATATCTCATTGGATAGGATCTGTATGCCCCAACCCTGGCGAACGGCCTAGGTTTTTACAAATGTATGTCTTCGATGGTGATAATGAGATTTCAAATAGACAACGGTTCTTCTCTACTGAGAGTAACGCAGCTTTGTCTATCACTATTGTTTCGGTACTAACCGAAATGTTAGATGAAGTTAATGAATATGTTAAAATCTTCAGGACAGCAAGAGAGTTATGTGATCAGCCTGACATTCCAAACTTCTCAATTAAGCTTTTTAGTCGGAAAACAGATAGAAGGTATGACAGCCCATCTGCAGGTGTCATCGGTGCGATTGTTTGTGATTCGTGCTCTGCGTCAGATGATTTTGACATGATCATTCACGGAAAGGAGAATACACCTCGAAGGATTAGTAAGCTTCATCCTGCCTATATGCCTTTGCAGTATCCTCTCCTGTTTCCTTATGCTGAACAAGGATGGTCTCCTAACTATAGATATCAACAGCCACCGAAACAACAGCCGTAACATGACACCGTCCATGTTCTACAGCTACCAAATTCATGATCGCCAGGATTTGTACACACATCTTCTACGTTCCGGTCGCCTTTTCCAACAGTACATTATTGATGCGTATGTTTGTGTAGAACACTCAAGGCTTGAGTATATACGAAATAATCAACAAGATTTTCGATTCGAGTTTTTAGATGGTGTGCAAGATGCCATTTGTCGTGGTGACATAGAGGGGCGAAGTGTAGGTCAACGTGTAGTGTTACCGTCATCGTTCACTGGTGGTCCCAGATACATGTACAAACATTATCAGGATGCCTTAGCTTTATGTCGTGTTTTTGGCAATCCCCAGTATTTTATCACATTCACGTGTAATGTTGAGTGGCCTGAGATTACAAGAGAGATTTCCGTTGTTGGTGTCTCATGTGCGCAAGATAGGCCTGACATCATAGCCAGAGTTTTCCAAATGAAAGTACGATCGTTCATCAAGTATTTGAATAAAGTAAAACCGTTTGGGGATGTGGCCGTAGGTACTCTTAGTCTATGCTATCTTATTCCTGATTTTCAAACATACTTTGTACATGAATTGTTGTTTGTTCTAAGTCATCTTCTCCATTTTATCTCAGAACTTTACACTATTGAATTCCAGAAAAGAGGCCTTCCACACTGTCATACATTATTACGGGTCACCGAACCTTACCGTATACATAATGCGGAAGATATTGACCGTTATATAAGTGCTGAACTGTCTGATCCGATTACTGATGCTGCATTACACAGGATTGTAACAACCTTTATGTTGCATGGTCCATGTGGGTTGCTAAGGCCGAATTCACCATGTATGAAAGACGGTGTTTGTTCAAAGGCATTTGCTAAAGATTATGAATCACAAAGCCGTATTGACGCTGGAGGTTATATCCATTATAGAAGACGTAAAGATAACCGCCAGCATCTTAAACGTGGATTGCCTTTGGATAACGGGTTTGTTGTCCCGTATAATGAGCAATTACTTCTGCATTTTGACGCACACATTAATGTTGAATATTGCGGCTGGAGTATGCTCATAAAATATCTCTTCAAATACATCTCGAAAGGTGCGGACAGAATCCGCTTTGCACTGATCAAAGACACTGATAATATTGAAGGTGGTAAAAATGATACACCGGAGGTTATTGATGAGATAAAAAATTATCTTGACGGTCGGTTTATATGTCCTCATGAAGCTTCGTGGCGGATCTTTGCCTTTCCTATTCACCATCGAAATCCACCAGTTCAAATTTTAGCGGTGCACTTGGAAGGTAAACAAAACCTAACATTTCGACAGTCGCAACATTTATTGGACATAGTCAACAACGAACATTCATCCAGAACTACACTTACCGAGTGGTTACGTAATAATGTTGCTGAAAAAGATTTGCAGTCAACAGTTTCGAACAACGGATTAGGTCTACGTTACATCGATTATCTTTCAAAATACAGGCGGGATGTTAGCTCAAAATCGTGGATTAAAAGAACATCTAAGCGAACACCCGCTGTTGGCAGACTTATATATGTACATCCCACGTGCGGAGAGCTGTTCTATTTAAGAATGTTACTTGGTTATCAAACCAGTTGTTGTTCATATGCAGATATACGCACTGTTAACGGTCAGGTCTTCGCAACTTTTAGACAGGCATGTGAGCAATTGGGTCTAATAGGGGATGATAAAGAATGGTTAAGTACTATGACTGAAGCATCAAAATGGGCAACAGCTGCACAGCTTAGACTATTATTTGTTCACATACTATTGTTCTGCGATGTATCAAACCCAACAACACTATGGGAGGCCACATGGAATAATATGGCTGATGATTTAACTTATAATATCAACGCCACACTTAACCATTCAAACAGATCGATAAATGATTCAGATCTAAAACAGTTTGTCTTATGTGAACTTGAATTACTATTAAATTCCAACACTAGCCCAAAGTCTTTATTAGATTTCGGATTACCACTGCCTGAAGAGAGTACAATGTCAGCACTAAGAAACATATTGTTACTTGAAGAAAAAGTTATGACAGAGCTGCTTTGCAGCAGGAACATTTGTCGTTGAAAGCAAACCTCCAACCAGAGCAAAAAACCGCTTACGGTCATGTCATGTCTGCCTTCGAGAAGTCATCACAGATTCTATTGTTTGTTTATGGTCATGGAGGTTCTGGTAAAACTTACCGTGGAAGACAATTATATCAGCATTAAGATCGACCGGTCATATTGTTTTAGCAGTAGCAGCATCCGGAATAGCATCGCTATTATTGCCGTCTGTAAGTATACACATGATTTTAAATTCTATCTTTTTAATATTTAGGGTTCTGTCATCGATATGCCAAGGTAATCGACTAGATCAGGATATATATGTTCAAGGAAATGCATTTACCAGATCTCTTAATTTTCTACCCATCACCTACATAAGAACGATTGCTCCCTTTAATTGAGTCTCTTTGTTTCATCTCTATATAAGCACTTTCTGTAATAGAAATCATCGTGGATGCATACTTCAAAAGGCTTTCACCTTTTCATGCTTTTGGTTTTATCTTTTGAGCGTCAATACATTTGTCCAATTATAAATTACAATTAGTATTTGATTTTATGAGTTAGGTTGGAACTGATAGTCACTCTTCTTGCATGCTCATTGTTTTCAGTAGCTATTCAATGAAGCATCTACATTAAATTCGAGTTTCATGAAAGTAATGTGAAATGAAAGGCTGAAAGCCTCTGATTCGTTTTTTAAGTTGTTGAATCTGAACTTTTGCTTCTCTGATGGTTTAATATATATGTTTCATGACACTTCATAATCTAGAAGAGGATATACATTTGATATGTCAAACAATGCTTTTGAATTTTAAGCTATTTCTCTTTTTTACATTAGTTTATCGATTTAACATGTTTAATTACACTTTCCTCATTTTGCCACATGACAATATATGTATTTTGGACTTTATTAATGATTTAAAGGTTGGACTTTTATGATTCTTTAGGAGACAGGTTTTGAAGTTCTGATATGATCTGATAGTTTTCAATTTTTCATGCAGAGGAGAGCCTTAATCACAATTGCTGGAGTTGTAATTGGGGACTGACGCCAATGCCTGTTATCCGGTGAGGGCTGCTGCGGTTAATAATTGTCAAGGTCCTCTCGCGGCTTTAGGAGCCATGGCATCCTTGGTCTTTCTACTATTAGGTAGTGTAAATAAAAAAATGTTCAGAATTCGCTTATTTAACTCAACTTCAGTTAGGTTATAAACATGGAATGGGGTGATTTTTTGGTCCGACACATTTGCCTCCAACATTGATTTTCAAACAGGAGCTTATAGAAGACTTTGCATTTTAATTTTGTTTTTTCTTTTTCTAGGTTTGTTCTCATAGATTTTCAAACAGGCATTGCTTCGTTCCAATGGACAGCGCTCTCAACTTTCGGCTGATAAATTATTCTGCTAATGGAGGTTCCAAACTTTGCTATAAGGCTTCACAATGGAGTAAAACAAAGGTGCTAATGAATGTTGATTCCCCGCCGCAACGCGCGTATGCATTAATTCACTAGTTATCTCAAAAAAAATTTTGATTATTGTGTTATATATATCAAGTTTGACCCTATTGCATTAGGTAAATTTGTGTAAATATCGATCAAATGACAAACAAAACACATATAAATATTGGTTAATATATAGTGATTAATTTTTGAGTAAATTTCGGTTTTGGTCCCTGTGGTTTAATCATTTTAACCATTTCAGTCCAAAAAGGAATCTTTGATCATATCATGCCCTGTGGTTTCATTTTTGTAACGGTTTTGGTCCCTGACGCTAACTCTGTTAGTTTTTACAGTTAAATGTGAGGGTACTTTGGTCATTTTACATTTGAAGGGCTAGTTATGTAAATTATATTAGATTAGGATAATTGTCGTAATTTTTTAAAACAATAAAAAATAAAAAAAAAAAACTTAAATCTATTCCAACCCAAACCCCAACACTCCCACCATCCTAAAATCAGAACCCTAGCACCCACAACCCCTTCCTTCACCTCTCTCTGTCACCTCTTCTTTCTCTATGTTAAGTTCTAGGGTTCTACCACTTCTCATTCTCCGGCCACCGGACCACCATCATCTCACCGGAACAACAACCTCTCCGTCAACACCACCACCGTAAAGCACCTACCATGGCGACGGTGCCTTCGAAGCACCACCAACCACCGCATAGGTTCTCCCTCCCCTTCATAAAGTGGGGCCAGAGCAACAACAACAACTGTCGCCGCCGCCACCGCACCTCTCCTCTCGCCGACGCCTCCGACTCCGACCTCAACAACCGCCGACCGCCTCACAGCTGTCGCGACGACGCGACGACAGACGGAGATAGCGGTGGCGTGGTGGTTAACAACGACAATGGGAAATTGATCGAGGTTGATGTGGCCTCAACGGCTAACGTAGACGTGAAGCCATGGAACCTGAGGTCGGGGAGGTTCGTGATCGATGCGGTTGACGGTGGCGCTGCGGTGGCCGGGGTGGCGAGTGCGAAGGGAGGGCGGGCGGTGAGAGGCGGAGCTGCGGCGGCGATGGAGGAAGAGGAGGAGGAGCACGGGAAGAAGATGAAGAAGAGGAGGTTATGGATCTCGTTGTCGAATGAGGATATTGAAGAAGATATATATGCGTTCACTGGTTCGAGATGAAGAAGAGGAGGTTATGGATCTCGTTGATAAAGAAGATGAGGTTATGGATCTCGTTGCTGCAGGCAGTGGTGCAAGGGGAGGAAGGGGTTGTGGGGGTTAGGGTTCCCATTTTAGGATGGTGGGAGTGTTGGGGTTTGGGTTGGAATAGATTAAGTTTTTTTTTTTGTTTTGTAATGTTTTAAAAAATTACAACAATTATCCTAATCTAATATAATTTACATAACTAACCCTTCAAATGTAAATGACCAAAATACCCTCACATTTAACTATAAAAACTAACAGAGTTAACGTCAGGGACCAAAACCGTTACAAAAATGAAACCACAGGGTATGATATGATCAAAGATTCCTTTTTGGACTGAAATAGTTAAAATGGTTAAACCACAGGGACCAAAACCGAAATTTACTCTTAATTTTTTTATCAAACTAAATTGAAGTAGAAGGTAAAGGTGAAGAAATAAGTATTAAATAATAAGTAAGGTTCACACTTGTTCTTAAATTGAAAAAGATAATAACTAAATTGTAGCAAGATTTATATTGCATTTAACTCCCTCAATTTTAAGAAAAAGTTAATAATTAAGGGGAAAATATTTAAAAAATAAAATTATCTTATGATAACAGAGTGGTTTAAGAACAATTTTCTCAATATAATTACAAGAGCCGTCCGGGAAAAACAATGAACAAATGATAAGATGATAATCTCCATAAATTACAGCGACAAAAACAATTGAAAAAATAACATTGTCATTACCTATAATATACAGTATTTGGTTGGGATGACCGTTTTGTTTTATGACAACTTGTAATTTTAAAAAATAAATTATTTTAAATTCATAATGAAGACTACAAACCACCTTTTCCTATAAACAAAAAAAGCCCAAATGATTTTAATTTATTAAAGTCTATATGCGTCATGAATCATCTTCAGCATCGTAACTGTCTTTTGCGTTTTGGGTGCCATGTAAAGACGTTTTATAAACTAGCCAAATTATGTTAAGTTGATTTACAACTATACTTTATTAGATTAGTTATAATTTATATGGATCATTTAAACTAATTACAAAGTTAGCTTTATAACGACATTTAATTTTAATGATCTAAATATGAATGAATTTTGTAACTATAAAAGTGTGTCTAACTGATAATAAAATGATAGGAGTATCTTTCATGTATCCTCAAATACTGTTAATGCTCATTAATATAAACAGATGATCTCATAAATACCTTCATATACTCTCAGGTACTTTAAGTGGCAACACCACTACCCTAACATTGTAAAGTATATGAGTATCGTCCGGTGCAATGTGAGTAATCAAGTGACACAGTTGAGTGACATAACCTTGGTTTGAACTAGAACCAGGTCTCTAGAAGGGAACTGCCTCCCCTTGAACTACTATCCGCACCTCGTTTGCTTGTTTTTTTTGGGCTGTTTTTTTAGGAATCCCTAGATATAATTGTATTATTTTGTGTGTGCAAATATAATATTTGATGGTGTAAAATACAGAGGAATATAGTGAATTTATAGGTGAGAAATTTTAATATTAGAAAAATAAACCAAAAAGAGCCTTTAGGGGTGTACCCCCATTGGAATGTGTTGTTGGAGAGTAGTTGTTGCGGCTTCAAATACTCGTGACCCAGAGCCGATGACACTAAGCGCGTGGGTGGCGGCAGTTTAGTCGCAACTATATGTGGTAGTCGCATCCGCAAAACAACCCTTCCCTCCCTAAAAATGTATCCACCTGTTACAATTGTGCTTGTAATCAAGCATGATGTGACTATATGTGTAGAATGGTGTGGTTACAATGTGTGCTCAATTTATAATAATGGTGCATCAAAAACCACAATTAAATAAATTGATGCCACTACCCTCGCTATAAGTTGACTCGTATGTTCATGTGTCACATTTTGAACCTCTCAGTTGTACATTCAACTTCTCAGTTGTACGTTCAACTTCCTTTTTACATTATGTCACATATATTAAGGGCAGTTGCATAAATTCCAATCTAAACCCTATAAATTGCATACTTATTTAATATAAATTGAAATTGCATATATCCTTTCCTTTAGCTAAAAGAATTTCAAAGTTACTCATAGAATTACAATTTACATTTATTTTACTAAAAGTTGTATTTATTAAATTTTCATATTTACTAATTTTTAGCTAAATTTTTATGTCCTTTTTACACTCTTATCATTTTGTTTTGTTAATGAGTTTTCATATTTACTTAAATTTCATATATATTCTTGCAACACCAACAGTGTCTAAGGTGCTGTTTGTTATTTCTGCAGGAAAACGTCTGCAGTCTGCGGACCACATCTGCAGACATCTGTAGCAGAAGAGGTGGACCAAATGTCTGCAGACTGCAAGAAAAAGACTGTTTGTTTTATTTAACATTTGCAGAATGCTGAAACCATTCAAAAACACGCATATGCACTGTTCCTTTTAAACCATTCAATACTGATTTACATCCACATTCCACCCAAAAGCATCAACATCAATCTTTTTTTTAAAGAAAATACCTATATCATAGTTTCCAAACTAAAAGGTCTGAATCAAAATAGGAGTGGTAGTTTGACCTCTACCGAAGCAACATAGGCTAAATGAAACTAAATACCCACAAACTTATTCAATAGGGTTGTATGATTCTTTCAGTTCTCATCTCAAAGCCTTAAGAACTACAACTATCATATTCATCCATATTTCACAAACTTCACAGTTTCCAGCTAATTACACCCTTCTTAGAACTTCAATCACGTCAATTCAATATATAAAATCAAACCTCGTCAAAATTCCAAAGCACACATGACATATCTAACCCGTAAAATTACCATCTCAAATCTCAAAATCACAACAATAACTTATTAGACATCGTATCACAAATCGATTGGAAATCAACGTGATTAAAGGAACAAAAGGGTGAACCTGTTTAGCAAGAAGTTCACGTTCGATGTTTCCAGAAGCGAAAAACATCGACGGAGGCGAGGAGGCGACGGAGGCGAGGTGGCGACGGAGGCGAGGTGGCGACGGTGGCGAGGTGACGACGGTGGCGAGGTGGCGACGGTGGCGGTGGATGCGGTACCGAGAAGGAGTGGGGTGGTGGGTATGTGGGGAAGAGAAGGGTATTAGGGTTCAAATGAAGAGTTGAAGAGTTTAGAAGAGGTTGTGAAGACCTTGTTCTACCTCTTCTCCGTGCAGACGTCAGGAAGACGTTTTTTAATGAAACGTCTTCCAGAAAACAAACAGTCTGCGAAGTAAAAACCTCTTCCACATCTGCGAGCGCGCAGATGAAGAGGTGGGGAAGAGGTTTTTTCAAAAAACAAACAACCCCTAAGAGAAGATTTAGCTTGGGACCAGCTTTTGGCAGGGCGGAACTACAGGGGGTCCGGAAGATTCGATGATCCCCCGGCCATTAAATTTCATGTTAACAGGTGTACCCCAAACAATGAAGCTTTTTTGTAACTTGACCCTCTAGATTATCTTCTATGGAGTATTAAAGTGAAAAGAAGGAAACAAAAAGAAAATATGACGTAGTTTTCCAGCAAGTGGGGTTTGCCGACTAATAAGAGCTTTGTAACCGCCTTTAGGTACGTAATGTGAACAGTGAAGATAACAAGAGAGAGAATGGTGAAGGGGATTTTTGGCTTATTTAATCATAATATTTTAATTGTATTCCTGTTTTATTTATAATTATAATGTATTAATTTTATCTTGGTATTGTGTTTTCTTTTATGTGATATATTTAATAGGTTATAATCATTATAGCATGCACATTTTATATTAGAACTTATATTTTTTTAGTTAAAGAATACAACACTTACTATTCGGATGCCAATTTTTCGTTAGCATGCCCTATAGAGAAAAAGTTTACAAGTAACGAAAATTAAATAATTTATAACTATTTTAAAACAAGTAATTAACCTACACTTACGCAAATCTATATCTACTAGACCACCCGTTCGAAAATTCTTGACTCCGCCACTGACTTTTGGAACACCCCTATTCAAAAATGCGGGCATGAAAGCATCAAATCTTCAAAAATTAAACTTGACGAGCTTCTAGAGAGAGAGAGAGAGAGAATAGATCTTCTAAAGAACTAAGAGGTTAAATGAGGTGTTCATATAGATCATAATTGAGCTTACGGTTGCTTAATAGTGGAACTCAGCCAAACGTTGGTCGAGTCTACGAGACTTTGACACATCTAAACACATGTTGCATAGAATTCGTCGACATAATCATAAAGCGTTACACAAAACTGATCAACATAGCGGCCGGCCTGAGCGTATCCACTCACCATATGGTCGTGTTGCCCGGGTTACGTCTCCCTGACACAAGCATTAATCTCACAACTCTTGGCTGACATGGTCACATGACCTCTCGACACCTAAATTCCAAAATGCAAATGTTCATCGTCCATTTCAACTCTCTAACTCATTTTCTTTTGCATATGCTTTTTCTTATCGGATTTTATTTGACTACGAAGTGAAAATAAATATGTTATAAATTTAATTATCATTACAGATTTTAGAACTATTTTATCTGATTAATAAAATATATATATTTATTAATATAATATCTAACTCTTCATACCACCCAATCTTTTTTTTATATTTGGCTGCTTCTTCTGACTATTCATTCAAGACCATAAAAAGTGAAAAGTCTTCAATTGATAGACACGATAACTAAGTGTTGACTGTATTGTTTTAGTTTATATCTCATAATAATTAACTATTAGATTGGATCTCTGGTTGTGATACTATATAAGAATTATACAAAATAGTAAGTTGATCGATATGTATCTTTGTGTTTGTTTTTTACATTATAGTACAAATAAGTTACAACATCTTTATTTATTGAGATGTGAACAAGAATAAGTAAGAGATAAAAACATTCGTTACTTTCACATAGACAACATTCAAAGTTTCTACATCCACTCTGAGATCTTCCTTCTTAGGCGCTTCATAGCATCGACACATTTTTCATAAGACCAAATGATCATCCTTAGTAGTTTTTCACGAGTCTCTACTATGGTAAGAATGACGCATATGATAACAAAACCGTACCAAGTAAACCATTCTGGTATAAGCATAGAGAACGCTAAATAAGGAGATATGATTCTTGTTAGATTCAAAACGAAACTTTCCATTTATTGTTCCCTTGTATGTCGCCGGTTGAGAAGACCCATCACGCTATAACAACATTTATGAACATTGTTGCTAAACAGATTCCAGTTTGTATCTTGTTTTCTCGGGTAGATTCAACCATTTGAACAACTGTCTGAACCAATATTCCATTGACCCCTACAAAAACAACATATAACTGGAACCTGAAATAACCAACATATATGTTCATTAATTTTTATGTTAATAAGTATAAAAAGTAAATATAATGGTGCAAGGGATTTCATGCAAATATGCAATGAAACATATATGATTTTTAAAGCATGGTTAATATTAGGGAATGTCACATAGTTAAGGAGAATAAGAGATTTCACCAGTTGATACTTTAGATGTGAAAACCGCTTTTTGTTCATTAACTTTGTTGTTAAACTTTGTAATTTTTATGTCTTATGTTGCTTGTTTCTTTCTCAGACTCATATTTGAATCCAATCTCTAATGTTTTACACTTTTATAAATGGCATATGATTGAGGGATTATAATCATATAATGTGAAAGCAAATAACTAATAATCTTCAACTCGACCTAACCGAATTCTGATACATGACTTAGTTCGAAAGAAACATAAAACCGAGCTTGCTTTTGTAAAACTTTAACATAAGTATTCAAGCTTACAAGCATACCAATCAATAATTATTCACGAGCTCTTAAAGCTAGATAGAAGTACTTATCTGGTGACGTAAGGAATGCCTAGCTTCAAACATCGTGAATACGTTTTGAGTGCATCGTTTATACATGAAAAAAATAACTCCTCAAATAATAGAGTATGATGGGTGACATCCTAAAAAGTTTCACTTAGGCAACCCAAAACAAAGTTGTGAGTTCATTATTGGAAAATGAGACGATATTGGTTGCTAGAAGCTAGCGGCTGATGTTACAAATGGTATCAGAGATACTATTTTCTGTTTATGAAAGCGCACAAAACATTTATGAGAATGATGAGTCCCGATTGTGTGTGTGTGTTGTGGGGGGATGTTTGTGACCCCTTAGATACATCTGACATCGTTGAGTTATGTCCACATGAGAGATAATGGATCATAAAGAATGTCTCTTTCTTTCTCAAAGGCTTCCAACATGGTTTAAGCGTGTTGGTTGTAGACAAGATGAGATCAAACTCTACAATTAAACATGTCTAAGTTTGAACAATCTATATATGACAGGGGTGGATCGGTGGTCACCAAAACCTGAATAATCCGAACCCGAATAACCCTGATGGGATGATGATGGTAAAGATCAGAAAGAAGGATGTAACTTAATTACCTGAGATGATGGGGATTAGGATCCATGGAGAATAATAATAATATGCAAGATGATCTTAGTTCTATCTCCACTTAAACTTGAACAAAAGCAGATGATACAAAGACAATTGTGCGTCTTCAATTAATACAAGTGTGGATTCCTCTTACTTCTTGTAAAAGAATAGGCATTTTCTTTATATAAAAAAAAATGTGGCACCTTCACATTTATCACAAGTCGGCATTGGGATGGCATTTAGCACTAACTCACTAAGTGTCATGGTTAGTTTTAACTTTTAACTAGAGCAAAAGACAACAAATGTACGTTGTGTCCGAATAATCTTAAATATCCTAAATATTCTTAGTATCTTTAATTCTTTATTGTTTTGTTTAAAGCTAGCGTGCATGGAAGTGTTGATGCAAATTCCAATCATCATGAGATCTAAATTGCTCCTTCGAGAAGATGTAGACAACCTCATCTTTGATATGTCATAATTGTGTCATTAGATTCAATTTTAGTCTGTAAACATAGCAAAATGCTCGTTAGGGGGTTTTGCCCTGAAAGCATCCAACAGTTAACGCAATCGATTTGATCAAGATAACAATATGCAATTGTATAGTGAGTGAAAGTGGAGAGAGTAGGGAGTATTAGAATATATTATTAGGGTTCGTAGAATGATCCCACGGGCCTAGTTAGGTTTCTAACTAATGTTGTTAGGACCGGATCGGACCGGCCGGTCCGACCGGTCGGACCGGGATTCGGTGGCCTGTCCGGTCCGGTCGATAGTGGTTCGTTTTTGGAGCATTGAACCGGCCGGTTCGAACCGAGTCGGCGGTTGGACCGGCGAACCGGTTCGGTTCCGACCGGATTTTGATTTTTTTTTTTTTTTTTGATTTTAGTGGGTAAAAACGGGGTGTTAAACCATAAATTAGTACTTTGTATATACAAATATAGTTAAGTTTTATATATACTATAAAATATATGTATAAATCATATATAAATTACTTATATTTAATTACATATATAAATATAATTAAAATATAGTTAAATCCGGTCCATCCGGTCCGACCGGTCCGACCACCAAACCAGTAAGCCGTCCGGTTCGACGTCCGATCCGGTTCCGAGAACATTGCTTGTTTGTGAGTTTGAAATGTGAGTTTGAAGAATGAAGAGGGAAGTCAAAGGGTATTTATATGAGAGGGTGGTGACGTGGCTGCCAGCTCGGACGCTGTTGACACACGGGTTTGAATGAAAAACACCTGATGGATAAGATGATCGCGCACGTGGGTGTTTAGTGAGTGATGAGCTGGCATGTATAGTTGTGTTCACACGCGGTTTGGTAGACTTTATTTGTGACGTCAGCACGTCACCACTTCTGTAAAGGTATGCTGTACAGTGCAGATCATTTGATATGCGCGGTGCGGTGAGGAGAGTATTTTTACCATAGATAAATGATTATAAAACGATCTTGTTAACTTAAGATCAATGTTGTTAGGACCGGATCGGACCGGCCGGTCCGACCGGTTCGACCGCGAATCGGTGGCTGGTCCGGTCCGGTCGAGGGTGGATCGTTTTGGCCATTTGAACCGGCCGGTCCGAACCGAACCGGCGGTTGGACCGGCGAACCGGACCGGTTTTGACCGGTTTTCTGATTTTTTTTTTTTTGCTTTTAGTGGGTAAAAATGGGGTGTTAAACCATAAATTAGTACGTAAGATATACAAATATAGTTAAGTTTTATATAATTATA
The DNA here is from genome assembly GCA_024085815.1 of Flaveria linearis. Taxonomy (NCBI): domain Eukaryota; kingdom Viridiplantae; phylum Streptophyta; class Magnoliopsida; order Asterales; family Asteraceae; genus Flaveria; species Flaveria linearis. The sequence continues at coordinate 6,907,212 of CM044014.1, forward strand.
AAATATATGTATAAATCATATATAAATTACTTATATTTAATTACATATATAAATATAATTAAAATATAGTTAAATCCGGTGCATCCGGTCCGACCGGTCCGACCACCAAACCAGTAAGGCGTCCGGTTCGACGTCCGATCCGGTTCTGAGAACATTGTTTCTAAGGTTACTTGTCATCTCTATATATTATAACTTAACTGTTTAATAATATCATTCAGTATTTTACCTTCTTACATGGTATCAGAGCCTTAGTGTTCTGGTTATCGTCTTCTCTGCGTAAAACACAAAACAAAAACCCTAGCCGTTACGACAAAATTCAAACCCTAGACAGGGCGGCCACAACCGCCCCGTCCTATCTTTGTTCTTTTAGGTTTATATTTTTTCATGTCTAGCTTCTTCTGAAATTAATTATCCTGCTAATTTGTTTGCCTGCAAGCTCCCGTACAAGATGAGCCATTGAGCCATGAATTCGTCCTACATTATAATACCCATATCAAAATAATAATAAAAGCGCTCATTCGAGGAAAAACGCGTAAAACCGATAACGTGTCGATTTCACGGTATCGTTTAACTGTTCTGTACGTTTTAAACACGATAAAATCATTAATCTCAGAATAACTAGAATACTTGGAAAAATAGAAGCTAACGATAAATGAAATTTATTATGTCACGCAAAAATTTAATCAGACGCGTTACGAACCGACCTGTTAACGAACCCATTCATTTAACCTAGTATATAAACAAACAATTCTCCATTTTAGGGTTTTGAAACAAAAATTTAGAGATGAAAGAGAGAGGCGCCGCGACCTCCTCCCTTTTCCCCCTTTCTTCGATCCGGCCAAAAGTCCGGCCTCCGGCGGCCGATTCCGGCGAGTGCCGGCGAGTGGCACGCACATCCGGGCTCCTCTCGACGCCCTGATCTCGATGGTAGCTTCAATTTCTCCTAAAACTCAACGAGGTGATGGGAATCGAAGGAGAAAGACGACGGTTGCAGGTGGGTTTTTGGAGACGGGTGATGGTGGTGATGTCGGCATTGGTTGTGGTGGTCGCGGTTACGAAGGTCGCCCGAGGGTGGTGGTAGGGTCGCGATGGTGGTGTTGGTCGCAGGTAAGTCCTCGACCTACAACTCGATTTCGGTGGCTGAAATTGTTGGTCTCGGCCGTGAAAGTCGAGATTTGAAGGCCGACCCCGGGTTTTGGATTGGGAAATCTGTTGGTTGTGGTGATGGTTCGCGGTTGGGAGGCGAGATGTAGCAGCAGGGGTTTCGGTTGTGGCTGTCGGGTGTCGATTGGTGGTTCCTGCGACTGCCCAAAGGCAACGACAGTGATGATCATGGATGGTGCTAGTGAAGGCGATGGCTGTGACAGTAGAGGTCAGAGGCGGTGGTGACGAAAAGGGGTCGTGAAGGTGATGGTTGTTGGCTGTAAATCGTGGCTGTAGCTGTCAGTAGCAGCTATGGTCTTGGTGATGTAGTTGCGATTGTGGGTTGGGTGTTGGTGGCCGATGGTGGAGCAGGACCATAGAGGATATGATAATGGTGGTCGTGGTTGGTATAGTTTTAGGTTATGGTGGTGGTAGTTAGGCTGTCGCGATGGTGGACCGTGGCTGCATGTGGTGGATGGTGATGGTAAAAGTCACAACCGAAGCATATGGTGACGTATGTTGCGGTATTGATTTCGTTCAGTTATAAGATAACAATGTAGAAGTGTTGCATATAATTTTTAGTGTATTTTGATTAGGTAAAACTTTGGTCAAGCTGATGGTCAATGCGGTCAACAACACAAGTAGTTAACGGAGAAATGTTAGCGACGTAATAAGGAGCCGACAATGTTAACGGTGTCGACACAAATCGACTTTGAATGGGTTTGCAGACGCGAGCAGAGCGAGTGAAAGGTATAACGCGCTTTGTTTTATGTCAAAGCTTATGAAATAACTTACGCGTGTGCGCTTGAAAAACGTTGAGCTCAAACTTGTTAATAAAACATGAATCGTATATTAAAAACAAACTATAATAATAGTAATTATAGAATTGAGAAAGTTACACAACAACTTATAATAGCTACCCATTACTAAGTAACATAAATCACATTGGATCAGCTTTATAGAAGACAATTATAGACTGTGCAACATGTTGATTATCACGTCATGCAATGTATTTACTACTCACATGTAATTACAAATACGATTTCGATGAAATAAGGTTAGGGACTATAGAAACCATGTGTTTTTGTGATCAAGATAATGCTATAGATGGTGAATAGTTTATTAATACAATGTATTCAAACGAATGCACGTGACATGTTAATATTTTCAAACCCACAAATATGTACATATAAATTCCAACAATAATTGTAGATCGGGTATCAAATACCATCTTTGGGAAGATAATATTACTACTGAAATTGATGAAAAGGAGTTTTATGTATAATCTAGGTAAAGATGGTCATCGGTTTATCAGAGATAGTTATAATATGCCAACAATCTTGCCCCAAATAACTGGAAATGTATGGTTATTAATAATTGAAAAACTATAATTTATACATTGAGGTATAACCCTCTCTCGTATGAACAACTTGTTATGTAATAAAAATGGACACTAATACCAATATTAATACCAATGTCGGTATTTTAACGATTACCATTGTTTAAGATAATTATTATTAAATTGATATTAATACTACATGTAAGACTCTTGGCCTAATGAGTACTAACTGAGTAAGTGTACTTGTTAAAATATATTCTATTTAGTATTATTATTGTTATCAACCCGTTACTGCTACAATAATCGTACTAAGAACCATTTCTCGAATAAGAACATTACTTAATCTAATATGCACAACTTAGTTCATGACAATCAATTAACAAATACTCAAGAAACTAAGCTACATAAGGATACTAATCACCAACTTAAATTTAACTAAAGAGCTCAACCGCACGCATGTAATAACATCATGCTAATTCTAAACGTGAATCTTATATGTTCTAGTTAGGATTGCTTTGTTGATGGTCATCACTTTTCTTTATCAAGCTCAGAATTGTTTAAGGATACAAGATTCTCGCGGCGTTAACCGAGTCTAGACCTTGTTTCTGATTATTGTCACTCGTGTATAAGGTACGGATTCTGTTCCTTTGATTATCATAGTATTCACAATTTGTTTCCGTTACTTTGTGGTACGGATTCTTGGTTATCTTTATCATAGTATAAATTATGTTCCGTTACTTTGTAGTACGGATTCTTGGTTATCTTTATCATGGTATAAATTCTGTTCCGTTACTTTGTAGTACGGATTTTTGATATGTTATTTCCGTTAATATGAATCGTTTAGCCTTTATTAGTCGTATATCCTTATTATTTAATTATGCTCCGATTCGTTCGACTCATTAGTGTTATTTAGTGAGACCTGTAGCATGCAATACATATTTTATGAATTGTGCTCATTATTGCATGTTCCTATAAATGTTCCATTGATACGTTATATGTTGGTAGTTGTACTACCATTTGATTGATACTCTGTTACCCGAGCTCTCCGACATGTCATTGTGGCGTCAATGATGTGACACTTTTCGTGACAGTGTGTAATAAATAGTTCACGGCGTCTCCGTTAACACGTTAGTACTCAGGTAGTACTTTGGCCATAATATCTGGGAGGCGGATGGATCGATCCTAGTTCAGTTCAGTTCAGTTCAGTTCCGGGGGATGGAATCATGTGTGTACGCCCCACACACCATCTAATTAGTGCATAGTCTAGCTAGCTATGTACTTATCAGTTCAGTTTTGGCTCTGGGTACTTCTTATATTACACGACTTATTTTGTTTGTATATACGCGTCGTGTAGATCAGTTCAGTTCAGTATTACATGTTCAGTTCAGTATCAGCATTATATGTTTAGATTCAGATTTCCGTTTCAGTATCATATGATCCGTTCAGTATTCAGATATAAGTATTTTATGCTTCGTATTGTTACTATTGTTATTTCCGTCACTGAGCAACTTTTGGCTCAGCCGTATTTTCTTTTGTGGTGTTTTCTTATTTGATTGTAGGTAATCAGGGGTTTCGGGAAATCAGTGAAGAGTGGTTGAAGATCAAGATTGTATTTTACCTTAATTGATGTAATGAATAACTTAATTAGGTTCTTTCGGTTATCTGGTTTGTTTGAAATTATCTCTTTAATATTATGGATTTGGTTTTTGATTTGATATCTGTAATAGTGACACGTCAGCCTCTCCGGGTTGGGGTGTTACAGTTATGGTATCAGAGCAAAGGCTCTTTCCTGTAGAAAACTTAAACATTAATAATAAACTTGTGAGGTAATGGGTAAACGTTGGGTTAGGATCTAATTTTTGTTCCCAATCAAAATTCCAGTATTCACACGTGTATCTTCATTTCAGATGGCTCCTAAGAGACGTGTGAACAACCGCAATAACTCGAATGGCCCCTCATCTGATACTCCTCTTGAAACCCTCGTTGCTAATGCCGTAAACGCTGCTATTTCTGGAATACTCCCTAACCTGATGACTCAGACTGCTCAAACAGTCATCCAGCAGATGCAACAGGCAAATTCGGAGGGAAACAACACAGGACCTCCACCCGGTGGAAATAACTAGAGCCACCTTCTGGCGGGAACAACACAGGAGCACCTTCCAGTGATAATACACCAACACCCCGTGATGGTATTCATGTCTGGTTGGAACGTTTCCAGAAGCAAAGGCCTAAGTCTTTCAGTACTTCCAATGATCCGGTCGAGGTGCAAAACTGGATCAGTCATATTGAAAATTGTTTGAGGTACTTGGTGTTGAGGACGTATACAAAGTAAGGTTGGCTACTTACAAGTTAGAAGATGATGCTCACAGATGGTGGACGACTGTGAAACAAGCTAGAGGAGGAAACGAATATGCAGCTACACTTCCTTGGGATAAATTCCGAGGAATGTTTTATGAGGAATACTTCACTGCTGCTGACCGCACTGAGTATCGTAGACAATATGCTAATATTAGACAGAGGGATGACGAGCACATAACAGATTTCAAGACACGATTTACGCGGTTGGTGAGTTTTCTTGGTGCATCTGCAGGCTCACCGCAAGAGCAGACAGAAAATTTTCAGTGGGCCATATGTGAAAGGGATCGAAAGTTTATATTGAATCATCGGATTAAAGATATTAATGAAGTGGTTGATGCTGTTAAAAACCTATATAATGATAAAAAGAATGGAAGGAAGTCGTATGATGATAACCGTAAGCGGCCTAGAGAGAATGACCATGATCAGTCATCTTCTCATACGAATAAGAATCAGTCTTCACCACCACGAGACCGTCGAAACCGTTTCGATCGCAACAACAACAATAACTCCCGATTATGGAAAAATCGAAACCAGAACCAGAAATCAACCCATAATCAGACTCAGCAGGCCTCTACTCGTGCTCAACCACCAAATCAGCAGCACCCTAATCAGGTCGGAATGCTATCCCTCAGTGTAACACATGCGGGAAACTTCATAAGGGAGCTTGTCGTCTGGCCGGAGGATTATGTTTCCGATGCGGATGTGCAGGACACATGATTAGGGATTGCCCTCAGCGCGACCCTCGTAATAACGCTGGAGGGAATCAAGCTAAACCTGCAACTGGAGGACGAGTTTTTGCACTCACTGCAAATGAAGCGCTAACGCACCAGGTATATTTCTGACCCCTTAGTTAGCAACGTATTATATACATATATATGTCTTATCCGATACTGATAGTAAATGCCCTAGGTATGATCTCCGGTACCCTTTGCATAGGAGAGCGGGATATTTATGTCTTATTTGATACGGGCGCTACGCATTCTGTCATATCTCTTTTGTTTGCTAAGTACTTAAGGACTGCATCGACTGCTTTAGAGCACGCTTGGTTATTGCGACTCCATTAGGAGAGTCGACTATCATCTCGCATGTCTATAGAGATTGTCGATTAGAATCGAGTCTATTATTCATAAAGCTGATTTGTTTCCTATGCAAATGAGTGACTTTGATGTCATACTTGGTATGGACTGGTTGACTCGACATCACATTAGTCATCTCTTATACGATTTCGTCTTTCGAATCGATTCCGTTTCAGCAATTGAATAACTATGAGTTATTTGTTCACTTGTTGAGTTTTACTCCTCTGCGTACGTTATGTCATATCTTGTTCGACCTCTACCTAGCAATTTCGTGGACAAAATTGTTTTAAGGGTGGTAGAATTATAATACCCATATCAAAATAATAATAAAAGCGCTCATTCGAGGAAAAACGCGTAAAAACCGATAACGTGTCGATTTCACGGTATCGTTTAACTGTTCTGTACGTTTTAAACACGATAAAATCATTAATCTCAGAATAACTAGAATACTTGGAAAAATAGAAGCTAACGATAAATGAAATTTATTATGTCACGTAAAAATTTAATCAGACGCGTTACGAACCGACCTGTTAACGAACCCATTCATTTAACCTAGTGTATAAACAAACAATTCTCCATTTTAGGGTTTTGAAACAAAAATTTAGAGATGAAAGAGAGAGGCGCCGCGACCTCCTCCCTTTTCCCCCTTTCTTCGATCCGGCCAAAAGTCCGGCCTCCGGCGGCCGATTCCGGCGAGTGCCGGCGAGTGGCACGCACATCCGGGCTCCTCTCGACGCCCTGATCTCGATGGTAGCTTCAATTTCTCCTAAAACTCAACGAGGTGATGGGAATCGAAGGAGAAAGACGACGGTTGCAGGTGGGTTTTTGGAGACGGGTGATGGTGGTGATGTCGGCAGTGGTTGTGGTGGTCGCGGTTACGAAGGTCGCCCGAGGGTGGTGGTAGGGTCGCGATGGTGGTGTTGGTCGCAGGTAAGTCCTCGACCTACAACTCGATTTCGGTGGCTGAAATTGTTGGTCTCGGCCGTGAAAGTCGAGATTTTGAAGGCCGACCCCGGGTTTGGATGGGGAAATCTGTTGGTTGTGGTGATGGTTCGCTGTTGGGAGGCGAGATGTAGCAGCAGGGGTTTCGGTTGTGGCTGTCGGGTGTCGATTGGTGGTTCCTGCGACTGCCCAAAGGCAACGATAGTGATGATCATGGATGGTGCTAGTGAAGGCGATGGCTGTGACAGTAGAGGTCAGAGGCGGTGGTGACGAAAAGGGGTCGTGAAGGTGATGGTTGTTGGCTGTAAATCGTGGCTGTAGCTGTCAGTAGCAGCTATGGTCTTGGTGATGTAGTTGCGATTGTGGGTTGGGTGTTGGTGGCCGATGGTGGAGCAGGACCATAGAGGATATGATAATGGTGGTCGTGGTTGGTATAGTTTTAGGTTATGGTGGTGGTAGTTAGGCTGTCGCGATGGTGGACCGTGGCTGCATGTGGTGGATGGTGATGGTAAAAGTCACAACCGAAGCATATGGTGACGTATGTTGCGGTATTGATTTCGTTCAGTTATAAGATAACAATGTAGAAGTGTTGCATATAATTTTAGTGTATTTTGATTAGGTAAAACTTTGGTCAAGCTGATGGTCAATGCGGTCAACAACACAAGTAGTTAACGGAGAAATGTTAGCGACGTAATAAGGAGCCGACAATGTTAACGGTGTCGACACAAATCGACTTTGAATGGGTTTGCAGACGCGAGCAGAGCGAGTGAAAGGTATAACGCGCTTCGTTTTATGTCAAAGCTTATGAAATAACTTACGCGTGTGCGCTTGAAAAACGTTGAGCTCAAACTTGTTAATAAAAACATGAATCGTATATTAAAAGCAAACTATAATAATAGTAATTATAGAATTGAGAAAGTTACACAACAACTTATAATAGCTACCCATTACTAAGTAACATAAATCACATTGGATCAGCTTTATAGAAGACAATTATAGACTGTGCAACATGTTGATTATCACGTCATGCAATGTATTTACTACTCACATGTAATTACAAATACGATTTCGATGAAATAAGGTTAGGGACTATAGAAACCATGTGTTTTTGTGATCAAGATAATGCTATAGATGGTGAATAGTTTATTAATACAATGTATTCAAACGAATGCATGTGACATGTTAATATTTTCAAACCCACAAATATGTACATATAAATTCCAACAATAATTGTAGATCGGGTATCAAATACCATCTTTGGGAAGATAATATTACTACTGAAATTGATGAAAAGGAGTTTTATGTATAATCTAGGTAAAGATGGTCATCGGTTTATCAGAGATAGTTATAATATGCCAACAATCTTGCCCCAAATAACTGGAAATGTATGGTTATTAATAATTGAAAAACTATAATTTATACATTGAGGTATAACCCTCTCTCGTATGAACAACTTGTTATGTAATAAAAATGGACACTAATACCAATATTAATACCAATGTCGGTATTTTAACGATTACCATTGTTTAAGATAATTATTATTAAATTGATATTAATACTACATGTAAGACTCTTGGCCTAATGAGTACTAACTGAGTAAGTGTACTTGTTAAAATATATTCTATTTAGTATTATTATTGTTATCAACCCGTTACTGCTACAATAATCGAACTAAGAACCATTTCTCGAATAAGAACATTACTTAATCTAATATGCACAACTTAGTTCATGACAATCAATTAACAAATACTCAAGAAACTAAGCTACATAAGGATACTAATCACCAACTTAAATTTAACTAAAGAGCTCAACCGCACGCATGTAATAACATCATGCTAATTCTAAACGTGAATCTTATATGTTCTAGTTAGGATTGCTTTGTTGATGGTCATCACTTTTCTTTATCAAGCTCAGAATTGTTTAAGGATACAAGGTTCTCGCGGCGTTAACCGAGTCTAGACCTTGTTTCTGATTATTGTCACTCGTTTATAAGGTACGGATTCTGTTCCTTTGATTATCATAGTATTCACAATTTGTTTCCGTTACTTTGTGGTACGGATTCTTGGTTATCTTTATCATAGTATAAATTATGTTCCGTTACTTTGTAGTACGGATTCTTGGTTATCTTTATCATAGTATAAATTCTGTTCCATTACTTTGTAGTACGGATTTTTGATATGTTATTTCCGTTAATATGAATCGTTTAGCCTTTATTAGTCGTATATCCTTATTATTTAATTATGCTCCGATTCGTTTGACTCATTAGTGTTATTTAGTGAGACCTGTAGCATGCAATATATATTTTATGAATTGTACTCATTATTGCATGTTCCTATAAATGTTCCATTGATACGTTATATGTTGGTAGTTGTACTACCATTTGATTGATACTCTGTTACCCGAGCTCTCCAACATGTCATTGTGGCGTCAATGATGTGACACTTTTCGTGACAGTGTGTAATAAATAGTTCACGGCGTCTCCGTTAACACGTTAGTACTCAGGTAGTACTTTGGCCATAATATCTGGGAGGCGGATGGATCGATCCTAGTTCAGTTCAGTTCAGTTCAGTTCCGGGGGATGGAATCATGTGTGTACGCCCCACACACCATCTCATTAGTGCATAGTCTAGCTAGCTATGTACTTATCAGTTCAGTTTTGGCTCTGGGTACTTCTTATATTACACGACTTATTTTGTTTGTATATACGCGTCGTGTAGATCAGTTCAGTTCAGTATTACATGTTCAGTTCAGTATCAGCATTATATGTTTAGATTCAGATTTCCGTTTCAGTATCATATGATCCGTTCAGTATTCAGATATAAGTATTTTATGCTTCGTATTGTTACTATTGTTATTTCCGTCACTGAGCAACTTTTGGCTCAGCCGTATTTTCTTTTGTGGTGTTTTCTTATTTGATTGTAGGTAATCAGGAGGTTTCGGGAAATCAGTGAAGAGTGGTTGAAGATCAAGATTGTATTTTACCTTAATTGATGTAATGAATAACTTAATTAGGTTCTTTCGGGTTATCTGGTTTTGTTTGAAATTATCTCTTTAATATTATGGATTTGGTTTTTGATTTGATATCTGTAATAGTGACACGTCAGCCTCTCCGGGTTGGGGTGTTACATACATGCTAGCTTGCGTGCTACCAAACTTTTGTTTTATCTTTCGACATTGTTGCCTCAGATTTAACTGCTTGGATGCTTCTTTTATTTCTTGGAAAATAAACTGTTACCTAGCTTGATTATTAGTTTTGATTTTATATAGAACTACACGTACGTGAGTTCCCCATGTTCTTTTTGGCTTTTAAGAACTCCAAGCCACCACAGTCGCTATTGATTACGATCGTAGCACCACTACAATCTTGTTTTGTTTTTCTTCGGCTACTTCAAGTATGAAGTATCCTATCTTACCCGCCATCCATCTCTTTTCTGATCGGCTTCTTTTGCCGAACTACGGTCCGCTTCCACCAATCTCAACCAATAAAACCTCGTCTCTTTATTTGATCTACGGATCTCACCTCTCTTTCAATGAGACTGTTGCCCAACCGTGGTCACCGGTATTTTTTCTCTTTTTTTTAGATCTACGGATCGTATCCTTTGATCTACGGATCGTATCTTTTGATCTACGGCTCAAAACGATCGCCACCTGACTATGGTCACCGATCTTTAGCTTTGTTTTTCTTTTTTCTTTTTTATGGCCACTGATTTTTTCTCTTGATCTACGGATCCAAAACACCGCCGCCTGAACACGGTCACTTGCCTTGCTTTCTTTTCTTTTTATTCCTTGAGCTTTAATCTCTTGATCTACAGATACAAGTGACCACCGGCTACTAGCCTCGACACGTCATGAACGACTGAAGGGCGTAACTGGTGCTGCAAAGAGCTCCCGTGTTTTCGCAGGGTCCAGGGAGGGTCCGTCCCATTTAAGGGAAGATGTACGCGGTCTTTTCCCCACATTTTGTGAGGAGGCCGTTTCCACGGATCGAACCTGAGACCTTCGGTCCCTTAGGAACAGCTTTTACCGTTTCCACGGATCGAACCTGAGACCTTCGCAGGGTCCAGGGAGGGTCCGTCCCATTTAAGGGAAGATGTACACGTCATGAACGACTATGATCGCAATTATTAACTTATCATTCCGAGAATCAAGAACCGAGAATCAAGAACCAATTAACTATCAGCCCAACTATGGGTAATACAATCAACCAAAACATGGATGACAACATCACAAATCGTCTTTTGGCAAAAGTTTGGATAGTTGAGTCGATCGAAGCATGTTTATCTTATTATTATTGATTTATGAATTTTTTCTTGTTTTCCAGTCTTAACGTTACTTCCGCTACGACTGCTACGGAGTATTAGAATATATTATTAGGGTTTGATTAGATTGAGCCCACGGGCCCAGTTAGGTTTCTAGGATTACTTGTTATTTCTATATATTGTACCCTAACTGTTTAATAATATATTTCGGTATTTTGTGCTCTTACTGTCTTAGAAAATAGAAAATCAAGAAGATGACATAAATTTAATTACAATAATTTATCACGAAATCGCTCTATAAACAATAATTCTTGACTCCGCCACTGACTTTTGGAACACCCCTATTCAAGAATGCGGGCATGAAAGCATCAAATCTTCAAAAATTAAACTTGATGAGATTCTAGAGAGAGAGAGAGAGAAATAGATCTTATAAAGAACTAAGAGGTTAAATGAGGTACATATAGATCATATTTAAGCTTACGGTTGCTTAGTAGTGGAACTCAGCCAAATGTTGGTTAGAGTCTACGAGACTTTGACACATCTAAAACACATGTTGCATAGAATTCGTCGACATAATCATAAAGCGTTACACAAAACTGATCAACATAGCGGCCGGCCTGAGCGTATCCACGTACTCACCATATGGTCGTGTTGCCCGGGTTAACGTCTCCCTGACACAAGCATTAATCGATCTCACAACTCTTGGCTGACATGGTCACATGACCTCTCGACACCTAAATTCCAAAATGCAAATGTTCATCGTCCATTTCAACTATTTAACTCATTTTCTTTTGCATATGCTTTTTCTTATCGGATTTTATTTGACTACGAAGTGAAAATAAATATGTTATAAATTTTAGAACTATTTTATCTGATTAATAAAAAATATATATTTATTAATATAATATCTAACTCTTCATACCACCCAATCTTTTGTTTTATATTTGGCTGCTTCTTCTGACTATTCATTCAAGACCATAAAAAGTGAAAGTCTTCAATTGATAGACACGATAACTAAGTGTTGACTGTATTGTTTTAGTTTATATCTCATAATAATTAACTATTAGATTGGGTCTCTGGTTGTGATACCATATAAGAATTATACAAAATAGTAAGTTTGATCGATATGTATCTTTGTGTTTGTTTTTTACATTATAGTACAGATAAGCTACAACATCTTTATTTATTGAGATGTGAACAAGAATAAGTAAGAGATAAAAACATTCGTTACTTACACATAGACAACATTCAACGTTTCTACATCCACTCTGAGATCTTCCTTCTTAGGCGCTTCATAGCATCGACACATTTTTCATAAGACCAAATGATCATCCTTAGTAGTTTTTCACGAGTCTCTACTATGGTAAGAATGACGCATATGATAACAAAACCGTACCAAGTAAACCATTCTGGTATAAGCATAGAGAACGCTAAATAAGGAGATATGATTCCTGTTAGATTCAAAACGAAAACTTTCCATTTATTGTTCCCTTGTATGTCGCCGGTTGAGAAGACCCATCGCGCTATAACAACATTTATGAACATTGTTGCTAAACAGATTCCAGTTTGTATCTTGTTTTCTCGGGTAGATTCAACCATTTGAACAACTGTCTGAACCAATATTCCATTGACCCCTACAAAAACAACATATAACTGGAACCTGAAATAACCAACATATATGTTCATTAATTTTTATGTTAATAAGTATAAAAAGTAAATATAATGGTGCAAGGGATTTCATGCAAATATGCAATGAAACATATATGATTTTTAAAGCATGGTTAATATTAGGGAATGTCACATAGTTAAGGAGAATAAGAGATTTCACCAGTTGATACTTTAGATGTGGAAACCGCTTTTTGTTCATTAACTTTGTTGTTAAACTTTGTAATTTTTATGTCTTATGTAGCTTGTTTCTTTCTCAGACTCATATTTGAATCCAATATCTTAATGTTTTACACTTTTATAAATGGCATATGATTGAGGGATTATAATCATATAATGTGAAAGCAAATAACTAATAATCTTCAACTCGACCTAACCGAATACTGATACATGACTTAGTTCGAAAGAAACATAAAACCGAGCTTGCTTTTGTAAAACTTTAACATAAGTATTCAAGCTTACAAGCATACCAATCAATAATTATTCACGAGCTCTTAAAGCTAGATAGAAGTACTTATCTGGTGACGTAAGGAATGCCTAGCTTCAAACATCGTGAATACGTTTGAGTGCATCGTTTATACATGAAAAAAATAACTCCTCAATTAATAGAGTATGATGGGTGACATCCTAAAAAGTTTCACTTAGGCAACCCAAAACAAAGTTGTGAGTTCATTATTGGAAAATGAGATGATATTGGTTGCTAGAAGCTAGCGGCTGATGTTACAAATGGTATCAGAGATACTATTTTTCTGTTTATGAAAGCGCACAAAACATTTATGAGAATGATGAGTCCCGATTGTGTGTGTGTGTTGTGGGGGGGATGTTTTTGACCCCTTAGATACATCTGACATCGTTGAGTTATGTCCACATGAGAGATAATGGATCGTAAAGAATGTCTCTTTCTTCAAAGGCTTCCAACATGTTTTATGCGTGTTGGTTGTAGACAAGATGAGATCAAACTCTACAATTAAACATGCTTAAGTTTGAACAATCTGTATATGACAGGGGTGGATCGGTGGTCACCAAAACCTGAATAATCCGAACCCGAATAACCCTGATGGGATGATGATGGTAATGATCAGAAAGAAGGATGTAACTTAATTACCTGAGATGATGGGGATTAGGATCCATGGAGAATAATAATAATATGCAAGATGATCTTAGTTCTATCTCCACTTTAACTAGAACAAATGCAGATGACACAAAAACAATTGTGCGTAAAAGTGTGGATTCCTCTTACTTCTTGTAAAAGAATAGGCATTTATTTATATGAATATAAATGTGGCACCTTCACATTTATCACAAGTCGGCATAAGGATGGCATTTAGCATTAAGTGTCATGGTTAGTTTTAACTTTTAACTAGAGCAAAAGACAACAAATGTAAGTTGTGTCCGAATAATCTTAAACAATCCTAAATATACTTTAAGTATCTTTAATTCTTTTATTGTTTTGTTTGAAGCGTGCATGGCAAGTGTTAATGCAAATTCCAATCTATCATGAGATCTAAATTGCTCCTTTTGAGAATATGTAGACAACCTTATTTTAGGTCTCTTTTTTATAGGATGTGTTGTTCTCCCATCTATCTACTCTCACTCGCTACACAAATACATGTTATCCTGATGAAACCATAACAAGCATCAAATTGCCCGAAGCAAAACCCCTTGGGTCTTCAAACAAACGTTTTGTTGTGTTTGTACATTGAAAATGAATCTAAAGAAGACAATCATGACAAATCAAAATAAGGCTGTCTACATCTTCTCCAAAAGCAATACGGATATCATGACAATCTAAATTTGCATCAATAGCAAGCATTGTATCCCAGTGCCATATGATATGATACGATTATTGTTTTTCTGAACAATTAACTCATAGAGTCTATAAACGGATTTTTAAATCTATAATAATGTCCACCAAAAGACAAACTCTTAACCGTTTAGGAAGTAACACATTTACAACTTACCATCGTACCGTTAAGCTACGAGTCTTTTGTTATATCATATGATTTTTATGGATGCATGCCTATGACCTATTATCACCTCCCTAATTAGTGTATATTTCCTATATATTTTATTAAGATAAGAAGAAAGAACATCGTTTTGGAATTTAGTCTTAGAAAATAGAAAATCAAGAAGATGACATAAATTTAATTACAATAATTTATCACGAAATCGCTCTATAAACAATTATTACTCAATAAGCCGAGGAAGATATCTAGTGCAAATCTCAATATATGTATTAGGGTATAAACCGGCCAATATTTTTATTCTCATTTGCTTTTAATTTTTAATTCAAAGATAACATTTTGTCTCTAACTTTGAACAGTTAACATGTACATGAATTATAAAATTAAGAAAAAACTATTGAGACAAGTTTATTTTTCTATATTTTATATATATTTCATCACGATCTATATTACATAAATTGTACTTTATATTTATGTAATTGGAAAATAGTTTGTTTCATATGTAATATATTTGATGTTAGGACATTTGTAGCACAAAAGAAATTATACATGTGCCTGAAATGTAGTATACTGAAACATAAGTCAGCATAACTCATTCATATTACATCTTAATTTTATCAACGTTACAATATCAATAGATTAATTATAGTGTAGTTGTGCAACATAATTCATTGTTTGATTCACATACGGATTATTAGATGTAGTGGTACAATCATGCCTAAAATAAACTCATTCCGTATTGATATTAGGCAATAGATACCAGGGGTGTGCACCGTGCGGTTCGGTGCGGTTAATATAATTTTCGAAACCGAAACCGCTAGTTCGGTTAATACCATTTTTTTAACCGCAACCGCAACCGAAATTTAGGTTAACCACACTTCGGTTAACCACCGATTATGGTTAATTTGCGGTAATTCAGTTGATTAACGTATATATTTAACATATGCTTTTAAACCAAAATATTAACTAATAAATTGTTGTTAGGATAGTTTTGGACCAATTTATAAGGGTGTGCATGGTATGGTTCGTTTTTAAGGTCTTGCCAAAACCGAAACTGAAGTCGGGGTGTGCATACAACAATGTGTGCGCGCATTTTGCATTGCTTCTGTTTGTTTATGATGTTTCTTCTAGACAAAACAAAATCCATTATATAAATATATTTCATAAATGTGAATTAAAAAGGATGAATATATGAAATTCTAGTAAAATCATGAGAAGTATTGTAAATTTATTATATATAATTGACATTCGGTTTAGTGCGGTTAATGCGGTTAATTTGCACATCAAGACCGAAACCGAACCGCATTTGCTCACCTCTAATAGGTACCTCCGCATAACACCATCATGATGAACTAATATTTTCATGTTAATAAAATAACTAAAGAGCAACATGTTCATGCAACCATGAAAGACTATTGTAGAGCAATAAGTTCAACGTGTTGATACAGTTTGTTTTTTCAGATGTAAAATGTTTGTAATCTGCGAACCTTGTAGAAAAAGACTGTTTGATTTTTAACATCTGTAAACTGTTAAAATAAATTAATGGTGGTGAACAAGGGCCTTTTCTTTCTAAGTATAGTTCTTTCAAAATGGATTTAATAGTTCTTTAATGATACCATTTGTAACTGATTCTGCAATTTCTAAAAGAATTAGACTGTTGTTGTTTGGCAAATTATAGGAACTGATTCTGCAATTTCTAAAAGAAATTGACCGATCCATAAACATGATACAAAGTTTGACTTAAGTTTGTAAAATTTCAAAGTAGCAATCTAACATGATATATTTTCAGTGTTAGTATACGCTTTATAATTTCAACACAAATGTAAATAAAAAACCTACCTTCAAGTATGATTCGAATTTAAAAGAAATAATATATTTGATAAAACTATAGGAATTAACCAATCAAACTTATATAACGATTGTGACAGAAAATATTATATTAATGCATATATATAATAATATATATAAAAGAACATGTCTCCATGGATATAATATAAACTAGGAAATGAACCCGCGCGTTGCCGCGGGGTTCTTTTTTGAATGTCTAACAGACACAATGTTAAGTAATCTTATAAATTGACACAATAAAATTATTAGTATTAAAGTTACATTTAGTTTCAAATTTTTATTTACCAGAAGCCATCAAAGATCAACAGTTAAAGATGAAAAAGAATTACCTCGCTCTTTGTATATAGTCTAGTCACTTTTATCCGACCATTGTCAAGAAGATCAATAAATCTAATGTATCCACCTGAGATCACACTTGATAATAGCAGAAATTAGTAAAGATTCTCACTTGATAATAATAGAAATTAGCAAAGAGTTAAACTGTTTAAAAGACAAATCAAACAGGTTGATTATATAAAGATTAGCAAAATTTATCTTTACTAAATCAAGTTCTTTATGTTTCAAGTTTTTTTTCTCTTTTTCTTGTGGTCTTACTATAACAAAAGTTAGTCCAACATACCTGGGAAATTTTCTTAAATGGGTCAACCGGGTCATAGCAAATAACCTGGTAATTTCATAACCATGCTCGAATCAGAGAAGAACCTGCAAAATAACGCCTTGAATATTAAAAACCAATTGCAATGCAAAGTAACTAACTGAAGGATGCATGCATCAATGTTGATTCCTAAAAGAAATTTATAATGTAAACGGTTCAGATTCATTAATGCAACTTTTGAAAGATACCACATGTCTATACACGTAAGGTGACAATATAATCTGTCAAGTAATTACATCAAATTCAGTCTTCACAACTTTCCTAAACATTCTAAGCTATTGATAACATATCAACTGACCAACTAACCATACCAACCGCCTCAATAAACACCATGAATTTTGATAGGGAAAATAATGGTTGTTTCATGAAAGAACCTCATACGGATCTACGGGTCGACCCAGCTGTTATGGGGCAGGCCCATGTGGGTTAGTGGGTAGTGTTGAATCGGTCAAAAGGAGATAGTGGGATAGAGGGTTAGTGGGGTAGTTAGTTAGGTTTTTATTTTACTATTTATTCATGTTCACGTAGAGAAGTAGAGATAGAGAATTAGTATTTGAGTAGTTCATTTGTAATTGGAGTTTCACCCTACTCGAATTGGGTTGTTTTTGTTCATAATTTTTAGTAATCAAGCAAGCCGACTTTTGGCATCTATCAAAACCATACCCTGGTTTTCAACAAATCAGGAGAACACTATTGGAGAAGTCAATTTTATTGATAAGAGAACCATACTTAGATTCATAAATGCTGCAAAAATAAACTACAGATCCAAAAAAACTGACAACTGGATTCTCATTCTAATTGAGAACCAAGAAGGGAGATTGCAAGAGTAGGGAGAAACCTAATATCCACTTGTCTGGGATATATAGCTAACAATCTGATAGAAATCAAGTAATGGAATATGATAAATAAGATAAATTAACTAATAGAAATCAAATAAAAAACCTGGAAATAAATAAATGAGATAAGTGCAGAAAGTTGATCCATAGTCCTTTGGGTCTCATATGAATACATGAGCCATCCTTCATTTACAGAAAATAAAAGCTGCAAAAACAAACCACAGATCCATATATCTCGATCAGGTAACAAAATTAACATAACTTGAGAAGGGATATTACAAGAGCAGGGAGAAACCTAATACAATCATTAGGGATTTGGGCATTGTTCCATACACCACACCCATTGTCCGTTTAGCCACTGCAGCAAACCATGGCCTGTTTCGCCAAGTTCAACATTGCACAAGAGAATATAAATATAATCAAACAGAGAACACATAACTCGATTAGAATCAGGACAGGAAGAAAATAAACGAATAGGTAGGTAACCACTCACCCCAAATTAACGAATATGTAATACCAACCATAAAGTAGTTGATTCCACCTAGTTCAAAACCACCAAAGTTTTACAAATAAATCTGGACACATTACATATTTTATAACATGGAAATAGAACCTGAAGTTCTCCAGAGTCAAAAGCTGTGTTTTTCTTTGAAAAGATCTTCATTAAAAGCTGAACACACCTTCAAATCCTTCACTAAAATTTCAACAGCTTTAGCACGATCCTTCCTATAAATTGGAAAAAAAGAAAGCATAAGAATCTAATGCATCATTCCAGAACAATGTCATTATGTGTTTCAAAGTTCAAACCCAATTCTATTCTACCATTTTATAACAATCAAAAGTCCTAATAAGTAAATCGCTAGATAGCAAAAAGTAAATAACAAAGCGTAAAAAGTCTCCAGCTTTATCATCATTAATTGCATTTCAGGTTGTATAACATAACCACCTGCATAAGAAATGCCAATTCGAGACACCTGCATACGAAAGCACTCAATTTAATAATGTAATCATACAGAAAATACTTATCTAGGGCTTCTAGGTACTTCTATTTCCGTATCTCAAAGAAGATCTTCATCGAATATCTGTTATCGTCCACCTTCGTGAATCCAGAAAGATACTTCTCCACCTCATCCCATTCCCCATTCATCACCATTTCCTCAAAGTATCAAATATTGAAGAAAAAAACCAGACTCTTGCTCCAGCCTTAACAACAAACCAAACCCAATAACACTTAAACACAACACCACAACCAAAATCAAAAGCAGTAAACCATTTAGCAGTAAACCCTACCTGTGAACAGTCTCCTTAAACTTCTCTTCATCCAAAAACTGAAGTATTAAAAACACCAGCTCTCTGCTAAGAGAAGACATAGTTTCCTCTCTTCCCAAAATCTGCAAAAAATCAAACTTTTAATAAAGTTTAAGAATATACATATATAAAAAAACCCTGTAGAAGGTCATCATCGTCAATTTGAAGGTTCTAAGCTCTGAGGGGAACATGAGTTCTTGACGTCACATTCCATCATCTAAATAGTCGTCTTACTCATGTGACAATATATATAAAAGAAAGATTTTCATATTTCGTACATGTAATACTATTATATTAAGATTTGGGGTATTGCATCCGGTGTTAGTTTGTCGTTGTATGTGTTCACCATTGTTCGGTTACTTTTTGTTTGTTTTTAACAATCTGCAGTCTTAAATGTCTGCCCGTCATTTTCTTGGTGCAGACAAAAAGGTCTAAAAAGCTATTTCTTAAAAAACAAACACTACCTTAGTTCACCATTGTTCGGTTACTTTTTGTTTGTTTTCATTTGCAAACAAAGACCCTGGTAAAAAAATTAATTTTCACGGGCAAACTGTTCTATGCATTAAATTTTGTTCAGGCCACTTAAATTTTGTTAATTGTTAATCTAAACAATTTATACATAGAAAAAGTACATAATCATAGCTAAAACAAAAAAAGCTATACCAATTATAAAGTTTTAGTTTATTATTAAGCCCAGATAAAGGACTAAAGGAGTATGTTTTTAATTTTTTTGAACAATGGAAAGAAGTCTCATAGTTTAGGGCCTCATAGTTCTTATGTGTACCAAAGGCAATCTGAACCAATCAAATAGCATTCCCCCACCACTCTTATAGATAAGGGTAATCTTATCTCATTGAAATAGATGCAAGCAGTTTTATCTAGCTATTCTAGAAAGAAGAAGATTAAGCCCAATGTTTAAATGTGGGACAATATATTATATGCAACCACCAATCCATTTGATTGCACAGAGCTGAAGTAGTGTTAAATTCCCTTCATATATCACCATATCAAGTTGTTCAATTGCATCTCTTTCTAACAATTCGACATATGTTCTATAAGTTATTTTAAAAGTAACTATGATTATGAATAAAAGTACTAAAAGAAATAAATTCTTGTAAAAATATCATTAGAATAGTTTTAATTATATTACTGATATATGTTTAGTATATATACGTATAAGCACGTACCTAATGGCATAAAGAAAGAAAAAAGAGGTGATTTGTTACACGTACACCCACATGTGATAAAGTTATGCTTCCACCAACCCATGATATAATATTGTGACCTATGCTTTTGACCCCAGATATGAAAAGCACAAGCACTTGATAGACACACTACCCAAAGGCAATGGATGGTGGACACAACACTTGTATAACTATAATGGCTTCTGGTTAAACTCTCAGATCATGAAAAACTACTTCTTCTACATACTTTCTTCAAACCTCAGCCCACCGACATCCTCTTGGCTTCCTTCATGAAGTCCGGCACTACCTGGCTTAAAGCTCTTATGTTCTCCACTCTTAACCGCCACCGCTACACCTTCTCCGACCACCATCTGCACAATCACACCCCGCAAAGCACCTTCCCTAACCTCAACACTGAATCCTACCCCTATCCCAACTTCACCAACCTCCCCGCTCCTAGACTCTTCGCTACCAGGATGATTGAAAAAGAGAGCAGATAGGAGAGTAACAAATTACCATGTCTAGTACACAAATAGTCCAATACCAGTTACAAATTTCCTAAGAAAAAAACATAATGCATCACCACACATCATACTGAAACTTAAACACTTCCAAAATAAACCAAGAAATGATCAGTAGACAACAGGGTCTATGATCCGCTTTCGTAATCGGTGGAGTCTCGTCGCGAACGTACCTGTTGACCATCGGCACCGGCGCCGGCGACCGTACCCTCTCCGCCGGCAACGCCGGCAGCGGATCTAACGGCGGAGATCCGTGTGACGCTTCTAGTTCCGCTTGTGGCTCTGGTTCTACTTCAAATCGTTCAGGAGTGAAGGAATGAAGGAGCACATATGCAATCGCCTCTACTTCAAATCGTTCGGGAGTGAAGGAATGAAGGAGCACATATGCAATCGCCGAAGATGGTGAGGGTGGATCGGAGATGGGGAGGCGTTTAGAGCTCGGACATATGCAATCGCCGAAGATGGTGAGGGTGGATCGAAGATGGGGAAGCGTTTAGGGCTCGGAGATGAAGAGATGGGGGTTCCTTTTGTGGGGCACTGTTGCCACGACAAAGGGAATAAATAGAATAGAAATAAGCATATTCTTACGGACGATAAGGTGTAAATAGAATATATGGACGCTACGAGCATTCACAGTAGATTTTTTATCTTTATCCATATAATTATATTAGAATCATTATTTTCTCTCTCTTTTTCAATTAAATAATACTTTTTATAAATTTATCATTACTTTTTTCTTTCTCATTCACTCACAACCACTTTCAAAAATATTAAAAGTTTATAAGGATTGAACATTGATTCTTCAAATATACCAATCAATAATAATATTTTTTCTTTCATTCACTCACAACCACTCAAAACCATTTCATATAATATAATAAACACACTCACATCTTTTTAGGAATTCCTCTGTGAATGCTCTAAGTTATTCAGTTGGTCGTAAAAACCTAAAAGTGATTTTAACATAACGCTATTATAATATATATTAAAGACTTATGTCAGTGGCTACAGTGCCATCGACCTCCACACTTCACAAATAAAACGCTAATCCCTTTATCCTTCTCCTCCTCATCCTTCTGGCTCTAATCTCACCACACGCAGTCGATTTCACTGGTGGAGGCGGAGGTCGGGAGGCGGAGGTCAACGCCGTAGAAAACCCTAATCCCCAAATCATGGATGCTATTCGAGCTGCCGAAGAGCAGTACCGCAAGTCGAAAGAGGCGAAAGAGGGTTTCGGGGTGTTCTGGACACTGCGTTGTCTTTGATGTGCTTCACGGCGCCTCAGGTAAGCTTCGATTGAAGTCATCAATTTTGTTATTTGGATTGTTGTTATTGTTTTGTGATTTATATCATGTTGTTTAGGTGTTTGAATCAGTGGTTGATTGTTCGGTGAATACGACTGTCTCGGTGTATCTTCGTCGATAGGGTGTAAGGTCTTAAGGTTTGGTAAGTCTGAGGTTCTGCGAGTTGGTGATTTGATTTCTGCTCATGACTGCTTGGGCGTGATTGAATCATGTGCTGATGTTTTGGGGAAAGTAAATGAACATGGTGAGTTTGTGATAGTTTTGCGCCGTTTGGTGTAGTTGATTGTGAACATAATACTTCCTGAATTCAAAATTAGTATAGATTTTGTTGTTAAATATTACCTATTGTCTTATTGTTGTAGTACCTGTTATAGAACTATTGTAGGTTTCTAATGTTTGTGAGATTAATATTGCTGTTACATAAAGATAGAATCTTGGCTAGCTGTATAATCCAAAATTCAGGTTTGATTTTAGAATGGTGAAAATGTCGTAATTGGCAGGTGTGGTGTTCTTATTTGGTTGGATTGTTGATTGCTTGGACGGGAACAGTGTTCAGTTTGGTTTAGGGCTAATTGTTGTTTTTGAACTGGTTACTTTGGTTTATATGTGTTTGAACTGTGTAACATGGTAATTATTGTCACACCCCGACCGACGGCGGAATCATCGGAGCGGGCGAGGGAATGATTGATTGTTCATAACTCATGATTGTCTAATAGTGAAAATAATATTAAAATCAGATTACAGGATAACATAAATTTAACATATACAAATACACAGTTAAGTCACAAATAGTAATTGTCTTTTGTTTTGACTAAGTCCGGGTCTTATATGAACATGTAGAAGTCCTAACTTGCTTAACTTGAAATCATGTGAGAAAATAAAGTTAGCTAACGAATTAGCTGGTGAGTAATCACAGTTTTTGAGTATACATATAGATTGATTGATTGATTTAGAATAATTCAATTCACAAGGTAACGTTAAGACTTATATTGCAATAGTAAAGCATATAGATAAACCGACATAATAGAAACCCCTTGACTTGACACTTGCATATAAAAGACTTGCACACAAACACCATAGATTGACTAATTGCCTCTGGCACAATCACCACTCGTAAGCCATATGGGGTAGGTTATCCAAACCAGTAGATCTACCATTGATACCAGGATTGATTGATTGAATTAGGGTTTTACTGTCGTCCAGTTTACCATAGTATGTTCACATAATTGCAAGTAATAACATAACCAGTCTTGAATTGAATTTAGAATGAAATACAATAGAATATCATGATTGAATATATTGTATCATATGATTTCCCCCAAATAAAAAATGATATAAAAAGAGGATATGAATACTCACTTGATTGACGAGATTAGAATCTGGATGTGATAGATTAGACACCAACGATTTCCTTACGATTAACCTAAGGAACGGTGTCTCGAGTTAGAATAATAATGATTTGGGAATTTGGGAATGTATTAGGATTTCCATTTGGTTTTGAATTGTAGTTTAAATAAACTAATTTTTATTTAGTTTGAATGTCCATAACTAAATAAAATACATTTATTGAATGTGGTTACGTTTAGAATTTAATAGGAATAAATGTGTTAATACGCGTAATCGTTTGATTTAGTGTTAAGTGTGGAAAATAGTTAATTTTTATTAATTAATTATATGATATAATTAATTAAAATATTTAATTATTTAAGTAATACAAAACGACGTTTTGTAAATAATCTGTGAATCTATAAAACATATATAATTGTAATTATCTTAAAAGTAATATAGTGTCCAATAATAATTTAATAAATTAATTATTATTAAAAGTTCATTTTTATAGAAATAATTTTGTAATATTTGTAATTTTATTTATTTAAAACATTTAATAAAATAAATAAAATATTAAAATAAATTTCAGAAAAATAATTAAGTTGTTTAAAAATTTTTAATGTTTGTAAAAACATTTTTATGATTTTTGGGAATTTTTTTTTGGAATTTTTAAAGGCTTAAAAAGGCCTTAAAAAATAATGTAGGTGGCCCGGTTCGAACCCGGGACCTCCTATTTGTCATGGAGCACAGAACCAGCAAACCAAAGGCCTAAGCCGCGAAAAGATCTGGCTTCAAATTGTTTTAAGCTTAATCTCGATCAAACCCCCAATTCCCAAAATCCATTCGAGCCCTAGGTTCGATCCGAGACCCAATTGAGGTTCAATTCGTCATCGAATGTATCTGCAATCATGGGCTTTTGTTCCCCATGAAAAACCGAGTGTATGTGTGTATTCAATTACCTATATGGTGATCGGTTTGAAGCTAAACCCAATGAAGAACAGGTCCGCGACAAGGTAATGAGGTGAGCAAAACGTGATGAAAATCAAATTAAACTTAAGGGAAGCTTCGAATGACGATTTGGAAGCAAAGCCCTATGTTAATTTTGAATAAATTGATTGAAGATGGGTTTTTATAGAGTTGCAGGTCCGCGACAGTGGGGTGTTCGTAT
The DNA here is from genome assembly GCA_024085815.1 of Flaveria linearis. Lineage (NCBI taxonomy): Eukaryota > Viridiplantae > Streptophyta > Magnoliopsida > Asterales > Asteraceae > Flaveria > Flaveria linearis. Next base: position 6,932,111 of record CM044014.1, read on the forward strand.
GGTGATCAAATGAAGACTATAATCAAATTAACTTCGTGGGTAGCTTCCTCAAGGGTAAATGATGATTTCCCTTCAATCAATTCGGATTAAGAGAGCTCGAAATGTTGGTTTTGACAGTTGCAGGTCGCGGTTTTGGGGTATTCGAATGGGGTGTTTTCGATTGTTTTGATTGAAATTGAATTCACAGGACAATTATAAACGATGAAACTTTCGTTAGTGCGCCATTAATTCGATTAATTTTAGTGTTTAGTGCGCGTTTTGGTGGGTGGTCGGCCGGTGGTACGCGGGGAAGAAGGGGGGTGGGGTTGGGTTTTTTTGAAAATTCAGTATTACACAATTGGTCCCTGTGGTTTCATTTGTTATTATTTCATGTTTAAAAGTTTCTTTTAAGGTTTCACAAATTACCAATAACCCCTGGACTTTATTATTATTATTGTTATTATTATTATTATTATTATTATTATTATTATTATTATTATTGTTGTTGTTGTTGTTATTATTATTATTATATTATTATTATTATTATTATTATATTATTATTATTATTATATTATTATTATTATGATTATTGAAATTATTAGAATTAACATCAACATATTAATTTAATTGTTTACAAAATTAAATTTTTTTATCGGAAATACGCGATGTTACAGTCTCCCCTGCTTTAGGAAATTTCGTCTCGAAATTTTAATCACGAGGAGGCTGAAATGAAAAGATGAGGGTACTGGGATTTTATTTGGTCCTCACGTTCCCAGGTAAACTCTGGGCCACGTTTAGATTCCCAGCGAACTTTGACAATAGATATCCGGCTACGTTTGAGTTGTTTGACTTCCCGATCCATAATCTCCATAGGTTTCTCAATAAAGTGCATAGATTCATCAATCTGACTTCGTCGAGTGAAATGTGGAGATTTTCATCGGCAAGACATTTCTTGAGATTTGAAACATGAAACGTCGGATGTATATTGCTGAGCTCTTGGGGTAGTTCAAGCTTGTAGGCCACTTTCCCAATTCGCTCGAGCACTTTGAATGGACCCACGTAACGAGGTGCTAGCTTCCCTTTCTTTTCAAATCGAATCACTCCCTTCCAAGGTGATACCTTAAGAAGTACGAGATCACCGACATTGTATTCTATGGGTTTACGTCTTTTATCAGCATAAAGCTTTTGACGATTTCTAGCAGCGACCAAGTTATCACGGATCTTATGAATTTTGTCTGTTGTTTCTTGTATCAATTCCGGACCAGTATTTGTGATTTACCAACTTCAGACCATACAAGACCTCAATGGTGCCATCTGGATGCTGGTTTGGTAACTGTTATTGTAAGAGTATTCGATCAACGGAATATGAGAATCCCACAATCCACTGAAATCAATGACACAAGCCCGCAGCATATCTCTAGGGTTTGTATCGTTCTTTCAGTCTGACTGTCGGTTTGCGGATGATAGGCTGTACTAGGATTCAGTTGAGTTTCAAAAGCTGATTGGAGATTTTTCCAGAAACGAGAGATGAAGCGACCATCACGATCAGAGATAATATCTTTACTTGACAATAGATTGTTTAGGAAGACTATCATCACGTAATCAGGTTTTGATGATAACTCACAATGAAAGTCGATAGATAAGGAATAAATGGCTTGATGTAGCTAGATCGAGTCAAAACATGAAGATAAAAGAAATCGACTTAAGAATTTAAATGTTCCAAGTTAGGATTCAAAATCAACTTAAAACGATCGGGTTTCTTTTCAAATTCAGAGACCATGCTTTGGCTTGATAGGTTGAAACACTAATATTATTTACCCTTCAAGTTACTACATTCGTCTCGTCACTTGATTACAACCATGGTAAGTTGAAGATCAAGAGATGAGAATAGTAATCAAGGTATGGTTTTCACCCCTAACTTGATGGTGTACTCTCAAGGTATGACCACTAGCTTACCAATCCAAAAGTTCGATCTGAGGATCTTCAGAAATAAGACGAGATAACTCACCATTAAGGTAAGGGAAATCACTCCTATCTTAACGATGAAGTTTACAAAAACAAAATATAACAAGATGAACTTCTTCATTAAAATCCAGAATTCACTCCTACTTTGATGAGGTCGTTTCAATTGAAAAAATACAGTCCATAAAAATGAAATTATCATCAAGGTATGAATTTCACGCGTATCTTGATGATTGAGCTTGATAATAACAAAAAAAAACAATCAAAGATTGACATTTGTCACCAAAGTACGGGTTTCAATCCTATTTTGGTGAGATCATGTCATTTGTGAAATGTAAGTTCCAAAGAGAATAATTGAAGTCAGTCCTCGAGATAAGGAAATTACCCCAATCCAGAAGATGAAATTTCATAAAACACATCATTGGAAACCATTTATTGAAACGAATAAAGAATCATCACCAAAGTAAGGGAATCACCCCTGTTTTGATAAGTTAGAATCATTTAGGAGATATGAGTGTCCTTAGTCATAGGTTGACTTGCAAACTCTTACATCTCCCACGGTGCAAACGGTTCAAAGTTCGACTTAACAATGAAAGGAAAAATATCTCAATTAGAAATTTAGAAATTTTCAGATTACATCAATGTAACACAAGGAAATCACGATTACAAATCTTGAATTACATTATGAAGACGAAATCAAGAACAAGAATTATTCAACACCACATCATTGGTGGCTTGAGCTTGTTGGGTATTGATGTTGAAAGCACGTTCTTGAGCCGTAGGAACCGGGATGACAAGTTGAGGGCATCGATTGTGAAAATGGTTCGGATCACCACATTGATAGCATGCACGACCCTGGGTAATTGCAGGAAGATGTTGGTGAACTGGTGCATTGGTTGGAGCTTTAGCAGCACCCCTGCACACGTTGAATGTATGACCCAAACGACCACAGTTTGTGAATTGACGACACTGAATGTTAGCGGGATGGTGATAACTGCAGTTGTTACACTGCGGATAGGGTCCAGCGTATGACTTTTTCATTAGTGATTGGTTGTTTACTGCTGGTTGATGAGTTGGAGGGACTTGATTAATTGGCACAGCAGGGGTAATTACAGCAAAGTTTTGAGAATTAGCCTTCCTCTTTTGGTTCTTGAAAGGCTCGGGTTGGTCGGTTTTGACGGTTTCGTTAGGAAGTTTATCGGTATTTTCTTTGATCCTTTCCTGATTAAGGAACCAGCTTTCACATGATTATCGGTTAACTGTGCAGCCAGCCTGATAGCATCTTCTAGTGTTGAAGGATTCCTTCCTAGCATCGTATCCTGAATTTGCATGGGTTGTCCACCAATGTATTTCTCGATGGGTCGGGAGGTAGGGGTAGCAAGATGCGGTACCAAAAGGCTCAGTTCGTGAAATCGATTAGTGTATGCGAGGTTCTCGCCACTGTCTTGGGTTAACTCCTAGAACTCAGCTTCCAGTTTCCGGACTTCATTTCTTGGGCATAACTCTTTAGTCATGAGCTCCTTAACTTCAGTCCATGTTAAGGCTAGAGCAGTTTCAGTTCCACGGGTTCGTTTCTCTCCGTTCCACCAAGTAAGTGCACGTTTCTGGAGAACACTTGTGGCATATCGGACTTTTATATTTTCAGGGCATTCGCTGTTTAGGAAAGTGTTATCGATGCTTTCGAACCACTGTAGTAATCCAGTAGCTCCTTCAGTTTCACTGAACTTAGTGGGGTTGCAAGAACTGAAATATTTGTAAGTACAAGTTTGTCGAGGGTTTGGTGCAGTTGGGTTTTGAACAACATTGTTGCTTTGGTTCAAATGGGTAAGTAGAGTTGGGATGACCGCAGTAACTTCACGTGCTACAATAGCAGCAATCTTACGGCCAGAGTTTCTAGACCGTGAACGGATTCGACGAGAAGACATTCTGACATATCATTAAGATATTTTATGAGAATTGGATAATAGGAGTTATACTACATGAAAACGATAATCGGGAATCTGGCATAATAACAATGATATGTTCCGAGTGTAATCGTTTGATTCGTAAATCAAAGCGAATACGTTGACTAATCAAAGTGTTATGTCCAACACAACCTTATTGAAGACATGCGTACCTATAAGCAGATACCCATCCCGAGGGTTCCCAGGTAAGGTAAACAGATCCATCGGTTGATTTGGATTTATACGAATACCTTGCCTAGACAGAACACCCCGAGATACAGGCATCCCACTCTTCCAGCATAGCATGTTTCAAGTTATAAGACACAGACTTTGATGAATTTGAAAACCATGATAACAATCGAGTTTTGGAGTTTGAAATCACTTGAATTAGGCACACAATGCCTTAGAATATGGTTTAAGATTCATGTGTACATTGATAAGATTTAAAGTATAAGAAGAATCACATAAGGCAGATAATCACATAATCAAGTATAAACATGTAAGGCACATAAAATCCTATCTAAGCATATAAAATACATGAGAGGACTCATGTGTAAAGGTACTTAGTTATAGGCTAGGTCATTCCATTTCTAATAACCTAATTCCCTATAACCATGGCTCTGATACCAATCTGTCACACCCCGATCGACGGCGGAATCATCGGAGCGGACGAGGGAATGATTGATTGTTCATAACTCATGATTGTCTAATAGTGAAAATAATATTAAAATCAGATTACAGGATAACATGAATTTAACAGATACAAATACAACAGTTAAAGTCACAAATAGTAATTGTCTTTTGTTTTGACTAAGTCCGGGTCTTATATGAACATGTAGAAGTCCACTAACTTGTTTAACCTGAAATCATGTGAGAAAATAAAGTCAGCTAACGAATTAGCTGGTGAGTAATCACAGTTTTTGAGTATACATATAGATTGATTGATTGATTTAGAATAATCCAATTCACAAGGTAACGTTAAGACTTATATTGCAATAGTAAAGCATATAGATAAACCGACACAATAGAAACCCCTTGACTTGACACTTGCATATAATAGACTTGCACACAAACACCATAGATTGACTAATTGCCTCTGGCACAATCACCACTCGTAAGCCATATGGGGTGGGTTATCCAAACCAGTAGATCTACCATTGATACCAGGATTGATTGATTGAATTAGGGTTTTACTGTCGTCCAGTTTACCATAGTATGTTCACATAATTGCAAGTAATAATATAACCTGTCTTGAATTGAATTTAGAATGAAATAACAATAGAATATCATGATTGAATATATTATATCATATGATTTCCCCAAATAAGAAATGATATAAAAAGGGGATATGAATACTCACTTGATTGACGAGATTAGAATCTGGATGTGATAGATTAGACACCAACGATTTCCTTACGATTAACCTAAGGAACGGTGTCTCGAGTTAGAATAATAATGATTTGGGAATTTGGGAATGTATTAGGATCTCCATTTGGTTTTGAATTGTAGTTTAAATAAACTAATTTTTATTTAGTTTGAATGTCCATAACTAAATAAAATACATTTATTGAATGTGGTTACGTTTAGAATTTAATAGGAATAAATGTGTTAATACGCGTAATCGTTTGATTTAGTGTTAAAGTGTGGAAAAATAGTTAATTTTTATTAATTAATTATATGATATAATTAATTAAAATATTTAATTATTTAAGTAATACAAAACGACGTTTTGTAAATAATCTGTGAATCTATAAAACATATATAATTGTAATTATCTTAAAAGTAATATAGTGTCCAATAATAATTTAATAAATTAAATTATTATTAAAAGTTCATTTTTATAGAAATAATTTTGTAATATTTGTAATTTTATTTATTTAAAACATTAATAAAATAAATAAAATATTAAAATAAATTTCAGAAAAATAATTAAGTTGTTTAAAAATTTTTAATGTTTGTAAAAAAAATTTTATGATTTTTGGGAATTTTTTTGGAATTTTTAAAGGCTTAAAAAGGCCTTAAAAAAATAATGTAGGTGGCCCGGTTCGAACCCGGGACCTCCTGTTTGTCATGGGAGCACAGAACCAGCAAACCAAAGGCCTAAGCCGCGAAAAGATCCGGCTTCAAATTGTTTTAAGCTTAATCTCGATCAAACCCCCAATTCCCAAAATCCATTCGAGCCCTAGGTTCGATCCTAGACCCAATTGAGGTTCAATTCGTCATCGAATGTATCTGCAATCATGGGGCTTTTGTTCCCCATGAAAAACTGAGTGTATGTGTGTATTCAATTACCTATATGGTGATCGGTTGAAGCTAAACCCAATGAAGAACAGGTCCGCGACAAGGTAATGATCGATAGGTGAGCAAAACGTGATGAAAATCAAATTAGACTTAAGGGAAGCTTCGAATGATGATTTGGAAGCAAAGCCCTATGTTAATTTTGAATAAAATTGATTGAAGATGGGGTTTTTATAGAGTTGCAGGTCCGCGACAGTGGGGTGTTCGTATGGTGATCAAATGAAGACTATGATCAAATTAACTTCGTGGGTAGCTTCCTCAAGGGTAAATGATGATTTCCCTTCAATCAATTCGGATTAAGAGAGCTCGAAATGTTGGTTTTGACAAGTTGCAGGTCGCGGTTTTGGGGTATTCGAATGGGGTGTTTTCGATTGTTTTGATTGAAATTGAATTCACAGGACAATTATAAACGATGAAACTTTCGTTAGTGCGCCATTAATTCGATTAATTTTAGCGTTTAGTGCGCGGTTTTGATGGGTGGTCGGCCGGTGGTACGCGGGAAGAAGGGGGTGGGGTTGGGTTTGTTTTGAAAATTCAGTAATTACACAATTGGTCCCTGTGGTTTCATTTGTTATTATTTCATGTTTAAAAGTTTCTTTTAAGGTTTCACAAATTACCAAATAACCCCTGGACTTTATTATTATTATTGTTATTATTATTATTAGTATTATATTATTATTATTATTATTATTATTATTGTTATTATTATTATTATTATTATTATTATTATTGAAATTATTAGAATTAACATCAACATATTAAATTTAATTGTTTACAAAATTAATTTTTTTATCGGAAATACGCGATGTTACAATTATTATGTGTGTATTTCATTAAAGATTTGTTGATCTAATTTGATGTATGTATTTTAGTTGACAGAAGATTGGGGAGAAACATTGTTTTCAGCATTGAGCAAAGCAAGAGGGAAGGCTTTTAGCAACATGGCTGTGGGCTATAACAATGTTGATGTTGATGCAGCAACCAAGTATGGTGTTGCCGTTGGAAACACACCTGTGAGTTTCGTTGTCCTTCGGGTTCAGGAATTTATGTATCCATAATAAAAAAAGACATTTTATTCACTCGTATGCTAAAAACTTGACTTTCTAGGTCATATGGATCCATTTTTTTGTTTTGAAATCGGTCTCTATTTGTTTGATTGATGGAAAAATGAACAAGTTTACTCAACTTTGTTAGAATATGTAACAAAACTGGTTTTGTTGTAGAATTAAGGAAAATTTCATGAATCAAGTGTGACTTTAGTTAGTATTATGTATGACTTTTGAAAGTCAAGATATAGTGTCTATGGATGGAACTGATGTAACATGTGAATCCATGGTGGTATGATGAATTGTTATTCTTTATTAGGAACTTATACCTATCAAATGGTCTTTTAAACAACATCAAAATCAAATTCACCACAAGTTTTATAAACATAACATAGAGGTTTAACGTTCTATCCGCTGTTATTTTGTCACTGTAACGGAATTGTGGGCATAGTTTAATATTTTGTTCTTTCACGAAACTAACAATTAGGAATATAATATGCATGGGGTGTGCTTATAGAGACCACAACAGAGTTAGCAGCAGTTTTTTCTGTTGCTGCTTCTCGAAGGATAGTTGAAGCCGATGGGTTCATTAGGGCTGGCTTATACGATGGATGGCTTCCTCATCTGTAAGATCGTACAATTTACATTTAAGATAATCACAAAGTACTAGACACTGGTTACAGGTTATAGGTAAGATAATTATCATATTTTGTAATGTTTTAGGTTTGTGGGATATTTGCTTAAAGTACAAATTGTTGGTGTCATTGGACCTGGTCGCATTGGTTCTGCTTATGCTAGAATGATGGTAAAATCTTTCTCTAAATCCACTGGTTTTTGAGTTCATTTGGAATTTAAATGATGTTAACTAACGAATATATGGCTATCAGATTGAAGGGTTCAAGATGAATCTAATCTATTACGATCTCTACCAAGCAACACGTCTAGAGAAGTTCGTTACAGGCATGTCTTGCTCCATTGTGTGTATTTTCAGTTAAAAGTTTTAGCTTTAAAAAATGGTCAAACAGATGAAACTAAATTTTTTTATTAAAAAGTTGTAAGTATGATGGTTTAAAAAGGTAAATCAGTCACTTTCATTTGCTTCACCACTACTACTTAGCTTTTGTATATTTGTTGTGTTTAAGAGTTAATTTGGGTTATGTTTGAACTCCAGTGCTTTAAATAAGTTATATATTTTTTGCTGGTTTCAGTTAGTTAAATGTGATATCATTATGGGTTGAAGCGATAGGAATTGCAAATGCGTAGGGAGCTCTGTGGCTGTGGAGTCACAACATTGCAATTTAACAAATTTATTCAGGTTGTTGACTCTAAACTTCATCAGCATTTGTGTATTTTCCAATTACTGTTTAAGTAATTAATTAATTATTACCTAATATGAATTTTGCAAATGATGAACAGTAACCCAATGCATCTCGGCCGTTCCTTTTTCACTTTCGATCTGGGCCGTTGGTTACCGCTCCTCGATATCTGGGCTGTGCCTTCTTATGGCTTCTCCACCGTATTTCTTTGTCTGGTGGTGGCGGTTGCGGTCGGCGGTTGGAGGTCGGTTCCGATCTGGGCGGTTGGTTACCGTTCCTCGATATCTGGGCTGTGCCTTCTTATGGCATCTCTGTCACACCCCAACCTTGACGGCGGAATCGTCGAAGTGTGAGAGTTACGATTGTTCACAGCCACATAACGCTATGTCCTGAAACATGTTAAAATAAAATGTCAACATAAAAATGTTGGTGAGCATTCTATAGTTTTGAGTACATAATATATAAAAGATGGCAATTCATGTTGTAAGTTAGAGAACAAAGTAACTAGGGATGTAAGACAGAATGCACAATCAAACCTTGACAAAGTTTTACAAGTTTCAAACGTGTACTTGGATCAACCAAGTTATAAGTATATACGATTAGCTAAGTGTACTTGGATCAACCAAGCAGGCTTGTCAGACCCATAGATCTATGACGTCGCCAGGCTAGCAATAGTTAATGATTGTACATGTATTCGACATTACATGGTAGCTACAAGATTCAACTAATCACAACACACAAGTAAATTGCCGTAAGTTTACAAGATTCAACGTGTTTACAAGTGTAACGTTTATAATGTAACATGTTTCACCCAAAAGTGTGTGAAATAATAAAATGGGTATAGAAATACTCACATTGATAAATGCATTAAAGATGATATAAAGATCAAAAGATAATCCAATGTATTCCTTTACAAGGCACCTAAACATATATTACGAATTTAAGGTTAATAATAAGATCAACGTTCTATTAAGGTTTTGATAGATTTAAAGGGATTTGTCCAGTAAATAAATTTAAGTATAAATGAATCTTTATAAGTATTTAAGATTAATTAAAATAACGTGTTGATTAATATCAAATTATTAATCTAAACCATTAGTTTAAAATGTAACTTATAAGAAATAATATTCTTAACTACTTTGTGTAATTATAAAATATAAATAATTTCTACGATTATCATGATAAATCTTTAATTAATATAGTGTCCGTTAATATTATAAAGATTTATTGTTTCAAGTCCAATAACTGGTTAATTATTTTAAAAGAAACCCTTTTTATATATAAAAGTTAAATAAACATAGAAATAATAATTCTGTTTTTTGAGAGTAACATTTGGACCAAAAGATTTATTATCTATTATTTGAAACAAACGATAATTAATAAGCTAAAAAATAATCTAAATGTGTTATGTAATGTTTTAACAGAATAACGTTATTTAAAATCTATCTTTAAGATTTTAACTAGTTATATAAAATAAAATGTTAGATTTATTATAAGAAATATATTTTTAGAAAATCATTAATTATCTTTTAAATTAAACAAAATTTATAAACTATTTTTTTATAATTTTTAAGAATTTTTCTGAATTTATTTAAAGGCCAAAAAGGCTAAAAAAATTTTGTGAGGTGGCCCGGGTTCGAACCTGGGACCTCATGTTTGGATTGTGAGCACAGAACCATCAAACCAAGGTCGTGGCCGCGTTATGATTTGGTTCCAATTATTTATAAACATGCTTAACCCGCTTCCCCCAAATCCCATTCGAGCCCCATGTTCGAATCCCACCAAATTGAACACGAATTCGACTTTGATAGGATCTGTAATCATAGGGCTTTTATTCCCCTAATGAAATCGAGTGTAATGATGTAAACAATTACCCGTATGATGATTGAATTAATGGTGAACTAAACAAGAACAGACCCGCGATGAAGGTGCTGATCGATTGATGCTCAAACCTTGATTATAATCAAATTAATTTCAAGGGAAGCTTCGTATGATGATCTGGACTAATAGCCCCTTATCAAATTCGATTAAAATCGATCGAAGATGGGATTTACATTGAGTTGCAGGTCGCGGTTGGGAGGTTGTTCGAATGGTGATGCTTGTGTTGGTTTTTGGTGCAATTGGTAACTGAGTTTGATTGGGTATTTATATAGGATTGTTTAGGTGTATTAAATTTGTTTATAATTGTTGTGTGAGTGTATTCATGAGCTGGATTCGGATCCGAGATAAAAGTGGGATTTATAGCCGTTGTTGACTGATTCAAAAGCGTTTATAGATTGGATTCCAGTTCGAATTGGATCCAAGGATTGACTCGGTCAAGATGTGGGGTTCGAAATCGAGTGTTTTGGTCGATTTAGGCTTCGGCGGAGCTCGCCGGAATTTAGTGCCGGAGCTCGCCGGAAAATCGGGGTGGGAACCGATTTTAAAAGAAATTACACAAATGATCCCTGTAGTTTAAGCTTTTATCATTTCTTGTTTTTAAACTTCTTTTTAAGTTTGAAATTATCAAAACTGCCCCCTGGACTTTTATTATTATTATTATTATTATATTATTATTATTATTATTATTATTATTATATTATTATTATTATTATTAATATTATTATTATTATTATTACTATTATTATCATTAGTATTATTATTATTATTATACTTATTATTATTATTATTATTATTATTATTATTATTATTATTATTATTATTATTATTATCTTATTATTATTATTATTATTATTATTATTATTATTATTATTATTATTATTATATATGTTATTATTAACGCGCCGCGAATATACGAGATGTTACAGTCTTCCCTACTTTAGGAAATTTCGTCCCGAAATTTGTTTACGAGGAGGCTGAGACGAAACGATGAGGACGCTTGGATTTCACTTGGTCCTCACGTTCTCAGGTGAATCAGAAGGTGAGCATGAAGCCACAGATAGATCATAGTGATTCTATTTTTTCTTTCTTGATGCAGTCTGTGTTTTCATTTTCTGAGGTATACTTTGAAGAACTTTCGGGTTTTGATGAGGTTATCGAAAGAAGAAAATTCATCATCGATTAAGCTGACCGCTTTAGTGTTTACTTTATGTGCAATGGCAGAGCCATCAGAGGTAAAAAGAGAGTCTAAAGTGTGTGGCTTCAAATTAGCCTTATAAGCTTTTACGTTGATTAAGAATGAATGTTAATTATCGTATAAATACAAGGTGTTACCGTCTCCCTTACTTTAAAGAATTTCGTTCAGAAATTAAAAATGAACTAAACAAACAAATACGGGTAGGTGTACGAACAGACAGTGATAGACGTTTGATTACCGATGAGATGTTTCACTTTAGGGAATTCTTCAAGTCTCTTTGACATAATATATGCCAACTTGACTCTTCCAGTGAAATACGAGACGTTTTGAGAGGAACAGTGGACATGATGACGAGTTACCATGATATGTTAGACTTATAAATCACAATTTCCAGAATATAATTTCGTGGTAAGGTGTATAAAAGACCAACAATGGTAAGCAAGGTTAACCGTCGGAATTTAAGAATCCTAAACGTCATCATATGAAACGACCTTAACGCATATATTGTGAATATGTATTTCTCCTTTGACCAACCATTGGTCTAAGAATGATACGCTATGCGAAGATCTTGGAATAAGTTCACAACGATGGTTCAGAATATTATTAAAAACAGAAAATGAATCAATCGTTCAAAATAACGATCGATGTTTTAACGCCATACCACGGTATTCGAATATTTGAAACAGATACAGGTCAATTTCTCGACGTTGTGAGATAATGGGTCGAATTGAATTTTTAGCCAATCGGTCTATAATGCACCAATTGTCATCATGACATTTAAAATAAGAGGCACCTAGTGGATGAAAAGTTAAACAGGAGATTTACGGGAACACAGAGGTTAGGTTTTGTCATAAATGAAGGTGAAACACTTGGACACATACCAAGTTACGTCTTTTCCTTTATGCCAAACCCATGACTACAAGTTACGAAGGTTTATGAACCATTATATCCACATCGCAGTGAGGATAATAACGAGTCTTGTTGTTCAAAACCAAGTTAGAATTTCAATGATTTTCAAGGTTAAAGATTCAAAAAGGATTCAAGAAATGACGCAAACAATAAGAAAGGTATTTGTAACCATGTTTTGCAAGGTAACAAATTTCCAAATGCAGATCGCATACGAAATTCATCAAACAATAAGAGAGGTATTCGATAATATCTTTATTTGACAAAGGATTGTTTAGGAAGATCATACTTATGGGTTTGATGATATCTCAAGATGAAAGTTGATAAGTAAGGAATAAATGGTTCGATGTAGCTAGATCGAGTCAATAAAAATAAAGGGGAAGAAATCGATTTAAGAATTTAAGTGCTCCAAGGTTGGAGTCAAAATCAACCTAAAACGATCGGGTCTTCTTTCAAGTTCGGAGATCATGCTTTGGCTTGATAGGTCAAAACACTAACATTGTTTCACCCGTCAAGTTACTACATGCTTCTCGTCACTTGGTTACAACCATGGTAAGTTGAAGATCAAGAAATGAGAGTAGTCATCAAGGTGTGGTTTTCACTCCTAACTTGATGGTGTATTCCCAAGATATGACCACTAACTTACCAATCAAAAAGTTCGATCCCAACTCATTGTTGAGGATCCACATAAATAAGACGTGGTAACTCACCATTAAGGTAAAGAAAATCACTCCTATCTTAATGGTGAAGTTCTTACAAAAACAAAATATAACAAAATATACTTCTTCATCAAAATCCAGAATTCACTTCTAATTTGACGAGATCGTTTCATCTGAGAAAATACAATCCATAAAAATGAAATTATCATCAGGTATGGAATTATGCCTATCTTGATGATTGAGTTCCATAATAACAAGAAAACAATCGAGGATTAACATTTGCCACCAAAGTAAGGGTTTCAATCCTATTTTGGTGAGATCATGTCATTTGTGAAGTACAAGTTACAATGAGAATAATTGAAGTCAATCCTCAGGATGAGGAAATTGCCCTTATTCAGAGGATGAAACTTCATAAAACACACAATTGGAGACCGTTTATCGAAACAAATAGAGAACCATCAAAGTAAGGGAATCACCCCTGTTTTGATGAGTTAGAATTGTTTAGGAGGTACGAGCGTTCTTAGTCATAGATTGACTTACAAACCCTTATATCTCCCGTGGTGCAGACGGTTCAATGTTCGACTTAACAACGAAAGGAAAAGAATATCACTTAGAAATTTAGAAAATTTCAAGTTACATCTGTGTAACAAAGGAAAAATCATGCTTACAAAATTCTAGGTCACAGTTCGAGGTAACAGGATTTGTTATGATGGTGTTCAAATCTTGGATAATTTAAATCGGGAAGATGAAATCAAGGATAAAATGATTCGACATCACAATGAGATGTGAACATTCGATTCACAATCGAAGGGAATACATGGACTTCTCAAGATATGAGGTCAACCATAACCTTGTTGAAGATACGCGTACTTATAAGTGATCTCTCATCTCAAGGGTTTCGAGTCAAGTAAACAGATTCAATGATCGAATCAAATCACTATTTACACTTTGCTTAGACAAAGTATCCCAAGATATAGAAATTCCAGCTTACAACATTGCATGTCTTTAGTTATGGGACACATTTTTAAGGAGATTTGAAAACCATACGTAAGGATTTAAAGTTTTAAAGACCGTTCGGTTTAGATTCCCAATATCTTTGGGTATAACAAGAGTCATGTACACGTTGATTAGGGTATAAAAATAGCTACATGAAACGCCTAACGTGTAATGTCACACCCCAACCTTGACGGCGGAATCGTCGAGGCGTGAGAGTTACGATTGTTCACAGCCACATAACGCTATTGCCTGAAACATGTTAAAAATAAAAGGTCAACATATTGTTGGTGAGCATTCTATAGTTTTGAATACATAAGTATATAAAAGATGGCAATTCATGTTGTAAATTAGAGAACAAGGTAACTAGGGATGTAAGACAGAATGCACAATCAAACCTTGACAAGTTTTACAAGTCTCAAACGTTTACAAGTATATACGATTAGCTAAGTGTACTTGGATCAACCAAGCAGGCTCGTCAGGCCCATAGATCTATGATGTCACCAGGCTAGCAATAGTTAATGATTGTACATGTATTCGACATTACATGGTAGCTACAAGATTCAACTAATCACAACACACAAGTAAATTGCCATAAGTTTACAAGATTCAACGTGTTTACAAGTGTAACGTTTATAAGGTAACATGTTTCACCCAAAAGTGTGAAAATGATAAAATGGGTATAGAAATACTCACTTAACGTATAGGTGTATACGGTGATAATAAGAATTAGAAATGATGTTTCAACGAATTTCATTTACAAGGTACCTAAAACGTATTTATTACAAGATTAATAATAAGCTTAACAATTAAACGTGAACTAGGGTTTTAGATGGAATTTGGGGTTTTGACAAGTAATGAAATTACTTGTATTTCGATTTATTCGATAATAACTTATTAATCTAAAATAATTGTTAAAGTATATTTTATAAGAAATTACGTTTGTAAATAATTGTGAAATTATAAGATGTATAATTTCTACAATTTATAGGATTATTTTATAATTAAACATGATATAGCGTCCATTTTTATAAAAATAATTATTTATAATATTTATAAATAATATTTTATAAATATTATTAAGGTTTTTAACTAAAATAAATTTACAGAAATTATTTATGTAACATTTTAAATAAGTAAAGTTTATAAGATTTATTTTTATAATTTTTAAGAATTTTTCTGAAATTTTTAGAGGCTTAAAAAGCTAATTAAAAAAATAAGGGGGGGTGCCCGGGGTCGAACCCGGGACCTCCTGGACTTGCATGCATGTAACTAACCGGTGAACCAAGGACTCAGCCGCGATAATCATCGTTCCATTTATTTTTAAACATGGTTTTCCAGTTTCCCCAAATTCATAAGAACCCTAGATCGATTGATCCCAAATTGAAGATCAATTCGACAATGTTAATGCAGATTATCATGGGGCTTTTAATCCCCATCTAAAATCGAGCATATTGATGCTCTTAATTACCTGATTCGATGTTAAATCGATAGAGAACAAGATTAAGAACAGCCGCGGTAGAGGAGATATGATTCGAGATAATTTTGTTGAGAATAATCAAATTCTTTGCACAGACAGTTTCGAGTGATGATGATAAACGAAAGCCCTTTTTCAATTTGCGTTTAGAAAGGTCAGAAAGGGGTGTTCGATGGAGTTGCAGGTTCGACAGAGGATGATGATCGAATTCAGTTGTTTATGTGTTTTCGATTAGAATTGCAAGTTGTATTCAATTTATAGCTAGATAAAGTTCGATATGATTGAATCAATTTGATTAAAGTAGTGTTTGAGTGGGTTAATTAGCTTGAACTGTCGGGAATAAAGTTGGATCCAATGTCGTGCTATAAATCGATGATTAACGCGTGTTTAGTGGTGCATTGGATTCGAATCTCACCGACGAATGCATTGGAAACGGTTTCGGGGCTTAAAACCGTGTATTTTAATCGATTTGGCCTCGCCGGAGGGTGGCTGGAGGTGGCCGGAACAGTGTGGCCTGGTTTACGGGGAAGGGGGTTGGGTTTTTTTAAAAAATTTCACTTTGGTCCCTGCGGTTTTGTTTCTTTTTTATGCTTTAAACTTCTTTTTAAGTTTCCAAATTTACAAGAATGACCCCTGGACTATTATTATTATTATTATTATTATTATTATTATTATTTATTATTATCATTATTATTATTATCATTTTTATTATTATTATTATTATTATTGTTTTTATCATTATTATTTTTATTATTATTATCATTATTATTATTAATATATTTTTATTATTATTATAAAAGGTTAACGCCGAAATACGAGATGTTACAGTCTCCCCTACTTTAGGAAATTTCGTCCCGAAATTTGTTTACGAGGAGGCTGAGACGACAAGATGAGGACGCTTGGATTTCATTTGATCCTCACGTTCTCAAGTAAAACAGAAGGTGAGCATGAAGCCTCAGATAGATCATAGTGATTCTCTTTTGTGACATCCGGTAATTTTCCATTACCAAACTCCGTTAGTTTCGTTAGGTTTTGCATACACGTGTCGTAAGCACACACTAGTTGTCGTTTGACGTTGGTGACTTAAAAATAATTAATAATGTTAATTTAATAATAATCTAGTTGATAAGATGATTATTATTTAATGCTTATGTTTTTACGCGATTTATAGACTATTTGGGAATTTTATCGCGTAACGCGGAAACGCGTGTGTTAATTTGTATGTTGCGTGCTTTATAAATATAAAATATATAATTGTTATTACTAGTTTATATATTTGTTAGATGGTTAAAAACACTTATAAAAGAAGTTAAAAGCTGAATTTTTATAAAATACAAGTTAAGAGGGTTGAAGATGTAAATATGGCTAATTAAACTAAATAAAAAAAAATACCCTAGCCCCCATTCCCACCCAAAATCACGACTGCAGCCTCCAGCCCTCTTCCCCTGCGATTTCAGCCAATAACAACCACCATTCATTCGATTTTGATTGTTTGCAAGCTCTACAACAAGTTAGAATCATCAATTGCAAGATAATACAAGTTTAAAGGTAAGAATTTTACAAGTTTTGTGGTGTTCTTGATATGGCCGAAGCCTAGCTGCGAATTAGGGTCTCATGGTGCTGAAATCTTGATGTTTATTGTTGTTAGTATGTTAGTTGGATTGATTACATGTTGTTTAACGTTGATTATGCATGAATTGTATGTTTTTAGTGGATTGATCATGAACTTTGATTATAGGCGACCCTAATTCGAAATTGATGATGATAACAAGGAATTGATGATTGTTGGATGATTATATGATGTTAGTTAAGTTGTATGAATGTTGAATGATGTTGATTTTGCAAGAAATCTAGGGTTTTGATCATTTAGTTCATACATTGCCATAAGAGGAAACTTTTTGTTCTTGGAATTCATGATTTGATGATTCTAAGATGTTAGATGTAATGCTTAGATGTTAGTTTAATGAATTGTGCAAGAAAATCCATGAAATTATGATGTTGATCATGACTTACTAAAAGTAGAAACTTTTTGTATGATGTTTGGGAATTTGGATGTTTTGGAAGTGATTAGCATGTTAGGATGAATTCTATGAACTTGATTAGGTATATAATAGTTGAAATTATGGTTGAATTGGATGTTAAATCACTTTTGTGTATTACTTTCCCAAAAGGGAAACTTTATTGGGCACGAACTTTGGATATCGAGAATTGGACTTGTTTATGGTTTTAGGATCATACTAGAATGATTGTTATGGATGTTTAAAGTGGTAGAATCTGTTAATTGAGTAGTATGGAATGTTTATTTGGTTATTGGGTGATTTATGCACTTTGATGGTCATGTATGATTTGGTATGTTGATTAGTAACTAGGACATCATGTTTGGGACTGGAATTGAGCATATTGATGTATGTTGCATGTATTGGACATCTTGTATGTGTTGTGGATAGTATGGATGACTTTTTGGTAAATTATCTGTTTTGACCCATATATGCTAAATCATGGCTATAGGTCATGTAAGTAGGTTATGCATGATCTAACCTGTTATATGATACCATAGTTGTGTTATGAACGCACTGAGTATGCTAGATGCTAACATTTACATAACTTGTATGATATGTGCATAGTATGATGATTTCAGCAATGTATTAGGAAGGTAGCATCAAATGTGATTCATTGGAATGTTAACCATGTATGTTAAATGCTTATGTATGTTTAAATGGTTTACAACACATAATGTCACCAACGGGTCAAACGGGTCAACTAGGTCACATGTATGTTGTTTTTATAGAACCTTGAGTTCTTTGTTTGTAGAACACTTAGGGTTTCTCTTGAGATTGTTGTGTGTACATGTACTTATGTACTTGTGTGTTCTAGGTAACCTTTGAAGGTTGTCTTTCCACTCGTTCTTGTCAAGTTAAGCCCTAGATATCTATCACCGTATCAGGTGAGTTCATGCCCACTGTTTATTAAATCTCTTTTGGGGGAGATAGCATATTGGTAATGTTACAAACGCTTTTATATTTAAGATGTGTATGATATAATATAGTGCTGTTTACCATGATAAAGTCCTCACACTTTCGAATTGTTAATATTGGATAGCGGGGAAACTTGGGTAGTACTACTGGGTCTGACGAGCCCCACCTGTGTGACTCGAGGTCAACAAGGTGCAATTTGTCCTATGATTATTCGTCACGATATGGTTAAGTCGTGACGGGAGGCAAACATAACACAGTCAGCTTCAATTGCGAAATCACTATGTATTAATATCAATTTGTTAATGGACTAGCTATCTATTACAATACACATGCTTATTTATACACTATTGATAAACTGTTATGTTTATACGCAAACTCTTGAACTCACCAACCATGTGTTGACTTTTTAGTATGCTATTCTCAGGTCGTTAATCTGGATTGCTAATTGGAGCACTACACGAGTCAGCATGCATTTTAGAGATTTAAACTTCAAACATAATTACTCGTCTTTTATTTATGGTTTAAAATACTTGGTTGGCACTTGTTTTGCCATATGGTACTTTCACATGTTTTGGGTTGTTTTATTTACTTTACACTTCCACATGACTTTTAAAGTTTGAACTCTGGTTGGTTTACGTTAGGGTAGCACATAGAGTCGTTCCGAGTAACTATTGACTGTGATCCTGGTTTGTTCACACGCCTCGCGGTAAAACTCCGCACGTGGATTTGAGGGTGTGACATCTTTTTCTTTCTTGATGTAGTTTGTGTTTTCATTTTCTGAGATACACTCTGAAGAACTTTCAGGTTTTGATAAGGTATCAAAAGAAGAAAATTCATCATCGATTAAGCTGACCGCTTTAGTGTTTACTTATGTGCAATGACAGAGCCATTAGAGGTAAAAAGATAGTCCAGAGTGTGTGGCTTCAAATTAGCCTTATAAGCTTTTACGTTGATTAAGAATGAATTTTAATTATCGTATAAATACAAGGTGTTACCGTCTCCCCTACTTTAAAGAATTTCGTTCAGAAATTAAAAATGAACTAAACAAACAAATACGGGTATCTCTCCTTCATATGATCCTCCCGCTCCCACGTGAACTCAGCTCCACACTTGTTCTCCCAACGAACCTTGACAATTGGAGTTGTTGTGGTTCTAGTCTTCTTCATGATACGATCCATAATTTCAACAGGTTTCTCAATGAAGTGCAATGACTCGTCGATCTGAATGTCTTCCAGTGGAACATGCAGACTCTCGTCGGCCAAACACTTTCTCAGATTTAAGACATGAAATACAGGATGAACTCCACTAAGGTCGGAAGGTAGTTCCAGTTTATAAGCCACTTTCCCAATCCTTTTCAGGATTTTGAAAGGTCCTACAAATCTCGGAGCTAGTTTGCCCTTCTTTCCAAAACGAATAACACCTTTCCATGGTGAAACCTTAAGAAGAACCATATCACCAACTTGAAACTCCAACGACTTACGATGCTTATCGGCATAGCTCTTTTGTCAACTTCTTGCCACTTCAAGGTTCTTGCGGATTGTAGCGACTTTATCGGTCGTTTCTTGTATAAGTTCAGGACCAGTGATAAAGTTTTCACCAATGGCTGTCCAACAGATCGGTGATCGGCATTTACGACCATAAAGTGCTTCGAACGGTGCCATCTTGATACTCGAGTGATAACTATTGTTATACGAAAATTCCGCGAGCGGTAAATGCGTATCCCAATTACCACCAAAGTCAAGGACACATAGTCGTAGCAAATCCTTAAGGGTTTAGATTGTTCGTTCAGTTTGACCATCAGTTTGAGGATGGTAAGCCGTACTTAAATCCAATTGAGTACCCAAGAGTTCTTGCATAGATGACCAAAAGTGCGAAGTGAAACGAGCATCTCGATCAGAAATGATGTGCAATGGTACGCCATGACGACTCACAATTTCATCAATGTATATACGAGCTAGTCTTGAAACCTTGTAGGTGTCTCGTATAGGTATGAAATGTGCCGTCTTGGTCAAACGATCCACAATCACCCATATACTATCATGACCACGAGGAGTACGTGGTAACTTGGTTATGAAATCCATGGATACATGTTCCCATTTCCATATAGGGATTTCAGGTTGTTCAAGTAAACCACTTGGTCGTTGATGCTCGGCTTTGACTCTTGCATACGTGAGACATTTGGAGACATAAACCGCGATATCTTTCTTCATTCCAGGCCACCAATATTGACCACGCAAGTCCATGTACATCTTATCGGAGCCAGGGTGAATAGAATATCGGGTGTGATGAGCTTCATTCAAAATGAAGTGACGAATGTTATCACGATTTGGGATCCAAAGTCGATTCAGAAAGTACCATAGGCCGTTTGGTTTTGCCTCCAGTTGTGATCGAACGTTAGACACAAGTCCTCATCACTTCCTTCGTCGGTTATTGCCGCTTGTTGAGCCTTGCGAATGCATAACTCGAGATCACTATCAATCCTTATGTTTTGGAGCATGATAGTAGCCTTGTTAACATCCACACGAACCTCGATATCAAATTCTCTTAACGTGTAAACCATTGTCTTCGATCTCGGATTTCTTGCAGTGAGACTATTTTGTTATGGACCTTGCGACTCAGCGCATCGGCTACTACATTCGCCTTTCCAGGATGATAGCGAATGTCACAGTCGTAGTCGCTGATTAACTCGATCCAACATCTTTGTCTCATGTTGAGATCTTTTTGGTTGAACACGTGTTGGAGACTTTTATGGTCGATGTAGACTATGCATTGTGTCCCATATAGATAATGTCGCCAAATCTTTAAGGCGGAAAACCACGGCACCAAGTTCAAGATCATGAGTTGTGTAATTCACCTCATGAACCTTCAATTGCCTTGACGCGTATGCTATGACTTTGCCTCGTTGCATGAGAACACAACCCAGACCTTGGTTTGAAGTATCGCAATAAACGGTGAAGTCATCGTTTCCATCGGGAAGTGTGAGAATAGGAGCGTTACACAACTTGCGCTTTAAGGTCTCGAAGGCCTCTTCTTGTTCGGGTCCCCATTCAAAGAGTCGATTCTTTTGGGTTAGTGCCGTTAGTGGTTTAGCAATTTTCGAGAAATTTGCTATGAACCTACGGTAATAACCCGCTAAGCCCAGAAAAGAACGAACTTCGGTTGGAGTTATGGGAACACACCAATTTTTCACGGCTTCGATTTTTGCAGGATCGACGTGAATTCCTTGGCTATTCACCACGTGTCCTAGAAATTGAACTTCCTTGAGCCAGAAATCACACTTCGAGAACTTCGCGTACAATTGCTCTTTCTTCAACAATTCAAGAACTTGTCGCAAATGCAGTTCATGCTCGGCGTTAGTTTTGGAGTAGATGAGAATGTCATCAATGAAGACTACAAACTTATCTAGACAAGGCTTGCATACTCGATTCATGAGATCCATGAAAACAGCAGGAGCATTAGTCAAGCCAAAAGGCATCACCGTAAACTCATAGTGCCCATAACGAGTACGGAACACGGTCTTTGGGATGTCATCATCATGGACTTGTAATTGATGATATCCAGAACGTAGATCAATCTTCGAGAATATAGCAGCTCCTTGAAGTTGATTAAACAGATCGTCAATACGAGGAAGAGGATACCAGTTTTTGATGGTCAACTTGTTGAGCTCCCGGTAATCGATACACATACGGAATGACCCATCTTTCTTCTTCGCAAATAAGACAGGTGCACCCCAAGGAAAGAACTAGGGCGGATAAAACCTTATCGGTTAACTCTTGCAGTTGGCTAGCTAGTTCTTGCATTTCGGACGATGCAAGACGATAAGGTGATTTAGCCACAGGGTTTGCACCAGGGATTAAGTCAATCTTGAACTCAACTTCTCGCACGGGAGGTAAACCCTTAAGATCTTCGGGAAAAACCTCGGGAAAATCTCGCACGACAGGAATGTCTTTCAATTCCTTACCCTTGGCTTTTGTATTAACTACATATGCCATGAAGGCCGGGTAATTTTACTTAAGCACTTGCGGGCCTTGATGCAAGACATAAGTTTAAGTCCTTGGGATGGTTTCTCGCCGAACACTTTCAAAGTATCCCCAGATGGTAACGGTATACGGATACACTTCTCAAAACAAACGATCTCGGCATGGTGTTTGGCTAGCCAATCCATACCAATGATGACGTCGAAGCTTCCAAGTTTATAGGAATAAGATCAATGGAGAATTCGTGTTTGTTAAGGATTATGATGCAATCACGTATTTGATGTCAACGACAATAGGTTTTCTATCGGCGACTTCGACCGTGTAGGGTCTTTTCAAATTGATACGTGATTTAGATAGTATGGGCTCGAATTCTAACGACACGAAACTCTTATCGGCACCCGAATCAAATAATACAGATGCATAATGATCATTCACAAGATACATACCTGTTTGGTAAAAATTCTATTATTGATACGATGAATACAAAGATGGAAATATCAATAATACAAGAAATGATTTAAACGGGGTTCAACGTCGTACCATTCACAACGTCATTGCTGACTTGTGCTTGGTTGGCGTTGATATTGAAAGCCCTTCCACGAGCTGGTGGCACGTTGCCCGCATTGCGAGGACATTGCAGACGAATGTGACCAATCTCGCCACAGTTATAACAGGTCCGGTTGTTGAGCATTGCAGCGTTGTTTGGTGCCCTAAGACAGGTAGCCAACAGGTGTCCATATTTCCCACACAACAAGCAGACTCGGCATGGAATGTTGCTCGCATGATGGTATTTGCATGTATTACTCATGGGGTAGGGACCAACATAGGCTCTTGCCATGGGAGCTTGTGTCACAGGTGCGGCGACAGGTACATGTTGTCTTTGAGGTGGTTTGGGTGCAGCCACGGCATAATTGCGTGCTGGTGTAAACTTACGCTTCTTGTTGTTGTTGTTGTTGTTGTTGTGAGACGGTTCAGCTTTAGTCTCCTTAACAGTCTTAGTAGCCGTCTTTTCCACCTTCTTTGCACCCTTCACTGACATGGTGCCCGCTCGTATATGATTCTCGGTAAGTTGAGCGGTGATAGTGATAGCTTCCTCCAAGGTTTTGGGTCGGCTGCCCACCACAACATCTTGAATTTGGGCAGGTACACCCTGAATGAACTTCTCAATGTTGCGGGGGACAGTGTCGACCATATGGGGTAGTAGTAAACTCAACTCGTGATGCCTAGTTGAGTAGGCCAAATGGTCACCACCATTTTCTTCAAGCTCCAAAACTCTTCCTCCAACTTTTGCAGTTCACTTCTCGGGCAGAACTAGGGGTGTTCATTTTCGGATATCCGAAATTTGGATATCCGAATTTCGGATATCCGAAAATTTCGGATAGTGGATTTCACTATCCGAATCCGAATCCGAAATTTCGGATATCCGAAATTCGGATATCCGAAATTTCTGATTCGGATTCGGATATCCGTTCGGATATCCGAAATTCAAAAAAAATTATATTTTTTAATAAATTTTATAAAATATAATAAATTTTTATTGAAATTTATTTTTATATCCAAAGTTTTTGTTAAATATCCAAAATATCCGAAAATATCTAAAATATTAATTAATATTTAATATTTTTAAATTTTTATATGGATATTTCGGATATTTCGGATATTTTGGATATCCGAAATATCCGAAAATTCTCAAAATCACTATCCGAATCCGAATCCGAAATTTCGGATATCCGAAGTTCGGATATCCGAATTTTCGGATATCCGAAATTTCGGATATCCGAATTTCGGATTTTCGGATATTTCGGATTCGGTTTCGGATTCGGATATTTTTGAACACCCCTAGGCAGAACTTCGCGATGGCGATGTTTTTGAACTCTTCCCAAGTAAGTGCAAGGATAGCCTCGGCTCCTCGATTCCTCTTCTCGCTATTCCACCATGTAAGTGCCCTTGTTGGAGCATACTAGTGGCATATCGAACTTTGAGTGCCTCGGGACACTCACAATTGACAAAAGTATTTTCCATGCTTTCGAACCACTCAAGAAAACCAGTGGCTCCTTCCTTGCTACTAAAACTAGTGGGCTTGCAAGAGCTAAAGTGTTTGAAAGTGCAAGTTTGGTTGTTACGGCCTTGGGTTGCACTATTTTCCCCTTGGCCGTTGTTGTGGTTTGCGATGTTGGCAATCATGGTGCTGCTGAGTTCAGCCACCATGTTCGGGATGACAGCAACCATTTCTTGAGCAATACTGGCGGCTAGCTTACGGCTGGAACTTCCACGCCTTGCAAGTAGACAAGACATGCTGGACATACTAAAAGTGAGTTAGTTACGGGAATGAGGGTAACAAGGATAGTAGTTTAGACAAAGGCAAGCTAAAGTTTGTAAGGTACACGGAATGATTCCATTTGGTAATGCATTACAATTTGGAACCGTGGACACGTCAGGTAAATTGACTCATTTGCCTTAGAGATTTGTGTATTTTGACCATAGTTTATCACTCATCCCAGAAATCCCCAGGTAGCGTAACGGGTCTCACAATGAGATTTATACGAATACGCTTGCCTTAGCCCTCAGGCCTTTTGCCAGGAAATCCAGAATACAGGTGTCTATATGTCACACAAATTTCCTTGGTTTATAAAATCAAAACCTTGATGAGATTTATATAGATTAGACATATGTCTAAAGATCTAGATCATAAGTATAAGTTACGATTTCACGTGTCATCGAGAATAAGATTGAGTGATTTTATGTTCGGTGAGAGTTAAAGATGAGTTTAGGGAGACCAGTATCTAAGTTTAGGCAATCCTATGCTAAGGCATCAAATTGCACATAAGAAGGCATAGCATTATGTAACATGCAAACCATAAATTTACAAGATAAAAAATACTATAAGGTGCATGCATAAGCTATAGTCTAGGTCACCATTTCTAATAACCTAAATCCCTATAGTTATGGGCTCTGATACCAATATGTCACACCCCAACCTTGACGGCGGAATCGTCGAGGCGTGAGAGTTACGATTGTTCACAGCCACATAACGCTATTGCCTGAAACATGTTAAAAATAAAAGGTCAACATATTGTTGGTGAGCATTCTATAGTTTTGAATATATAAGTATATAAAAGATGGCAATTCATGTTGTAATTAGAGAACAAGGTAACTAGGGATGTAAGACAGAATGCACAATCAAACCTTGACAAAGTTTTACAAGTCTCAAATGTTTACAAGTATATACGATTAGCTAAGTGTACTTGGATCAACCAAGCAGGCTTGTCACGCCCATAGATCTATGACGTCGCCAGGCTAGCAATAGTTAATGATTGTACATGTATTCGACATTACATGGTAGCTACAAGATTCAACTAATCACAGCACACAAGTAAATTGCCATAAGTTTACAAGATTCAACGTGTTTACAAGTGTAACGTTTATAAGGTAACATGTTTCACCCAAAAGTGTGAAATGATAAAATGGGTATAGAAATACTCACTTGACGTATAGGTGTATACGGTGATAATAAGAATTAGAAACGATGTTTCAACGAATTTCCTTTACAAGGTACCTAAAATGTATTTATTACAAGATTAATAATAAGCTTAACAATTAAATGTGAACTAGTGTTTTAGATGGAATTTGGGGTTTTGACAAGTAATGAAATTACTTGTATTTCGATTTATTCGATAATAACTTGTTAATCTAAAATAATTGTTAAGGTATATTTTATAAGAAATTACGTTTGTAAATAATCGTGAAATTATAAGATGTATAATTTCTACAATTTACAGGATTATTTCATAATTAAACAGGATATAGTGTCCATTTTTATAAAAATAATTATTTATAATATTTATAAATAATATTTTATAAATATTATTAAGGTTTTTAACTAAAATAAATTTACAGAAATTATTTATGTAACATTTAAAATAAGTAAAGTTTATAAGATTTATTTTTATAGTTTTTAAGAATTTTTTTGAAATTTTTAGAGGCTTAAAAAGCTAATTAAAAAAATAAGGGGGGTGCCCGGGGTCGAACCCGGGACCTCCTGGACTTGCATGCATGTAACTAACCGGTGAACCAAGGCCTCAGCCACGATAATCATCGGTTCCATTTATTTTTAAACATGGTTTTCCCAGTTTCCCCAAATTCATAAGAACCCTAGATCGATTGATCCCAAATTGAAGATCAATTCGACAATGTTAATGCAGATTATCATGGGCTTTTAATCCCCATCTAAAATCGAGCATATTGATGCTCTTAATTACCTGATTCGATGTTAAATCGATAGAGAACAAGATTAAGAACAGCCGCGGCAGAGGAGATATTGATTCGAGATGATTTTGTTGATAATAATCAAATTTTTTGCACAGACAGTTTCGAGTGATGATGATAAACGAAAGCCCTTTATCAATTTGGGTTTAGAAAGGTCAGAAAGGGGTGTTCGATGGAGTTGCAGGTTCGACAGAGGATGATGATCGAATTCAGTTGTTTATGTGTTTTCGATTAGAATTGCAAGTTGTATTCAATTTATAGCTAGATAAAGTTCGATATGATTGAATCAATTTGATTAAAGTAGTGTTTGAGTGGGTTAATTAGCTTTGAACGGTCGGGAATAAAGTTGGATCCAATGTCGTGCTGTAAATCGATGATTAACGCGTGTTTAGTGGTGCATTGGATTCGAATCTCACCGACGAATGCATTGGAAACGGTTTCGGGGCTTAAAACCGTGTATTTTAATCGATTTGGCCTCGCCGGAGGGTGGCCGGAGGTGCCGGAACAGTGTGGCCGGGTTTACGGGGAAGGGGGTTGGGTTTTTTTAAAAATTTCACTTTGGTCCCTGCGGTTTGTTTTCTTTAATTTATGCTTTAAACTTCTTTTTAAGTTTCCAAATTTACAACAATGACCCCTGGACTATTATTTATTATTATTATTATTATTATTATTATTATTATTATTATTATTATTATTATTATTATCATTATCATTATTATTATCATTTTTATTATTATTATTATTATTATTATTATTATTATTATTATTGTTTTTATCATTATTATTTTTATTATTATTATCATTATTATTATTAATATTTTTTATTATTATAAAAGGTAATGCCAAAATACGAGATGTTACATGTAACGATGTTTAATCGTAGGAGTTGAAAGGTAAGACGAGTTCAATATCACAGGAACATTATGTATGATAAGAATGAGAAGAAACCAGTTCAAGGAATCAAAGATTTTTAGGATACAAAGAGGATGGTTCCATTTGGTAACGCATTACCATTTGGAATCGTTGACACGTCAAGGTAAATTGACTCATTAGCCTTAGAAACTAGTGTATTGACCATAGTTTATCACTCATCCCAGAAATCCCCAGGTAAGCATAACTGGTCTCGCAATGAGATTTATACGATATGCTTGCCTTAGCCCGAAGGCCTTTTGCCAGGAAATCCAGAATACAGGTGTCTATGTGTCAGTCTCTTTGGTTCGTAGAATCAAACTTTGATTCAGATGAGTTAGGAGAGTTGGTATGACTGCAGCAACCTCCCGGGCTACAAGAGTAGAAATCTTACAGCTAGAGTTTCTAGACCGTGAACGGATTTGATGAGAAGACATTCTGGAATATAATTAAGATATTTTATGAGAATTGGATAATAGGAGTTGCACCACATGAAAACAACAATCGGGAATTTGGCATAATAACAATGAGATGTTCCGAGTGTAATCGTTTGATTCGTAAATCAAAGCGAGTACGTTGACTGATCAAAGTATTATGTCAACCACAACTTTGTTGAAAACATGCGTACCTATAAGCAGATACTCATCCCAAGGGTTCCCAGGTAAGGTAGACAGATCCATCGGCTGATTTGGATTTATACGAATACCTTGCCTAGACAGAACACCTCGAGATAAAGGCATCTTACTCTTCCAATATTGCATGTATTCAGTGGTGGGGCACAGACTTTGACGAGATTTTCATAAATTAGACATAGAGTCTAAGGAATTGATCCCACGACGATAAGTGTAGTCTCCACATGTCGTTGAGAATAAGTTTAGGAAGTTTATTTATCGGGGAGAGTCAAAGTGTCGAAGTTAAGTTTAGGGAGTCTAAGTTTTAAGCATACATAAGGCAATCCTATGCTAAGGCATCAAATGCACAAAAGGCATAGCATTATGTAGCATTCAAACAATATGTAAGCACAAAAGTATAAGAATCTTTCTATGAGGTTCATGCAACTATAGTCTAGGTCACCATTTCTAATAACCTAAATCCCTATAGTTATGGGCTCTGATACCAATCTGTCACACCCCAACCTTGACGGCGGAATCGTCGAAGTGTGAGAGTTACGATTGTCCACAGCCACATAACGCTATGTCCTGAAACATGTTAAAAATAAAAGGTAAACATAAAATGTTGGTGAGCATTCTATAGTTTTGAGTATATAATATATAAAAGATGGCAATTCATGTTGTAAGTTAGAGAACAAAGTAACTAGGGATGTAAGACAGAATGCACAATCAAACCTTGACAAAGTTTTTACAAGTTTCAAACGTGTACTTGGATCAACCAAGTTATAAGTATATACGATTAGCTAAGTGTACTTGGATCAACCAAGCAGGCTTGTCAGGCCCATAGATCTATGACGTCACCAGGCTAGCAATAGTTAATGATTGTACATGTATTCGACATTACATGGTAGCTACAAGATTCAACTAATCACAACACACAAGTAAATTGCCATAAGTTTACAAAATTCAACGTGTTTACAAGTGTAACGTTTATAATGTAACATGTTTCACCCAAAAGTGTGTGAAATAATAAAATGGGTATAGAAATACTCACATTGATAAATGCATTAAAGATGATATAAAAGATCAAAAGATAATCCAATGTATTCCTTTACAAGGCACCTAAACATATATACGAGTTTAAGGTTAATAATAAGATCAACGTTCTATTAAGGTTTGATAGATTTAAAGGGATTTGTCCAGTAAATAAATTTAACTATAAATGAATCTTTATAGTATTTAAGATTAATTAAAATAACGTGTTGATTAATATCAAATTATTAATCTAAACCATTAGTTTAAAATGTAACTTATAAGAAATAATATTCTTAATTACTTTGTGTAATTATAAAATATAAATAATTTCTACGATTATCATGATAAATCTTTAATTAATATAGTGTCCGTTCATATTATAAAGATTTATTGTTTCAAGTCCAATAACTGGTTAATTATTTTAAAAGAAACCCTATTTATACATAAAAGTTAAATAAACATAGAAATAATAATTCTATTTTTTGAGAATAACATTTGGACCAAAAGATTTATTATCTATTATTTGAAACAAACGATAATTAATAAGCTAAAAAAATAATCTAAATGTGTTATGTAATGTAACAGAATAACATTATTTAAAATCTATCTTTAAGATTTTTAACTAGTATATAAAATAAAATGTTAGATTTATTATAAGAAATATATTTTTAGAAAATCATTAATTATCCTTTAAATTAAACAAAATTTATAAACTATTTTTTTATAATTTTTAAGAATTTTTCTGAATTTATTTAAAGGCCAAAAAGGCTAAAAAATATGTGAGGTGGCCCGAGTTCGAACCCGGGACCTCAGGTTTGGATTGTGAGCACAGAACCATCAAACCAAGGCCGTGGCCGCGTTATGATTTGGTTCCAATTGTTTATAAACATGCTTAACCCGCTTCCCCCAAATCCCATTCGAGCCCTAGGTTCGAATCCCACCAAATTGAACACGAATTCGACTTCGATAGGATCTGTAATAATAGGGCTTTTATTCCCCTAATGAAATCGAATGTAATGATGTAAACAATTACCCGTATGATGATTGAATTAATGGTGAAGTAAATAAGAACAGACCCGCGATGAAGGTGCTGATCGATTGATGCTCAAACCTTGATTATAATCAAATTAATTTCAAGGGAAGCTTCGTATGATGAGCTGGACCAATAGCCCCTTATCAAATTCGATTAAAATCGATCGGGGATGGGATTTACATTGAGTTGCAGGTCGCGGTTGGGAGGTTGTTCGAACGGTGATGTTTGTGTTGGTTTTTGGTGCAATTGGTAACTGAGTTCGATTGGGTATTTATATAGGATCTTTTAGGTGTATTTAATTTGTTTATAATTGGTGTGTGAGTGTATTCATGAGCTGGATTCGGATCCGAGATAAGAGTGGGATTTATAGCCGTTGTTGACTATTCAAACGCGTTTATAGATTGGATTCCAGTTCGAATTGGATCCAAGGATTGACTCAGTCAAATGTGGGGTTTGAAATCGAGTGTTTTGGTCGATTTAGGCTTCGCCGGAGCTCGCCGGAATTCGGTGCCGGAGCTCGCCGGAAATCGGGGTGGGAACCGATTTTAAAAGAAATTACACAAATGGTCCCTGTAGTTTAAGCTTTTATCATTTCTTGTTTTTAACTTCTTTGAAGTTTTGAAATTATCAAAACTGCCCCCTGGACTTTTATTATTATTATTATTATTATTATTATTATTATTATTATTATTATTATTATTATTATTATTATTATTATTATTATTATTATTTATTATTATTATTATTATTATTATTATATTATTATTATTATTACTATTATTATCATTAGTATTATTATTATTATTATACTTATTATTATTATTATTATCATCTTATTATTATTATTATTATTATTATTATTATTATTATTATTATTATTATTATTATATATGTTATTATTAACGCGCCGCAAATATACGAGATGTTACAATCTCCACCGCTTTTCTTTGTCTGGTGGTGGCGGTTGCGGTCGGCGGTCCACGGTCGGGGGTTGGTTGTTGCCGCCGCGTCGTTTTTTTACTGCCGGTCATCCATTTCAAACTCCGATGGTGTAGACGGTGCTATGGTCCGCCTCCCGACCGTGCCCTCGCCGTTGTGTGCTTTCGGTGGTCGTCCGATTTGCCGGCGGTGAGGTTGCCTTCGATGCCTTTGTTTCTGCACACTTATCTTTTGATTGAGGTACATTTCTAATAGGCTATGATGAGTTCATTGACTCGATTAAAAGTTGGATGAGACGTTCGCCATGTGTGGTAGGGTTCGAGGATGGTAGGTTAGCCTGCAACCCGCCTTGCAGCCATGGTCGACCCATTCCTTTGCGAACTCTGACCCTAACAATACAACATGAATCTGTTGATTTTGCTCTCCTTTTGCCTCTCTGTTGCTCTCAACTGGTATGTTTGGGAAAATTGTATTGGACGAAACACTGATTATCAGGATTTGTTTTGGTTCTTTGTTTGATGCGATTTACCCTTGGTTCCATGTTGCCTTCAATGCGTATTTCTAATGGGCTGTGATGAATTTATGAGTCTGAATAAAGATTCTTTGAGGACATTTGTTAGTCATCGAAGGGTTGAAGGATGGCAGGTTATTACCGCAACCCGCCTTTCAGTCGTATTGTAATTACCTCTGCAGACGCTCTGAGCCCGACATTAGAATGAAAACATCTATCGAACTATTCATCAGGTTGCTGAATTTATAGTAGGTAATTGGTGTGTTGATTTATACTTTGGGGTTGTTCTTTAGATTTAGTTTGATTTTGGTTTTTAATGGATTTGGGGTGAAGGACATATTTTCTGGTGACAATGGTGGAACTGCAAATTCAACTTTTGCAAGAAATGGTTTGTTTTGTTTTGGCAGTTGTTTTATCCCTTGGCTGATTTGTGGTAGGTTTTGAACCGATTGATTGCGATGACGATGAAATAAAGATGACCATTGTTATGGTGTGGCAGGTGCATTATGTCACACCCTGAATTTCCACAAACGGGGTATTACCGTTAGGCGTGTGACTTCCAGGATCTCAGCCACTAGTTACACCAAACGACACGTTATTTATAAAACATAATTTAATTTTAAAGTTTGATATTACCAAGACTAAGTTTTTAACATAAACATAACAGAAGTTGCGGAAGCATAGTAAATCTTAATTGTTTAAATGGCGCAACACGCGCAAACCGAATAAATGAAATTTATCGAAAAATGTTAAATAAGTCACGTGAATGATAATGCATGAATGAAATGCTCCTAAGCGTGAGCGTCTTGTGTACCTGAAAAACATGCTAAAGTGTCAACACAAGGTTGGTGAGTTCACAGGTTTTGATAAACAGAACATAAAGTAAACCGATACAGTAAACAAAGTAATATCAGTAGATAGCTAGTCTACCCAACCAGTTACTAAGTGTGTGAAGTTCGAAACCGAAGCTGACAATGTAAATGAACGCCTCGGCTGTGTATACCAGGTCACAGCAACAGCAATTAGGTCAATTATACACCCGTTTGACGAACGTTGTGCTAGCGCGACTAGCCCGGGTGGGGTTTGTCAACCCAGTAGATCTACTCAGAATTACCTCGCTATACTACATACATTAACGGTTCGAGAATGAGGACTTAAGTGGTATCACACTAGTAAACAAGTGATATTACAGTAATACTGATCATGAAAATTAATTTTTCCACGTTTCTTTCACCCCAAGAGAACAGTTAAAGCGGGGCTGAGAACTCACCTTAATGCACAGCAACAGTAAACAAAAGCACACAGATTAGAGTTTCCGGTTAACCTGAACATCATTCAATATATGTATATATAATTAATATTAAATATTTTTATTAACAATGAATCGTACGGTTTCGCGTTCACGGTTCGGTCACGGTAACGGTTATTGAAGTTCCCATTCACACACGAACACACAACACTCATGCACGACGACCCAAGGAAAACACACATATAATATTCTATAATACATAATATATATTTTATCCACACCATATATTATACCAATACTATATATATATTTCACACAATACATATGCATGCATTCATACTCTCAAAATATATTCATTCACACAATACATATGCATGCATTCATACACTAGCAGAACACATGCATAATGCAAAACACACTTGCCTAATGCATAACACACACATGCATTCATCACAGACACATATCCCTATCATCACACATACACACTCACATTAGCAACACATAAAATATATATAAAACATATACACATTCATACGCATGCATACACAACCACGGCTTCCTCCATGCGCCTGCCCCTTCCCCACCCAAAACGCCTACACTAACAACATATAATATATAACCACATATATACATACACCAAAAACCTGCATTGCAACGTACATCTATATAGGGCAGAAAGATACACACGAGAACACACCAACAACAACGTGACGAGCCCGAAACAATGCGGTAATCACCGGGAATGAAACCGCGTCCAAAACCGTAACCCGAAACCGTGACATAACGAATAACGGAGGTACGTACCGTATAAAGCTGTCGTCGAAGGCTGCGGTTAATGACAAGAAACTCGCCGGGAATGACTACCGCGAGTGAAGGGTTGTCGCGAATAGAGAGTTGTCAAGAGGGAGTAGTGGTGCGGTTGTCGGAGATCGTCGGGATGAACCGTTATAGGGGCTGTCGTGGTGATTGATCACGGTGGAGGGGCTGCCGTCGAGTAGTTAGGATTAGGGTTACGTGGTTGTGGGGATGATTTGAAGTTTAGAATGACCGAGGGGGGGGAACACATCTTCATAAGGAGGGTTTGTGTAGAAGTTACTCATTGGTCCTCCAAGGATTCCAAATCTGCATTTTAGGTTAGTTGAATTTAATTTGTAATTAATTTAACAATTATTATTATTATTTTTAATATTAGAAATTTGGTTAAGTCTAACTTGTAAAAAAAATCATGACGTAATGGAGAGAGGTTAGGTTAAGGAGACGAGGTTAACCTGAAAAAAAAAACTCGGGTTATCACATCATCCTCTTGTTGAAGGAATTTTCGTCCCGAAATTAGAACATTTGGGTCAACGAACGACTAGTTAAAGCTGGTTAGTTATTTGGGATATAGGCAAGATAAGGTCTCTGAGGGTTTCCGAACAAACCGTAAACAAAAGGACATAAGGTTTCGTGAGATCTATTTCTATGGTATGCTCAGGGTTCAAGTCAGTAGGTACTATTCCTAGCACTTTACTAACTTGTTGGACACATAATTCTAATCGGCATCAGAATCAAATAAAACAAAGGCATAATGACCATTTACAGAAAATCTACCGGATACTACAGTAGGGTCATAAGGGTTTACCTGAGCCTATGACAAACACTCTGCCCTTGGCACCACCGTTGTCATTCCCATTTCCATTACTGTTGCCATTTCCATTGTTCTTCTTCAGTTTTGGGCAGTACCTTTTGATGTGCCCAGTCTGACCACACTCATAACAGCCTCTTTGTTCCCCCTGTTGAGCTGGCTGCTTGGCTGATAAGTTCACACGACAATTCTTAGCAGAGTGACCAAACTTGCCACATCTCTCACAATTGTTCTTGTTACAAGACCCAGTGTGGTGGTAGTTGCATTCATCACACTTAGGTAATGTTCCAATGTAGCCACTACCATGTTGTGAAGATGCAGAAGTTTGGTTGTCGAACTTCCGATGCTGCTGGGAAGAGTTCTGCTTGTTATGTGAGCCAGACTCCCATTTTCTTTTGTTATGTCCGTCAGTAGTGGTAGAGGTAGAACCACGTGGAGGTAGTTTACCTTGTGTTACTGCCTGGTCAGTTAGTCTATGAGCCAGTCTAATAGCCTCCTGTATAGTAGTTGGTCGAGAAGCAGTGACCAATCCTTGAATTTCTGGAGACAGCCCATGCAGATATCTTTCGATCCTTAGAGAAGGAGGGTTGATCATGTTAGGGCACAAAGTAGCAAGTTCGTGAGATCGAGTGGTGTACGCCTCAATCTCGGAACCTGTCATCTTAAGATTCCAGAACTCCATCTCTAATTTCTGTATCTCTTCCCGAGGGCAGTATTCTTCTTTCATCAAGGCCTTAAAATCCTCCCAAGCTGTCTGATTGGCGATCTCAACCCCCAACATTTGTACCTGGGTGTTCCACCAGGATAAAGCAGCTCCGTCCAGGGTGCCGGTGGCGTATTTAACCCGATTTTCCACCGGACAATTGCACATTTCAAACACTGATTCTAGCTTCTCGAACCACCGTATCAGTCCTACGGCTCCTTCCGCTCCGGTGAATGGATTTGGTTTACAGCTCAGGAAGGACTTGTATGTGCAAATTCCTTGACCTGTAATGAATTTAGATAAGAACTTTGGAAGTATGGAATGAATGCTACAATCTACGAGACTGACAGAACATTAACATCAGATATGGATTGGGTTTTGCTTACCGATAGGAGCGGGTTGAGGATAGGGTTGTGATTCGCCAGTGCATCAGCCACATGCTGCTTTATGAGGGCGTCCAATTCTGCTGGAGTCATATTGATGGAACCATTACCACGTCCACGTCCAGCCATCCTTAACAATCACAACATGCAAAAATAAGTAAATATGTGGCATATCAACTTCATTTAAGCATAAGTAATTAAAGAATTTAGCACACATAACTAAATGTTCAAATAATAATCTCTGGCAAAATAAATTGTAGGTAAGTCTACAATTAATTCAACCAAATATCAAATTCAGAAACATAAGTCAGATGGGGACAACCCTTCCCATCCAGGTGTGAAACGAATGAAAGTCTGATAAACGAATAGAACGAATAAAGAAGGAAATCAATGTGATCGACTGATCCGGTGCTATCCTCAGGCTCATCCTCTGGCTGCTCTTCTAGCTCTTCCTCTGGGTCTTCGGTGCTGTGTTCAGTACATTGACCTGACCCAATGAACAAAGAATACGTGCGCATAGAGTGTCGCTACTCTGAGGTAACTTTCATGAAGACTACGCACATATCAAATAATTAGTATTGCACGATAGCTAAGATGCTAGAATGAATAA
Source organism: Flaveria linearis (assembly GCA_024085815.1). Classification (NCBI taxonomy): domain Eukaryota; kingdom Viridiplantae; phylum Streptophyta; class Magnoliopsida; order Asterales; family Asteraceae; genus Flaveria; species Flaveria linearis. Next base: position 6,968,591 of record CM044014.1, read on the forward strand.
TGTCTCATAAGGACTGGGACTATTGTCACAGTACAATCCCATTAAGGCTCTAGATAGATGAAAACTTCCATACGAGTAAGATGAAAGGATTTGTTCCATATCGATGGTGAAGTTTATGAGAATCAAGACTCACATGCCCCAAAGTATAAGAATGAAAATTTGTACTGACTATGACGTTATCACTCGACTGAATTCCCCAGACTTCTCATGCACGACAAATTACAATTACGTGTGCACCCGTAATGGTAATTTGCTTTGCATGGTCCCCTGGTTCCTCCTATCCGAGCTAACATACCTTGTCAAGTATAAAGATTATCAATGGTAGAGGTATTAAAGTTGTAGTTATTACATCGAGGGTCGATTAATCAAAGTTGTACGAAAGATTCGGTTGAGGAAAACATTTAACAGGAGGCAAGATATGCTCCAAGTAAGGTACCCACGGTTTCGTATCCGACCTTGAAATGTATAATGTATAAGGTACAATAAATCATCAATCGTGATTAACCCCCTCGTGACTCACAGTAACTCGGAGTCACCCGTACTAAGGAATAGGCTAGGCAGTAACAACGGGGGATCAGGACGAACTGGCCCTTCCCCTTAAACATAGCATAAGAAGACACCATCCCTGTAGACGAACACTCACAGGAATACGCCAAAGCAAACAGTTCTCAAGCAAGCAAAAACCAACCAGGCATGTAAACAAAGCCAGCTAACAAAACTAAACGTGTCTATATGCGTGTAACTAAGGCAACGGCTATAGTCTAAATGCAATGCAAATGAGATGCAATGTCAATTTAGTTCGCTATAACCAATGGCTCTGATACCAATCTGTCACACCCTGAATTTCCACAAACGGGGTATTACCGTTAGGCGTGTGACTTCCAGGATCTCAGCCACTAGTTACACCAAACGACACGTTATTTATAAAACATAATTTAATTTTAAAGTTTGATATTACCAAAGGCTAAGTTTTTAACATAAACATAACAGAAGTTGCGGAAGCATAGTAAAGCTTAATTGTTTAAATGGCGCAACACGCGCAAACCGAATAAATGAATTTATCGAAAAATGTTAAATAAGTCACGTGAATGATAAATGCATGAATGAAATGCTCCTAAGCATGAGCGTCTTGTGTACCTGAAAGAAACATGCTAAAGTGTCAACACAAGGTTGGTGAGTTCACAGGTTTTGATAAACAGAACATAAAGTAAACCGATACAGTAAACAAAGTAATATCAGTAGATAGCTAGTCTACCCAACCAGTACTAAGTGTGTGAAGTTCGCAACCGAAGCTGACAATGTAAATGAACGCCTCGGCTGTGTATACCAGGTCACAGCAACAGCAATTAGGTCAATTATACACCGTTTGACGAACGTTGTGCTAGCGCGACTAGCCCGGGCGGGATTTGTCAAACCCAGTAGATCTACTCAGAATTACCTCGCTATACTACATACATTAACGGTTCGAGAATGAGGACTTAAGTGGTATCACACTAGTAAACAAGTGATATTACAGTAATACTGATCAATGAAAATGAATTTGTTTCCACGTTTCTTTCACCCCAAGAGAACAGTTAAAAGCGGGGCTGAGAACTCACCTTAATGCACAGCAACAGTAAACAAAAGCACACAGATTAGAGTTTCCGGTTAACCTGAACATCATTCAATATATGTATATATAATTAATATTAAATATTATTTATTAACAATGAATCGTACGGTTTCGCGTTCACGGTTCGGTCACGGTAACGGTTATTGAAGTTCCCATTCACACACGAACACACAACACTCATGCACGACGACCCAAGGAAAACACACATATAATATTCTATAATACATAATATATATTTTATCCACACCATATATTATAACCAATACTATATATATATTTCACACAATACATATGCATGCATTCATACTCTCAAAATATATTCATTCACACAATACATATGCATGCATTCATACACTAGCAGAACACATGCATAATGCAAAACACACTTGCCTAATGCATAACACACACATGCATTCATCACATACACATATCCCTATCATCACACATACACACTCACATTAGCAACACATAAAATATATAAAAAAACATATACACATTCATACGCATGCATACACAACCACGGCTTCCTCCATGCGCCTGCCCCTTCCCCCACCCAAAACGCCTACACTAACATACATATATATATATATAACCACATATATACATACACCAAAAACCTGCGTTGCAACGTACATCTATATAGGGCAGAAAGATACACACGAGAACACACCACACAACAACGTGACGAGCCCGAAACAATGCGGTAATCACCGGGAATGAAACCGCGTCCAAAACCGTAACCCGAAACCGTGACATAACGAATAACGGAGGTACGTACCGTATAAAGCTGTCGTCGAAGGCTGCGGTTAATGACAAGAAACTCGCCGGGAATGACTACCGCGAGTGAAGGGTTGTCGCGAATAGAGAGTTGTCAAGAGGGAGTAGTGGTGCGGTTGTCGGAGATCGTCGGGATGAACCGTTGCAGGGGCTGTCGTGGTGATTGATCACGGTGGAGGGGCTGCCGTCGAGCAGTTAGGATTAGGGTTACGTGGTTGTGGGGATGATTTGCAGTTTAGAATGACCGAGGGGGGGGAACACAGCTTCATAAGGAGGGTTTGTGTAGAAGTTACTCATTGGTCCTCCAAGGATTCCAAATCTGCATTTTAGGTTAGTTGAATTTAATTTGTAATTAATTTAACAATTATTATTATTATTATTTAATGTTAGAAATTTGGTTAAGTCTAACTTGTAAAAAAATCATGACGTAATGGAGAGAGGTTAGGTTAAGGAGACGAGGTTAACCTGAAAAAAAAAACTCGGGTTATCACACATTATTTGCATCCACGATGCGTCATTGTTTCTGAGCCTTAAATTATAGTCTTTTGATCACCTAACCGTAATGTTCGAACTCCGTCGCGAAACGCGGGTCGAAAAAAAACCTAACGCGGATCCGCGAAAAAGGAGGAAAGTAAATTCGCGTAACGCGTTAACTGATCAAACAATGTTTATCACACGCGCAACGCGCGTGTTGGATTTCCAACTAGTTTATTTTTATTTTTTAATTCTTTATGTTCTTCTTTTCTTTATTCTAATGAAGCATGCTATATGAAAGTCTATGATTCATGAACACAGGCTACATAGGTGGTGGCAAATGGCGATTATCTTTTTTGCATTCAGGGTGCTTATGGTGTTATTCAAAAAAGAATTTCTGTTGGTGATTCATTGTACTAATGGAAGGTAAGTAAAATAACCTTGGTTCATTATACTTATGGCAGGTAATATTATTTTGATGGTTTAAATTTCTGTTGTTGGTGATTCATTATCTTTCTTTCTTTTTTTTTTTTTTTGTGTTAAATTTTATTTTTTTTGTGTGTTTTAATTTTTTTTTGTGTTTTAATATAGGTTGTTTTGGGTGTTGGTTCGAGATTTGGGTTGGAGTTTTTTGTGGGTTTTTTTAATACTGATTTTGTGGTTTTGAACCTTCATTTTGATTTTGATTTAGGGTTACATTAAAACTCGCATACACACGGCAACGCGCGCGCCAAAACTTAATCTTTTTCTTTTTTTGAATATTATATATTATATATTATATATTATAATAACACATTGGGTCAAATATAATATGTTTCAATTGACGCGATAAAAAAGTTTCGACCCAAATTTAGTTGGGAAACGAGTTGGGTTAAATATAATATGTTCTATTCGACATATAAAATATGTTTCGATGTAATTTAACTCATAAACGAGTCGGGCATTTTTGTAATATATACTCTATCATATCGCATACAACGTCAATACACGTGTTTTTATGTACGTTTTGAGTTGCTATACTTTTCGATATAAATTTGTTTTAAAAATAGTTGGGCCGAATATAACATGTTGTCATTCAATGGTAAATATTCGAGTTACTCGACGTTTTGACGTAAATTTAGTTGGGGAACGAGTCGGCTGGTCGTATTTTATACTTTATCACGCCGCAAACGCCGCCGATCAGTCACTTTTATTTGCTGATATGAGGAAAGATGATGGGAATCATTTAATATTTATTTGAAATCATATATGAACTAATATGTAACTAGCAATTTGCAGCTTATGGTCAATTCTTGAAAGCCAACGGAGACCAACCTGTTACATGGAAACGAGCATCATCGATAGATGAAGTTCTTCAAGTAGCCGATGTGGTAAGAAATCGTTAAATGTGTTATCATAATCTATTGGGGTCATTATAATATGTTCTCTATTTGATGTTTTCTGCGTATGATCACATAGATAAGTCTACATCCAATATTGGACAAAACAACTTATCATCTCATCAACAAAGAAAGGCTTTCAAAGATGAAGAAGGTAAGCTCAACCAAAGTATAAGAGTTATATTTTACTGAGCTCTTATAAGCCAAAATGGCTAATTTATTTGAATTTAAACACACAGGAAGCGATCCTTATAAACTGTAGCAGAGGACCAGTTGTTGATGAAGAAGCTCTTGTGGAGCATTTGAAACATAATCCCATGTTCGAGTTGGTCTTGATGTGTTTAAGGATGAGCCATACATGAAACCTGCCCTTGCTGACATGAAAAATGCCATTGTTGTCCATCATATTGCTTCCGCATCTAAGGTGCATAATTTTTGTTCCTTAAAGTTATAATTTTTTTAACTGTTTTCCAGTTGCTAATCAATGCCAAAGTTTATTATATCTACAGTTAACTTTTATAAATTCCTATTTTCGATTTATGCAGTGGACTCGTGAAGGAATGGCCACACTTGCTGCATTAAACGTACTGGTATGCGACTTCTTAATACATTATACATATAAATCGTTTTGGCCATCCTGCTAGTAAAATAGTATTCATATTTATTTGATTTATTGCTCTAACTTTGCACTAACATAACATCTACCAATTTCAACTTTTTGACCTGAATGTGTCGATGACATTAGGTCTACTGGTAAATAGATAATACACTTAAATGTCATGCTACTTAACACTTGTGCCCTGTTAGATATTCAAAATTAACCACGCGGCAACGCGCGTGAGTTCCATCCCTAGTTGTATTTAGGACAATCATTCACTTTGATTAAACTATATCTTTGTTCCCATTCTATGATCATTCTACTAGTTTTTTTTTCATTATTATCATTCTTCTATTTCATTAGAAGATCTAAAATATTACATACTAGGTTAGATACTCGTACGTTACACGGGTTGAAATCGAAAAGTTATATAATAGATTATTATATGTATAACCTAATATATGTTATAAACCTTTTATATACATTTTTAGAGTATTTTAGTGTTAAGAATGAATAGCTAGAAAATAAATTGTATTTCAAGAAAAGTAAGTCTTACTAAAGTATGTTTAATGAAACCTTCATTTATTTTAGAAATAAATTAATTTGAGTAAACTGGTATCTATTAATGAAACTCTTTTGAAAGCAAAATTTTACTAAAAATTGTAAGTTTTATTATGGAGAGGACATTTGAACAATTCTAGGTGGAGGCTAGGTTGAGATGACGTTAATAGGTTAGAAAATAGTCACGTGACTTATAGTTATTTTCCTTTATTACAAAAGATTAATCACCAAAAACATGCAAATGCCAACCTATGGCCTTACTTAAGATAACATGGTTACAAAAAAATATGCAAGAGAAAAAAGGAAATGTTACTCTACCTGAATATGCAACAATAAACTTAATATGTTTGATTCTTTTGTTGTTTGAAGACGAGTTTCGGATTCCTTTAGGTGTCACGGAATAAGGTGCAGATGCTGATCGGAGAGAGGGTGACTTGTCAATATATGCATAGCGTTCATCACCATTCCAATGTAAAATGATGCGATTTGTGGAGGCGTGTGACCAACTATCACCTGTAAATAAGTTATAACCACCATCCATGTAATGATAATATGTAGTTGTGTAAAGTTAAAAAGAAAAACAATATATTAATATATGTACGAGTTACCGAGTGCAAGGGCCAAATGGAATGAACCATCTGAGTACTTGGTAGTCACCTGATTCAGTACAACAACCTGCTCCAACATATACAAAAATGAAACTTTTTTAGAAAACACCATTCATTTGATGATTTCTGGATACCTAACCAAAATGGAATAAATCATCTATACCCCATACTATATGCTTTGAAACCTTAAAGAACCAAAACAACTTGCAATAAAGAATTTGAATAGCTATAATAGATCAACATCTAGTTGATTATTTGGATGATTAATCTTACAGCCACACCAAATTTTCTGGCAAGTTTCATCAAATTCAAGGCCATTCCACCGAGTACTCTTGTTCTAAGCGCCATGTCATCAAAATCTTGACGGAAGTGAAATGTGATGCTATCAATGATAACCACCTTAACCTGTAAAAACATTGTAGGTATACTTAGATGCATTCAATAAAAGAAACATGTATGCGTGAAAAATTAAACTAAAATTTAATTGAGATGTATATGTATATAGGTATCTACATCTTTATGCTCTGTGATGAACTTGTCTAAGTAATTGGTGAGGGCAATTTGCTCGGCATAACTGCAGACGCGGAAGTAAAATATATTTTCAAGAAAGTCTTTGGGCTGCATTATTTTGACTTCACAAGCTTTAGGCCCCTTGTGATATAAGTGACTGTATTCTGCCATGTCATCACTGCAAGCTTCTGCGATCTGTAAAGCTCGTTCAACCATGAAGCTACCTTCAGTATCTGCTATAAAACGATAAAGTTTAAATGCAACAAAATGATGATAAACGCTAACAAAATAATGATAAGAATAGGGACCGACCGATATAGATTGCCTTGCCTCCAACTCCACCATAATCATATGGGATCTGAACATTAACTGCCAGTTGAATTCTGTACCTTGAGTTAGCAAAACACTAAGAAATACTAAAAACATTTAAAAGAATAGGATGTTAACTTATACCCAAGTTGTGTTTTACCAATGCCTGGAACTCCACCTAATCAGGAAAAGAGCAAAAAACCATCAAAAGAACTTGCAATGCCTGTAAAAGATAATAAAAAAAAAAAACCAATTTCCGTGACTTCTTTGCATCTTATTCCTCCACCCAAAATGTTATCCAAATCAGCACATGATGTGGTAATATGTACAAGGGTTTCCTCTTCCTGAAGCATATCCCAGGCACTCTTGGCACCTACAACAAATGGTAACCACAATGACCATCATACAGTTTGATAAAACTAATTGCATCAATAAATCTAATTTTTTAAATAGTTAATTCTGAAAACAATAATGTAGTTATATCCTAACATTCCCCACCAAATTTACCACGTTATAGGTAGATGTAATATTAAGGGCTCTGCTAAGTCTTTCAAAAGAAACAACCTTGTAATTAGAAAGAATAAAGAAACTGAAAATATGGCAACCGAAGCGTAAAATACCATTTACAGCAGTAAGACTGCTACTGGTGCTCTGCAACCTACTACCACCATCTGATGCACTCTTTAGGATTTCAAGTGCCTCTGTTTCTGAAACCTGCAGTTCTGTTGCAAGAATGTAACATTATTTTTTTAAGGAGAATGTTTGTGCTGAAAGTAATGTACAAAAGGCAACAAAAAGAGAGAGTTTTAATCATGCTCAAGGTTGTTTAGAAAGTAACACTTGAACAATTAAAAGTATTATACATGAATGATCAAGCAGTTCATTGCCTGCTTTCACATGAGATAATCAAAAAAGGAACATCGAGAAAAAAAATATATTTTTGCTCTTACAATTTTGGTTTTTAAAATCCCCATGATACGAAAGGCTTCATGGTTAATCTAGATAGAAAGACCAAATGACCACATGACTTGAAGATTTTAGTGCATTCACTCAAACAGAATATCCACAGACCCTCTTTACAACTGTATGATGTTAGCACTGAAAGAAAATGAACATAAGATTCTAGAAGCATGTTAGACTCATGGGTGGTATTTGGCCTATTTTCAATTTTTCATAAGTAGGGTCTAGTAGTGGGCTTTGGCCGGTTTAAAATTGGCCTGTTTTAATAGCTTGTGTTTAGTAATAAGAAGTGCTTTTAACTCCTATATAGAATTAACCAATCATTAAGGAGGTTCTAGTCCAAGTGGCCAACCATGTCCTTTTGTTATTGGTTGTTTTCTTTCAATAAAGATGTGTGGGTTTTATCTACCCAAGAACCAGTTATTTTGACACCTACATTGAATACTTGAGCTTTATTGCCAATCAGTCAAAAAATTGATGGCCTAATGGAATTTGGTTATTCATAGGAGGTCGCAGGATATTTATTCATTTGAAACATCAGATTGAGTAAACAAGAAATTTGTCACTAAACACAAAGACCTCTTTTTTCTGATTGATGCATGAGATTATGTCATTTTTCACAAGCTAGAACAACAAGAATAGAGGATCAACACAAAAGGCTAAGGAAAAGTTTAAGTTCCTTTTTTTGCAGTGATAAACAAACACAATTAAAAGCCTAAGACTACACTATGAAGAAACTCTACAAAATAACTAGCATATTATTGAAGACCATGGAGCTCTTGAATATTGAAACTTGACATCCTTACGAACAGACATTTGAAGTTAGTGAACAACTCTTTAAACGTTTAAACAAAACGCCCATGCGACCATGTCCTAAAGAAGTATTTAACAAGGGTTAGGATGTCAATGTTCAAATGAACAAAATGAAAGGGGTATGTGAAACAGATATATCAAAAGGTTTAATGGTGGTCAGGTAACTCAAAACAGATAGTATCAACACAGGTAAAGATGAATTTCATATGCTTTTCTTTAACTCTCTTTTAAGCTAAAACTTATTGTATCTAAACGATCTCTAAACTATAAATTTTGCAATAGTGGTTTACAAAGTATCATCCATAAACACTACATAATCCGCAAACGAAAATATACTATGGCATATCATAACATATGTCAATTCCTTGGTGAGCTACTCCTAAACTATATTAAAAAAAAAAAAAGATGAGGACTTGAGCCCTACCCTAGGTGTAACCCTATGCTGGTAATGTAGAAAGCATTTTTTTTTTCCGTCTACATTTTTCATGCTCGTTACTATGCAGTTAGTTATACATATTTAAACACATTCACATATAATGCTGCAGCTTCCTTCTTCTTAAGAGACACTTGCATAATGTCTCTAAACAACAGTCACAGCATGACATTTTTGGTGACTAACAAGCCCCATAACTTACGCCCTTCTACATCTCTCAATGACTTCTAACTAAAAACCTTTTGTTTGTAAATTCTAGTTCTCTAAAAAATGGTTAAAGAAAACAATATTGATGATGAAATAGGATCCAGATGCAACGTAAACCCTGAAAAGACAAAACATAAGCAGCCTTAAAACCGATCTACGTAGATTTATATAAGAAATCACAATCATGCCTACTTGACAGTGTATAGCATTCTACATAGATTTATATATGAAATCAATGATAGAGCATGGTTACAGTAAAATACTCTAATACAATGTTCGGCTACAGCTACAAAATTCATAACGACAGCATACGATGTTATTCGCTTGACAATACTATCAAACAGTTGGCGAAGTAATTTATTATCATAAGAATCAAATCAATTCAACAGCACACGAACTAATTACACTTGAATCCAAACGAGTATGTGATAGAGCAGAAGTGTGTTAGGTTAAAATTGAAATACCTGAAGCAAGATGTGAAGGAGAAAGTGAAGAAATGGAAGCAATGGAAGTGTATCCTGCAGAAATCAATTTCCCTTTTTGCGATGAAGACAAAGGTAATCGCAGGACCTCCATTGAACCCTCAATCGAACTCTTCTCTCTTCGTAATTTGATCTTCCGCCACTCCTCAATCGAATATTTTGAGGGTTTTATTTGGGGGCTGAATGCTTGATTGTTCATTTGGTTTAGTGACTTCAATTATTAAAACTTAAAATTAAATGATAGTATAATGATTTTAATGCCCCCAATTTAAGAGTTAATTATAATATAACATTTTCCAAAAAATAATAATATAACAAGATAGTTTATTTCAAGTTTACTTCTCAAGTATGGTTTATTACAAGGTAGCTTACGACAACTTATAATAAAATGACCCCCACTATGGTGGTGGTGTACGTGAGGTGCGGAGGTGGTGAAATGGAGTTTTTATGAAATCAAAATAAAATAGGGGTAATATAAATTATATATTTTATATTAAAGTAAATTATCATTTATATCACTGACGTTTTCTCATTTTAACCACTTTTATCCCTGCAGTTTCAAAGTTTCGATTGCCCCATAATGTTTCATTTTGTATCCATTTGAATCCAAATGACTAACTATGCTAAATTGTTCTGTTAACTTTTTATGAAAAAGACTAAATTGCCTTTAAGAATAAAAAAATAAAAAAAATTTATGGGACCACCCACATCATCTTCTGCTTCTCCTTTAACCCACACCACCTCCACACCTCACGCACACCACCACCACTACCGCCCATCAACACAAACAACACCACCTCCTCTACCGCCGACCATCTCAACCCACACCACTTCCACTATTGCCGCCCTTTACAACCCCCACCACCACCTCCACTGTCGTCGCCCTCCACAACCTCCACTACCTCCATTGCATCCTACCACCTCAACCCACACCACTTCCATTATCGCTGGCCTTCACAACCACCGCCACCTCCATTGTCGCCACCTCCATTGTCGCCCCCTCCACTGTCTCCAGCACCTCTATTGTCGCCTGCCACCACAACCCACACCACCTCACTACCACCTGCTACCATAACCCAGACCCACCTTCATTGTCGCCCATCACCACAAAACACACCACTTCCACACCTCACCCATACCACCGCTTACACTACCACAACTGTGAATTATAAACACAACCGACACCACCTCCGCTATCATCGCCACCACAACCCACACCACCTTCACTGCATCTTGTCACCACAACCAACACCACTTTACTATCGCCTATCACCACAACCTACTCCACTACCATTAGACATGTAAATCACCACCATCACCATTACATGCTCTTTACTATCGCCAATCACCACAACCTACTCCACTACCATTAGACATGTAAATCACCACCACAACCGACACCACCTCCGCTATCGTCGCCACCACAACCCACACACCTTCACTGCATCTTGTCACCACAACCAACACCACCTTTATTATCGCCTATCACCACAACCTACTCCACTACCATTAGACATGTAAATCACCACCATCACCATTACATGCTCTTTTTAGGGTTTCTTACATCCAAATCGATTAAAGCCTGATGGTGTTGGTGGTGGTGGTGGCGGCGGTGGTTGATTCAGAGAGAGAGAGAAAGAAAGAGAGAAAGATTGTGTGGGGGTGGTGGGGGAGGGAGAGTGAGTGACTGTGTGTGTGTGAGAGAGAGAGAGAAAGAGAGGAGATAAAGGGTTAAATCGGTGGATGGAGGGTTTTTTTTATTAAATTAATTTTATATAGTGGATTTGAGTTAATGGTAGTTTTGTCATTTTAGAAAAAGTTAACTGAACAATTTAACAGAGTTAGTCATTTGGATTCCAATGGTGACAAAAATAAAACGTTAGGGGGCAAATCGAGACTTTAAAACTTTAGGGATACAAGTGGTTAAAATAGGAAAACGTCAGGGATGCAAATGGTAATTTACTCTTTATATTATTTTATCTTTTAGCAAATGATATAATGGTCATTTCACACATATGTAACATAAAAAGTTAACTTTTATCAAACTCAGAGGTCAATTTGTCATAAGTTGTCATATTTAACGGTCTATCTTGTAATAAATCATATTGTGAACTAAATTTGAAAAATGACATTACCACAATGACCATTTATGTAATTAACTCCTAATTTAACAAACACAATTAATCTATTTAAAAAATTTCTACCTATATCACTTTAATTAGAAGATTAGCCCATTACATGTAGTCTAAGGAGGATACATCTAAGGACACTAGTACTCCAACAAATTTAGTTTTACTAAAAATATTATTAGTAACAATGTTTCTAAAAAACTCACCGAAAATGCTGTTGTCATGAATCGTATTTAATTTTACAAATGTGTCATACCCACATTATCCACTAAAATTATTTTTATGTGACGTACTTAATGCTTGATTTAACTCTCATTTTACATAGGGTTCAAAAAGAAACCGCATCCTGATTAACGATTTGATCTACATAGTCCTTCACTCACACCTTCCCAATACTTTTGTGTAAGATCATGTTTCTCACTACTAGAACTCCTGGCGTTAAGGTCATTATTTTATTTTACATTTACCTTATTATTAATTTACAATAGATAAATAATTATTTTTTAGTTTAATATTAAGGGTTTATAGTTACAACTGATTATGTTAAGGGTACAACCCTACAAACCATCGTGTAATTAAATAGTTTTCAATATCCATATAAAATAAAATCGCATCCTGCACTTCAATTGAATTGATCAAAATGTTGAATTTCATTCAGAAAGTTACATGTTATCCCATTGAGTAAAAAGCTTAAGAGTTTAATAATTCATACCAAACACCAAACAATGAATGAGTATATATACCTGAAATCCTAAATCACGATAAGTTTTCATTGAGTTTTCTGCCTTTCATTTTGTATGATTGTGCAGTTTGATTAATGCGAGTTTAAGGAAGTCAACGCTATTCTCTTTGGTGTTTAGAAGTCATAGATGTTATGTTGTTGCTTCTGCTTACCGAGGTACTTAAAGGTGTTATGGATAACGTAATATTTATCCTAGTTCTAACCATGAACGGTATATTTGAGTGAAAGAAACATTAACTTATTGTAACTTGTAGATCTAATTTGAAAACTCATCTTGACTTATGTTTCTTTTTTTCCAAAAAGGTTTTTAACCCATTTTAACCCACTTGTGTTTTTATTTAATCCATTCTAACTCATCTTTATTTTTAAAACACCCATTATAACCCAAAATCATATCATTGGACTTGTTTTGCCACCTCTAGGAGAAACCTATCTTATTTCCAAAATATATCACAAACCAAGTTTTTATCAGATTGAACTGACATTTACCTTAAACTTGTTTAGTCTCTCAGCAACCTATTTTTATATAGTTATTTAATCTAATTTTGAATTGGTATAATTGTTTATGTACACATTTAATTGTTTTTAATGCGGCCGATAAAGTAATTTTGTTTTTTTAATAGTGGTCAGAAATTTTTATTATATAATATTTTTGCAGGTTCAAATGTACGGTATAAAAATTTGTGTAACACCACCGACTAAATACCATTTTCCAGTCGCCGATTACTCGTTCCGATCGCTACCGACAACTAACGGCATGCCGTTTGTGTCCGTTAATTACGTCACCAGCAGCTACTTACAACGTGCCACGTGTTAACTCACGTTTTACCAGTGGGTCTCACTTGAGGAAACATCTTTTCTTTACTTTTATTTTTCTATGAATAAGATTTAATGTAATCTACAAACTTCTTTTTGTTGGGTCCTAATAGGGACACCGCATGGGTTTTGGGGGTAGGCCGGTTCAAACGGTCACGGTTAGATCTAGCGGTCACATTTTGGCACCTAACCGTGACCGCATGGGCTTGCTGTCACGGTTTGGGGTGGTAGTCCCCGTGACCTCGTGACAATAAAACGACAAAATGGGTTGTTAAAGTTGAAAAGCGGTCACCAAACCGTCACGGTTTGGTCTAACCGTGACCTCTAGGGTACGAGGTCTCGGTTTAAGGTACGACGTAGACGTGATTTTGACAAAAGGCCGAGATTCGCGCCACAAACCGTCACGTGGAGGCCAAACCGTGACGGTTTGTGCACCAGAATTTGACCTTAAATACCTTTCAACTTAGAGCAATCGGCATATCCATTTCTAAACTTCCGTTTCGCAATTTCATAATCCAAATTTTCAGTTTTTAATCGACCTTGGATTTTGAGCTTTCATTCATCCAACACTCGAGATTTTTCAACCTTCGTCATTCCAAAAACGCGTTAATTCAAAAACAATGTCGGGTTCGGAAGATCATTATCAAAAGCCGAAGCTTCCAGATTTGAATGAGGTGCCACATATCGAAGATTCGAACCAGGTTGAACTAGTATATGTTTTATTATAACTTATTATTTGAAATATCTAACCATTATCTTTTTTAGAAATATTACGTATACGGGAGTCACCCTCCGTGGGGAGAGAGGAAACCAACCCGTCGAACACATTTGCTCAAGAGGCGTACAACTCTTTATTTGGACCGACAGGTTACGATGAAGGGTACAGATATCCCCCTTGCAATTCTTATGGGCATGCCCCGAACACGTACCACTCACAAACAGAGCTGGATTACGGACATCCCCCGTACCAGTCAGAACTAGAAATTATACATGTGTCGGATACTTTTAATAGGAAGACACAGATGAGAATGACGGTTCGGTTCACCTCAAAGAAAACCATGGGGATACCGCGGAGCATGATGGGGATGAGGATCGGATAAGAAAGGCTACGGTTTCTTATAAAACCAATCAAGTACGAAGAGTTTTTATTCTTTTGTTTATTTTTTTATTTGTTTTTTATATTGTTTTTTATGTCTAGCTTTATCATTTTTTCAGTATTTTGATTCTCGTGAGGACTTGAAGAAGTGGGCTAAAACGAGAGGACACGAGCATGGGTGCGTCATTGTGGTGGGTCGGTCACGAAAAAAGGATGTGGAACTAATATGCAATCGTAGTGGTGAACCTAAATTCACTGGCACAAGTAGACGTACTGGGAGCATAAAGAAAGGATGTCCCTTTAAACTCGTAGGGAAGTACGCAGGAAAGAGTGACAGTTGGATGTTAGAGGTGAGAAACGAGACGCACAACCACGATCCTGTTGTGTACGAGGAGGGCCACGCGCATCTTAGGAAGATGACCGCCGAAGAAATTGATCTTGTCGAGAAATTACACAGGCAGCACGTGCGACCACGACAAATCCATTCAGACGTAAGGGAGCAGTTTCCCCACAGCGTCTGTGTTGTTCAAGACATATACAATTCGACGTCAAAGTTTAGGGCTGAGGGGAGAGAAGGCGTCACACCAATGCAGGAACTTGAAAACCTGCTACAATCTAAAGAGTTCGTGTATGAAACACGAACGAATGCAACTACTAAGGCCGTGGAAGATGTTTTCTTTTGTCATCCTACTTCGTATAAAATGTGGTGCGCATTCCCGCACGTGATGTTGATAGACACGACGTACAAGACCAACATGTACAACATTCCGTTTGTTCAGGTTATTGGCGTTACGTCAACGTCGAAGTCGTTTTGTATCGCGCATGCATTTATATCGAGGGAACGGCAAGACAACTTCACATGGGTACTGGAGCAGATCAGAGATATGCTCAATAGGTGTGTGGAGCCCCGCATTATTGTCACAGACAGGGACCTGGCCCTGATGAGTGCGTGTGACACAGTGTTCCCGAGTGCTACTAAACACCTATGCAGGTGGCACGTTCGGGAGAATATCAAAAGACGGTGGAATATCCTTTTCAAAACCGACATGTGGAAGGATTTTTCATACTGGTGGAAGACCTTGTGTTCGTCTCCCACAGAGGCAATGTACGATTACAATTGCAGGAAGATGGAAGAAAAGTTAAATGAAGATGGTAAAAGTGGTAAGAATTTCATATTTATTTTTACTCTAACAATTTATTTGTTCATTTTCTAAAATTTGTTATTTTCTTTCAGAGGTATGGGAATATATTTGGAATAATTGGTTGGTGCCGTACAAAGAGAAATTGTTACTTGTTGGATGTACGACCGCCTTAACTTTGGTGAATTTACAACTAATCGGGTTGAGGGCCAACATGCCAACTTCAAGAGTTACCTCACAGGGACCAACAATACGTTGCACACACTTGTCAGATATGTTTGTGACCTCGTGCGCGGCCATGAGATTGAAATTTGTAAAACATTCGAGGTGTCCCGTGTGAAAATTAAAAAAGACCATCGCCTGTCATTGTTTTCAAGATTACATTATAAAGTATCAACTTTTTGCCTTAGCCTCCTTGAATCAGAGTTGACGAAAATGGAAATGATTCAGGAGTCTGGGGGTTCATGTGGACACCAGTTGTTCACGTCCATGGGCTTGCCATGTGCTTGTCGTTTGGAGATATACGTCCGAGAAGGTTATATTTTTCTTAATACATTTTTTTACTGTTGTCACATGATTGCATATTTTTCACTAATAATTTAACCTTTAAATCCAGTCACAAGTATTCCACTCGATGCGGTAGATCCACACTGGAGGAAGCTTGATTTCGAGCCAGCGTACGTCGCGCCGCCTGAACCCGACTACGATGTGAAATTTGATGACTTGAAACAAAAGGTGATGTAGTCTCCCAATCCTCAAGTAAAGAAAAAATTGTTTAACAAAGTATTTGACTCTTTGTTTAAGATTAAGTCAAAACTTAAAGAACCTGAGGTGCGTCATGACCAACGTGGTCGTCCAAATATTAAGGAGCAACAAAGAGGAGCGGACTCCAATACATCACAGTATGAGGCTGCTAGACACAGCTCCTATACTTCCTCGCAACAAACTATACCTGACCCGGCGAGGCATAGCTCATATACCCCTCAGTTTAAAATGCCCAATGACCGTTCTAATAAGGCAAAGGCTGCTTCAAATGTATCGATTACGGGAGCTGCCCTAGGGTTTCCTTTAATATTGAAACCAAAGGACGTGATAAAAGTTATGAAGTTTAAGGATCAGCTGCCCTAATGGATTCGCCGGTACGTTTCGACTATAAAAGATGTGCGGCCTGATGGTAACTGTGGTTTTCAGGCGATCGCGGTGGCTTTAGGGAGAAAGCAAAATGAATGGGAATGGGTTAGGCGTCAAATGTTGTCGGAGATGGACAGAAACATGCGGTATTGGCGGAGCAATTTGAACCGTGAGATGCCTGGCTATTATGATTCTGTTCGTAATAGCTTTAATTGGTTTGGCACGACTAAACCCGCACCCGATACCCATTGGCTAACTTTCCAGCCCATGGACTCGTAATTACGGAAACATTCAACTGTATTGTGCATCTTATTTCTTCATTTGGCAGCCAGACATGGTTCCCGCTGAGAACAGTCCCAGAGCCATTATTCACCTATCCAGTTGTCGCACTTGCTCATATTAACGGAGCTCACTTTATTTGTATACAATTGGAAGGGGATTACCCAATGCCCAGTGTGAGCTATCATTGGCCGAGATATGCATATCAACAAGCACTAGAATGGCAAAATATGTATGAGAATCGTTTAAATAATTACGTTAGAATAATGGATCGTCATAGAGGCACCAATGTCTTCAGTAAGTTATCATTATCCGATACTTCATCATATTAATGAAGATCCCTTATTTGATGATGATGATGATGATGATGATGATGATAATAATAATAGTAATAATAATAATAATAGTAATATTAATAATATTAATAATAATAATAATAATAATAATAATAATAATAATAATAATAGTAATAATAATAATAAATAATAATAATAATAATAAATAAATAATAATAATAATAATAATAGTAATAATAATAAAATAATAATAATAATAATAATAATAATATAATAATAATATTTATAATAATAGTAATAACAAAAAAAAAAACAATAGATCAAATAGGAAGATAATTGTCACGGTTTGATCAAACCGTGACAGTGAGGGTTTCTCAACGGTCACGGTTAGGGCTAACCGTGACCGCTTACCTGGCGCGTGTCCACTGTTCGGGCGCATGGTTCGCTATTTTTTATTAAAAATATTTACTCAGAAAAAATTTTAAATAATCAGGCAAAAGGTCACGGTTAGGGCAAACCGTGACCTTTTGCCTAATTTTTTAAAATTTTCTAAATAAAAATTTTATAAAAAGCACCTCACTAAACCGGTGGTAGTGGGTTTCGAGCCCACACCACTCCCCTATTGCCCTACCGTCTTAACGGTCGGGACGGGAGTGGTTCGCTGAAAGGTTTAGAAAACAATTACTTTTAAACTAAATTAGACCAAAAGGTCACGGTTTGGGCAAACCGTGACTCCTTTGTTCACATGTGGCGTTGTGGAATGAAGCTGTCACAGTTTGTTGACACAAAGTGTCACGTGGTAACCTAACCGTCACACCATGTTTGTATAAGAGGTCACAGTTTGGTCTAACCGTGACCTTTTGGGGTTCCTTAAACCCACACATTAACCGTTTATGATCATTTACGTACATCGAATCCGATATTTTTTTCATGAACATGCACACACATCAACATATATATACAATAAGAACAAATACACTTCGTAAACGTACATACAAACATGCGTACGTGAACAAACCGTGACGTTTTAATGATACCCTAAACAATCTTATCGGGAACATATCAACATATATACACCTTATATTTTGTATGTATGTATGTATGTATGTATGTATGTATGTATGTATGTATGTATGTATGTATGTATGTATGTATGTATGTATGTATGTATGTATGTATGTATGTATGTATGTATGTATGTATGTATGTATGTATTTGTGTATGTATGTGTGTATGTATGTGTGTATGTATGTGTGTATGTAGTATGTGTATATGTATGTGTGTATGTATGTGTGTATGTATGTGTGTGTGTATGTATGTATGTATGTATGTATGTATGTATGTATGTATGTATATGTGTATGTATGTGTGCATGTATGTATGTGTGTATGTATATGTGTATGTGTGTATGTATGTGTGTATGTGTGTATGTGTGTATGTGTGTATGTGTGTATGTGTGTATGTGTGTATGTATGTATGTATGTATGTATGTATGTATGTATGTATGTATGTATGTATGTATGTATGTATGTATGTATGTATGTATCTATGTATGTATGTATGTATGTGTGTGTGTGTAGTGTGTGTGTATGTCTGTGTGTATGTGTGTATGTCTGTGTGTATGTGTGTATGTATGTGTGTATGTGTGTATGTGTGTATGTGTGTATGTGTGTATGTCTGTGTGTATGTGTGTATGTATGTATGTATGTCTGTGTGTATGTATGTATGTATGTATGTATGTATGTATGTATGTATGTATGTATGTATGTATGTATGTATGTATGTATGTATGCGTGTATGTATGTATGTATGTATGTATTAATAATATTAGTAATAATATTAGTAATAATAATATAATAATAATAACTAGGTTGATTCCCCGGCGCGTTGCGCCGGGCTTTTGTGTTACAATTTTATACTCCTATACGAGTCAGACGTTCGCGTCTCGGTCAGACCCAAACAAACAGCCCCTTAGACTAAAGAGTTTCCTGTTAACACAAACTGATCTGACCCGTTTTGACCCTTAGCAAAAATGACTCGTTAACCAACCCGCCTCTTTTGTCAAGGAACACTGAAATATCAGTAACTTACGCAGTGCTAAGAACATCAGGATGCAGGTTGTACTCCCGAGCAAACACAAAAGCAATCGCCATCACAGTGGTTCCTGCTACAAACCTTGCTACCATCCCATATGCTGTTAATCTGTTCCCACATGCTATAAGCTTTGGTTGTGAAGCCATGAAGAAACCTTGAACATAGCATATAGTAGAAGTTATGTTAGAGAAGTTTTTAAAACATTGCTGGTACTCGTTTAAATGGGTGGCTTGGGCGAGCTGGGTAACGCGTCAAAAGGGGTTTAGTTGCAGCCATTTGGGTTGTGATAATCTGCAACCAGTCAACTATTTTCTGTCCATTTTAATAAATGTGTTAATTTTGATTATCAAAACAATATTATTTGAAGAGTAATATAAATTCTTTTAATAAAACAATTTAAAAAGTTATGCAGGAGTAAGTGAGGTTTAACTATTAAAGACAGGGAGTAAGGTTCCTATTTTACTATTCATTCACTTGATGCGTAATATTTTAAATGCAGATTAATATTTCATGGAGCAACTTGAAACCGCAACCTCCTAATTAAATATATACATAAACATATGATTCTAATCACAGTAATCACTCAAAAAATAAACATTTAAACATACCTTAAAGATTGTAGCTAATAATATTTATGTATGCTCGTCATGTCCATGTGGATATCCTTGTGTGCATGCAATAGCCTATTCCAAATAAAAGTAACACACGTAATAACTTATCACATCTCCTCATATTAGAACAAATACAGATTTACACATAATTTATATCTTGAAAATAAAGCAGACAGTCTAAAACCATCCTATAAACTTTGCAATGCCTCATCTAAAATATCAAGTTTGATGTAAAAGCTTCAACTAAAATAGCACAAAAATTAACGCTTTTGATGACAACGACGATGATGATAAGAAAGCCCAAGTTCATCTAGATTGCAAGAAATAATACCTAAAAAGTTGGCAAAGCCCGCGGGTAAAGTTAACAAAAGCTAGGGACAATCTTTGAACAGAATTGGTGTTTACTTACCACAGCCTGTTTTCAGTCATGGCCAATTATATGTAGCTTTCTCAAGGTCGACTTCACTGAATGCTTTAAAAGTTTACATAGAATCATCTGACGAAACACCTGCTAATGTGACCAAAAATATAGTTTACTCAGATTTTTTAGATGAAATACGTCACATGCAGGAAAGCTAACATGGCCATTCAAAGAATAGCGGATCTCGCATCCAAATGCAAAACCGGTACTATTAAAGTTAGAATCAGCAGACGACATGGCATGATAATAATAATAAAAAAAAACTTCGTCATAGACAAAAAAATTAACCAAGCTCGTCAACTTCTTTGTTGAATGCTACTATACCACCAAATGCACTCACGGGATCGGCTTTCACAGCTAATCTATATGCTTCAATTAGATCATCACGAGAAGCTACCCCACAAGGGTTTGTATGCTTTACAACAACACAGGTGGGGTTTTCAAATTCACAAACACAATTCCAAGATGCATCAGCGTCTAAATAATTGTTATATGACATCTCCTGCACCAAAAGATTTTAATAAAACATAGTTTGATCAATTCTTTTAATCTTTAACCATAATGTAAGGTTTTGGTATATCACAAAACATAACAATGGAATGTTAACAATTCAGTCCATTTTCTTGCCAACCCTATTACTCTCTTCATCCTACCAAACAGACCCTGACATCATCATTCCAGTAATCATAAACATTACTGTAAACCCAATATCAACGGATGAAGGCAGATGAGAATATTATTCAAGTGATCGTAAATGAAACACTATAAACTCACCTTCCCATGGTGGTGATGGCCGTTGGTGAGGCAGGGGGCAGGGGAGCAGTGAGGGTGTGGCGGTGTGAGGGTGGTGGTGGGTAGAGGTAATGTGGTGACCGGTGGAGGGCAGCCGGTGGTAACGGTGGGCATTGGTTCCGGGGTGGGCGGTGGTGACTGGGTAGGCGGTGGGGTTGGTGGTCGCCGGTGAGGAGGTCGGCGGTGAGGGCGGTGGTGACTGGGTAGGCGGTGGGCTTGGTGGTCGCCGGTGAGGAGGTCGGCGGTGAGGGCGGTGGGTCTTTGGGGTGGGTTACTTACCTGAGCGGGAGAGAGAGAGAGACGAGTCGGTGGCCGGGGTTTTGGTCGCCGGTCGTTGAGGTCGCCGGTGGGGTTTCGTCGGCTGAGGTGGCCGGCGAGGTGTGGGTCGGCGGAGGTCGCCGGTGATAATTTGTTGAACGTTGGAAGAGAGAGAGAGAGCACGTTGGAAGAGAGAGAGAACTCTAAATATTCACCTGAGGTAGCTGATGTTACTGATCCAAAACGAATTAGATTTTTCCTCCTCTGGTGAACACAACCAATAAATAATTAGTATGGTGTATAATGATTTAATCTCCAGGCGCTGTAAAGAAGTATATACAATCTCAACCACTTCCTTCTTCCAAATTTGGTTTCAAATTGGGAAATTATTTTAAAGGTTGCAATTTTTAGTTCCTACTTGCACACCATCATTATGACATAAGTGATTAGTGATACTGATTTGGCTCCCTGAGGATTCTTTAATTTAGTCATTACTGATGGTTATTATATTATGAACAATTGTCAGACAGTCAAAATATTTCCTGAACAATAAGCTTAGTAGTCAAACTAAATGTAAAATTGGCAGTAACTACTAACAGTAAAGCAAACCTTGTGGTCCTCGTGAAGATTATCATGCATTTGTTCCCTTGTATCTGTGAACCAATAGAGAAAAGTGGCATAAGTAGCATGTTTGATGTTTTGTTTCAGAAACACCATCATAACAGCATATCTTTCAGCACCCAAACACATTGAATAGTTCTAGTTTAGTTTCATGATGTAGTAATATAGAAGATAAAATATGTAAAAGAACTATATGGTAAGTGTGCTAAAGGAACTCTGAAGTCAATCACATGAATACTCATAAGTTCTCTACTTTCAGTGTCCTCATATAGTTGCAATCCAAAAATACATGATACGTGAGCATCCCAAAAGAGCTAAATAGTTGATAAATGTTTCCACCAGAGACCTTTTCAGCTACATATTGATCACTCTGTCCAAATGTGGAAACTTTCAGTGAACTATACACACTAGTTAAAAGGCCTAATAATTATCAAATCTGTCAAAACTCTTGAAACACAAATAGTTGGATTAAACATTTAAATCCCCAAAAGTCCAAACCATACATACAAAACTGCAATCACAAAATATTAGATTCAAAACCCTAATTTCTCAACTTTAGAAGAACACAAACATCAATTCCCATATCTAACACCCTAATACCACACCAACCAAAGCTCATAACCCTCAAAGAAACCCCTAACGCACAACAAAACCACAAATTTAGCAAAAGCAACCCAAAACCCCAAAAGGGAAACTCGAATCATCATCAAACCGAGTCTAATCACTTACAATACTCACTAAAACTTACCATACACCAACTGGGAAGCAAATTCAACACAAGAATCGAAAAACCCAATTGGGTAATCACTAAATTGAACCATAAGATCATATCTAAACGACTGCTAACATTTGCGCACACATAGAAACATATCAACGAATCTAAACACATTGGTTGTTGATTCGAATGGAGATTAAAGATTTTTGGGAGACCTGAAGGAGACGAACGTCATAGGGTGCATCTGGCCATTCCACCTCAACCAAAAAGGGGAGGCAAAGCGGCACCCACCATTGCCATGTCATAAATCAATCCGAAAACAACATCGAAGAAACAAATGTCACTGCCATGACCACCATCACCCATCGACACCATGAACAACATCGTGGAGGCCAACGGTGACCACGGCGGGTAGCGACAGGGCAGAACCCAATATGCCCTGTTGAAACCTCTCTCAGTCGAGTAGGCACCAACAGTGAAGAAGACCTCTGTTTCCAGAAAGAGAGGAGGTGATAAGTAGGTTACGGAGCCAGAGGAGGCGAATGAAGCCGATTGAAGTCGATTTTGCTCGAGCTCCTCTTTGTCGAGCTCCTCGCGTCTTGTACTGGTGGTGGTGGTGACCGGCCGCCTCTGTTCTCCCCTCTCTTCTGTGTTCCTCTATCGAATTGCTCCGACCCCAGTTATGAATCAAATTTTTTCCTCTGTGTTGTTTCTTCTCGGTGGAGTTGGTGATGGAGATTAGGGTTTTACTTAGAGGTCGACAAAAGCGATTAATTAGAATAGAAATATTAGTAATAATAATAATAATAATAATAATAATAATAATAATAATATTATTATTATTATTATTATTACAAAAAAAACCAAGAGGTGACGTGGAGGCCAAACCGTGATATCTTAAGATATTTTTTGAATCTGACTTCTCCTCGATTAGTGCACCTGCCACTCGAGTGCCGTGTGTGTAAGAGGTCACGTGGAGGCCAAACCGTGACCTCTTCTGCTAAGGGGTCACGTGGAGGCCAAACCGTGACCTCGAAGTTACTGCCTAAGGGGTCACGTGGAGGCCAAACCACAAACATTCATCTTCCACCACCACCGCCGCCAAACCGTCATCGCGAGCCCTCCCCGTGACACATTCATCTTCCACCACCACCGCCGCTCACCACCACCGCCGCTCACCACCACCGCCGCTCACCACCATGGCCGCTGACCACCATCGTCGCTGACCACCATCGCCGCTGACCACCATCGCCGCTCACCACCATCGCCGGTCACCACAACCGCCGCTGCACACCACCACCGCCGCTGCACCACCGTGTTTTCGGTACGTAATTTACAGGTTTAAACTATAGATTTGATAGTTTTTCTCAAATAGATTTGATAGTTTTTCCTAAATAGATTTGATAGGTTTTCCCAAATAGATTTGATAGGTTTTCCCAAATAGATTTGATAGGTTTTACCAAAATAGATTTGATATGTTTTCCCAAATAAATTTGATAGGTTTTCCCAAATAGATTTGATAGGTTTTCCCTTATAGATTTGATAGATTTTCCCGTATGTGTAACGTAGTTTGTCGACGGTTTATTATTCTTATTAGAAATAATAATAAATAATAATAATAATAATAATAGTTATAATAGTAATAGTAATAATAGAAATTAATAATATTAATAATAATATTAATAATAATAATAATAATAATAACAATAATAATAATATAATATTAATAATAATAATAATAGTAATAATAATAGTAATAATAATAATAATAATATAATAATAATAATAATAATAATAGTATTAGTAATAATATTAATAATAATAATATTAGTATAATAATAATAATAATAATATTAGTATAATAATAATAATAACAATAATAATAATAAAAATAAAAATAATAATAATAATAATAATATTAGTATATAATAATAATAATAATAATAATATTAGTATAATAATAATAATAATAATAATAATAATATTAGTATAATAATAATACTAACAATAATAATAATAACAACAATAATAATAATATTAGTATAATAATAATAATAATAATAACCGTCAACCATTAATTTTATAAACATTGTAAATAATGATAAATACGTTTTTTTCGCAGATATGGATGCTGACGATGCTTTTATCCCCGGCATTGATGACTGCCCGACGCTGCAGTTCGAGCAGGGGACTACACCGTACGAGCGGTTCAAGACCCTGAGAGCACGTGTGCCAGCACCAGGGACCGTCCTGTCGGATGACTTTTTACAGCTCGTTGGAGAGCGCGGCCGGTTTTTGGAGATCATCGGCGAGGACGGCCCGTGGGAGCAGCTGTTCGGATGACCGACGATGCCATCAAGAGCTCACCGTGTAGTTCTACTGCACATTCACGTTCCGTCCACGTGAGCAGGGACTTGCGGAGCTGGACGAGGACGACATAGCGGACGGTCGTGCGCCCGTGGAGGTTGCTTTCCGGTGTTCGGGGTCCTACACCGCATGTCACTTAGTCGGTTCGCTGTCGTCAGCGGCCTCTACACGGAGGAGGAGACCCCGACAGCCGATGTACACCACCGCCTTGATCCGCGGGCCAGACGACTCCGATCAGGTCTGG
This sequence comes from Flaveria linearis, assembly GCA_024085815.1. NCBI lineage: Eukaryota > Viridiplantae > Streptophyta > Magnoliopsida > Asterales > Asteraceae > Flaveria > Flaveria linearis. The sequence goes on from CM044014.1 coordinate 6,994,065, forward strand.
TGGCCTGCGATAGGCGACGGACCATACGGCGGTGATACGAGGTCCTCTCATATACGAGACCCTCTGTATAGATACATTCACCGACTCATCGCCACGTCCGTCGCTGGTCGTGGGGTGGGGACCGACAGGGTCAACGCCACCGAACTTTTTTATCTTCGGTGTGTACTCACACACCGACACTGACACGTCGCGCACGCCCTAGCTGATTATTTTGCTAGTTATTATCATAGGCAGTCGCGAGGGGCGTTGGTGGGCGAGAACATCGTTTCCCGGATCGCTCGGGGCCTGGGCTACGCGCATGCCATGTCCCAGCTCCCGCTACCTCCGACTCCTGTGCGCGTGGCCAGCCGGATCACCGCCACTGGGATGAGGATCGTTCGGAGGTTCCCCGACGGCACGTGGCACCTGCTTAGTAGATACCAGGAGCTCGTGCCATGGGTGCCCGAGTCGTTGGTGGACCCCCCCCGAGCTGGCGGGGGCTGAGGTCCACCTTCAGGATGCCCAAGAGCCCCTTGGCGGCGGGGAGGATCAGCCCATCCCCCCGCCGCACGACCAGGACCCGCCCCAGCATCCTCAGCGCGTGTACCATGCCGTGCGATTGCCTGCTCATGTTCTTGATATGCTTCAGGACACACGAGACAGGGTCACGAGGCTGGAGGATATGACCAGGAGGCTGGAGGATACGACCACGAGGCTGCATGATATGATGGACTGGGTCGTCCAGCACATGGTTGCGGACTATGCCGCCTCGGGTACGCTGTTGTTGTCACAGCCACCGAGGCGGTTAGACCATGACGGTGCTGGCCCTTCTGGCGCGGGCGGGTCTGGTCAGGGCAGCGATCCGGGGATGATGGATTAGATAGGTATTTTGTTTGTATTTTATTTCTTTTTGTATGTAAAAACTCGTTGTATATATATATATGTGCAGTTTCAGTTATGATGATTTGTATATTTGGTTGTGTTTGTTTGGTTGTGTTTCTTTGTTTGTTTATTTTATATTTGCAATGTTGATAAGTTAATTGTATATGTTTGATAACAACTGATTTTTACGATTAGGTTAACCATGTGATAAAATAACAACCAACTTGTTTAAAAAATAATTAAACGCAAAAATTACTTGTAATATGATAAATTAATAATAAACACAAAACACAAACACGTATGTTACGATTAAATAAAATATTTAAATAAACAAAAAAGGAATGAAAAGATAGAATGATGTGACGGTGAAACTAGTAATCGATAATCAATCATCATTTGTACAGACTAATAAACCATGATGACGTCAGAAAAAGGTAGACCACACCACCGGACCATGGTGCAAGATCCTAGTGCCACAACCCTACCTCTCCCCCCAACCATCCTTCTCACACTACTTCTACTAGCTAGTGACTAAGGTGAGTACGTTAATAAAACTAAAAGTATTAAAGTACCTGGATTCTAGCACGACTAACATCCGCAATCTTTTTGCTTTGAAACAAATCCCAATGTTTTCCTTTAACCGACGTATGAAACTTCCAAGCTGCTTCAGATGTTGTAAAGTTCACAAACGCATATCCGGCATTCAAACCATGCCTGTACGTATATATCAACGTCAAAACTTAGCTTATATATATATATATATATATAGACATGTAGTATTTACACCATAAAATTTAATAATAATATTATTCAGATAGATACCAACTTGAAATCAATCGGAAGATACACGAAATCAAACTCCGATCGAACGGTGTTTCCCGCCTTTTCATTCTCAAGTTTACAGTGATAAAATTAAAATAAAAAACAATGTTTAATGCTTAAAAAAATAAAAAAAATAAAAGCAATATGTCACGGTTTGGCCAAACTGTGACATATAGCCCCCCTGCGCACAATCAATTCCCCATAATTACATACCCAATCATTGACTACGGATCCTCAGATATAACTGTCACGGTTAGGGCAAACCGTGACAGTTAGGTCTCACACATGACCAAACGGTCACGGGGAGACCTAACCGTGACCGCTTGGGTTGGTTTTCTCCAGAAAAAGGCGGTACGCCTAAAATTTCCCTGATTTTAATGCCCCAAATTTAAGAGTTAATTATAATATAACATTTTCCAAAAAAATATAATATAACAAGATAGTTTATTTCAAGTTTACTTCTCAAGTATGGTTTATGACAAGGTAGCTTACGACAACTTATAATAAAATGACCCCCATTATGGTGGTGGTGTACGTGAGGTGCGGAGGTGGTGAAATGGAGTTTTTATGAAATCAAATAAAATAGGGGTAATATAAATTATATATTTTATATTAAAGTAAATTATCATTTGCATCACTGACGTTTTCTCATTTTAACCACTTGTATCCCTGCAGTTTCAAAGTTTCGATTGCCCCATAATGTTTCATTTTTGTATCCATTAGAATCCAAATGACTAACTATGCTAAATTGTTCCGTTAACTTTTGTGAAAAAGACTAAATTGCCTTTAAGAATAAAAAATAAAAAAAAATTTATGGGACCACCCACATCATCTTCTTCTTCTCCCTTAACCCACACCACCTCCACACCTCACGCACACCACCACCCACTACCGCCCATCAACATAAACAACACCACCTCCTCTACCGCCGACCATCTCAACCCACACCACTTCCATTGTTGCCGCCCTTTACAACCCCCACCACCACCTCCACTGTCGTCGCCCTCCACAACCTCCACTACCTCCATTGCACCCTACCACCTCAACCCACACCACTTCCATTATCGCTGGCCTTCACAACCACCACCACCTCTATTGTCGCCCCCTCCACTGCCTCCAGCACCTCCATTGTCGCCTGCCACCACAACCCACACCACCTCACTACCACCTGCTACCATAACCCAGACTCACCTTCATTGTCGCCCATCACCATAAAACACACCACTTCCACACCTCACCCATACCACCGCTTACACTACCACAACTGTCAATTATAAACACAACCGACACCACCTCCGCTATCATCGCCGCCACAACCCACACCACCTTCAGTGCATCTTGTCACCACAACCAACACCACCTTTACTATCGCCTATCACCACAACCTACTCCACTACCATTAGACATGTAAATCACCACCATCACCATTACATGCTCTTTACTATCGCCTATCACCACAACCTACTCCACTACCATTAGACATGTAAATCACCACCACAACCGACACCACCTCCGCTATCGTCGCCACCACAACCCACACCACCTTCACTGCATCTTGTCACCACAACCAACACCACCTTTACTATCGCCTATCACCACAACCTACTCCACTACCATTAGACATGTAAATCACCACCATCACCATTACATGCTCTTTTTAGGGTTTCTTACATCCAAATCGATTAAAGCCTGATGGTGCTGGTGGTGGTGGTGGCGGCGGTGGTTGATTCAGAGAGAGAGAGAGAAAAGAGAGAAAGATTGTGTTGGGGTGGTGGGGGAGGGAGAGTGAGTGACTGTGTGTGTGTGAGAGAGAGAGAGAGGAGATAAAAGGGTTAAATCGGTGGATGGAGGGTTTTTTTATTAAATTAATTTTATATAGTGGATTTGAGTTAATAGTAGTTTTGTCATTTTAGAAAAAGTTAACTGAACAATTTAACAGAGTTAGTCATTTGGATTCCAATGGTGACAAAAATAAAACGTTAGGGGGCAAATCGAGACTTTGAAACTTTAGGGATACAAGTGGTTAAAATAGAAAAACATCAGGGATGCAAATGGTAATTTACTCTTTATATTATTTTATCTTTTGGCAAATGATATAATGGTCATTTCACACATATGTAACATAAAAAGTTAACTTTTATCAAACTCAGAGGTCAATTTGTCATAAGTTGTCATATTTAACGGTCTATCTTGTAATAAATCATATTGTGAACTAAATTTGAAAAATGACATTACCACAATGACCATTTATGTAATTAACTCCTAATTTAACAAACACAATTAATCTATTTAAAAAATTTCTACCTATATCACTTTAATTAGAAGATTAGCCCATTACATGTAGTCTAAGGAGGATACATCTAAGGACACTAGTACTCCAACAAATTTAGTTTTACTAAAAATATTATTAGTAACAATGTTTCTAAAAAACTCACCGAAAATGCTATTGTCATGAATCGTATTTAATTTTACAAATGTGTCATACCCACATTATCCACTAAAATTATTTTTTATGTGACGTACTTAATGCTTGATTTAACTCTCATTTTACATAGGGTTCAAAAAGAAACCGCATCCTGATTAACGATTTGATCTACATAGTCCTTCCCAATACTTTTGTGTAAGATCATGTTTCTCACTACTAGAACTCCTGGCGTTAAGGTCATTATTTTATTTTACATTTACCTTATTATTAATTTACAATAGATTAAATAATTATTTTTTTAGTTTAATATTAAGGGTTTATAGTTACAACTGATTATGTTAAGGGTACAACCCTACATACCATCGTGTAATTAAATAGTTTTCAATATCCATATAAAATAAAATCGCATCCTGCACTTCAATTGAATTGATCAAAATGTTGAATTTCATTCAGAAAGTTACATGTTATCCCATTGAGTAAAAAGCTTAAGAGTTTAATATTTCATACCAAACACCAAACAATGAATGAGTATATATACCTGAAATCCTAAATCACGATAAGTTTTCATTGAGTTTTCTGCCTTTCATTTTGTATGATTGTGCAGTTTGATTAATGCGAGTTTAAGGAAGTCAACGCTATTCTCTTTGGTGTTTAGAAGTCATAGATGTTATGTTGTTGCTTCTGCTTACCGAGGTACTTAAAGGTGTTATGGATAACGTAATATTTATCCTAATTCTAACCATGAACGGTATATATTCACATTGGTCTATGGGTGTTTGAACTCCTGAAAAAATTTGCCTTCTATCTACTAGGGTTGAAGGGTTAAAATTGACATTGTGTTGTACGGCGGTGCCACTTCCCGATTGTTGTTCTTCGACCGGTGCATGTCCCGCCCTCCCGATCTTTGTTTTATTTGGGCGTCTCTGCCTCTCGTCGTTGTAACGGCGGTAGCTCGCTCCCGCCTTGAGCTTGATGGTGGCGCTGGTGAAGTTGGTGATGGTGGTATGGTTGATTTGACCGGTGTTGATTATGATGAGGTTTGCCTCATCTGAAACTGATTCTGATTAGCTATAGTGTAAAATGGTTGATTTGTTGTTTTGGTGTATGTTTAGCCATGAGTGTAGACGAAAAAATATATATGTTACTTTAAATGGCAATCCGTTGTGATGTGTAGCCGTAACTGAAATTTGATTATGAGCCTACTCTTTTGTCTGTGATGCACATACGACTATGATGGATTATTTGAGCCATGGTTGACAGATTATGTTATTATTATAATATTATGGATTTAACTAGTACGCATTAATTTAGCATATTATGTTATTATACTATAATATTTTTGTTAAAAACAATAATTCTATATCCAAACATATTTTATAAGTTTATTATTAATTCTTCTACTATTAATTCTTGTTTATTTCTTTTTCATATTTTCTGTTGATGGGCTTTGGGCTGCTGAATGTTCATGGACTGATGATGGGCCGCTGATGGGCTGCTGTATCTGGATGTGGTTTGCACTATTTAGGGTTGTGTGGTGTTCTCATTTGAACATACACACAACACACATACGTTCCTGCTCATACGACGTTATCTTCATCTTCTAGGGTTTCAACACAACGTTGATTCCTCTCGATCTCTTTTGTATTGCTCTTAATATTGTTACAAATCATTGCAACAATGATATATGATTAATATATTTCTGATTGTTGGGTTTATACGTTGTAATCTATTTTGACTCTTGGTCTTTCTTTGGTTGAATCGATTATACATTCTAGTTTTGTGACATGGTATTAGAACATTTGATTCTGGTTTTTTCTTTCGTTCCGTTGCTGATTGTTACTGTTTTTTGAATCTAGGGTTTCTTATCAAAACCCTAGTTTCGTTGTTCTCTTCAAAGACGAATCGAAGAATCTGCTGTTCTTGGACGAGTTGGTCTGATTTTAAGGGTTTCTTCTCAAAACCCTTTGTGCTCTTGGTTACATCTACTGCTAGAAGAAGAACGGAGTCTAGAAACTCCGTCTCTTGTTTTATATACTCTGGGTAAATATTTCTGGAGATTTTTTTGATCAATTGCCGTAACCCTAAGTGAAGGTTGCGATGATTAATCCTGCTTTGGAACACCCTGTACAGGGAACCCCACTGTGAGATCTTTCTAACTCTCTTATTCTTCATCTATTTTTCATTATTTAGGCACTATTGGCCGGGTTAGGAGTACCGGATCTGGTTTTTTTCTTCACAGAAAGTGTCTTATTCCTGATATCTGTGTTGTTTAGTACGATTGTGTTATCTTTACTTGTGCATCACTTGTGTGTTTTTCATTGTGTGTTGCATTATAACAGCCTGGATTAATCCTTGATCTGCCAACTTGATTGGTGTGAAAACCTGGCTCTGATCCTTGCTGTTTCTTTCTGTGCGCGTGCTTGGGTGTCTCCATTCTTATTTGTGAGGTTATGGCAATGGTAAACTCCGATATGACTCTGGTCAGTAAGATAGAGGCCAGCGACCCGTTGTACCTTCATCCCAGTGACACAAGTGCTTTAAAAATTACCACTATCAAATTAAAAGGAACTGATAATTACACTATTTGGGCTAGTTCAATGAAACTAGCCCTACAAGTAAAAAAACAAAACGGTTTTTATAGATGGTTCATGTAAAAAATCAACTACTGACGAAGTACTGGCTAGTCAATGGGAGAGGTGCAATTCGGTTGTTCTTACTTGGATTTTAAACTCTGTATCTGAAGAACTGTAGTCTTTAGTTTATATCAAAAGATAAACTTATTTTCACAAAATGGAAGCACTATTTCAGAATACTATCATAAACTTAACTCAATATGGAAACAAGTTGATAACATGTTAAAGTTTCCTTCATGTACATGTAAGGCCTCAAAAGAGTTTAACGATTTTAATCATATGATGAAACTTTTCCAGTTTCTCATGGGACTTGATGATGTCTATCAACCCGTAAGAACCAACCTGTTGACCAGAGAACCTCTCCCAACCTTAAAAACTGCTTTCTCAATCGTGTTAAGAGAGGAATCACATAGAAACGTTAATATCACATCTAAAAACAATCAAAATGTAGGGTTCGCCTCTAAAACAAAACAACTTACTGAAAACAAAGAAATATTTAGTAACGGACCTAATCTAAATCTAAAATGTACCCACTGCAATAAGATAGGTCACACAGTTGAGAGATGTTTTGAGTTAGTTGGTTACCCTTAAAATAATAAACAACGAGGAGGTCAAAGCTCAAAGGGAAATAATTCTGGTTCTAACAAGCCTAGTGCAACAAACTCTGCTATTATTCCTCCTGTGACAGCTCTTACAGCTGATCAGATATCAAAATTGCTAGGGCTGATAAATGAAAATTCAAATGACATTCGACAAAATTCTAATATTGGTGGTAATAATCTCTTTGTGATAATAACGCAGCTTTATCTATAGCTGCAAATCCTGTTTTCCATGATAGGATAAAATATTTTAAAATTGATCTATTTTTTTGCGTGAAAAAATTGCATTCGGGTTTATTCAGACTGTTTCAACCTCTTCAGATCAACAACCTGTAGATATTTTTACAAAGACTTATTTCCTTCTCAACATGACTACCTTTGTAAAAGATTGCACATGTATGATGTGTTTGGATATTGAATTATTGGGGGGGGGGGGTGTTAAAAACAATAATTCTATATCCAAACATATTTTATAAGTTTATTATTAATTCTTCTACTATTAATTCTTGTTTATTTCTTTTCATATTTTGTGTTGATGGGCTTTGGGCTGCTGAATGTTCGTGGACTGATAATGAGCCGCTGATGGGCTGCTGTATCCGGATGTGGTTTGCTTTATTTAGGGTTGTGTGGTGTTCTCATTTGAACACACACACAACACACATACGCTCCTGCTAATACGACGTTATCTTCATCTTCTAGGGTTTCAACACAACGTTGATTCCTCTCGATCTCTTTTGTATTGCTCTTAATATTGTTACAAATCATTGCAACAATGATTTGTGATCAATATATTTCTGATTGTTGGGTTTATACGTTGTAATCTGTTTTGACTCTTGGTTGTTTTTTGGTTGAATCGATTATACATTCTAGTTTTGTGATAATTTTATTTAATAGTTCCCTTTATAACTATTTATTTATAATATAATAGATAGTAGTCGATGTAATCATGCTTCTTGGTGGAAAATCAACATGGTGCGAGTCATCTTCTATTAGTTGTGCAACATTTTTTTAATACAATAATATCTATATAAATACTTTAATAATTATTTAAAATCGTTTTTTTAAAATCTATTTCTACAGAATATACACCTTTCTTATATTTTAGACACATTATATTTGCATAAGCATGTATTTAATGAAATCAATAACTTCTCTATGAGGTGATAATTATTCTATATTGCTAATTTTTCGAATTTACCTTTTATACATAAAAATTCATAGTAAAGAATTACAACATATCAAAGAAAACTTAAGTTCCGTTCTTTTGCTAAAGATCATACAAAGTTTGTCCCACTACATTTCAAATCTATACTCAAATTTTATGTCACGAAGATCATCTCCAACACGATGACCGTGAGGGATTTATGGTTGAAGTGAAAGAGAGATGACATTGAGGACATGAGAGGAGTGAAAAAATTTCTTCATTGGTGTGTTTGTCGGGTGTCAGACGAGGAATGTAAGAGGAGATGAGAGAGAAAGGATTATGCATGAAGCATTCTAACAGAGAAAAGAGAGTCCCTCGCATTTTGTTTGAAGTGTTGTAGATAGCTGATCTAATATAGTGACCCTAATCTTAACTATGGTGGCTAATATTTAGTATGTCACAATCTATATTGATTGAAGTGTTATTGTCACCAATTAGTGTGAAACCTTCAAACCTATCGTGACAAAATAGTATTTAGTCTAACAAAGGTACATGCACATATAATTTGTGTCATATATGATGACTCTTTTTGTGTGTAGGTAGAAGTTAAAACACGTGTGTCTTTATTTATGAGACTAGTTATAAATAAAATCTTACACATGAAATCTATGAATGTTACATTAGGAACTTGAATAGACGTGCGGTAGTAATCAAGCAACAAAAAAATGATTGTTGGTATTGATAGACAAGTTTTCTAAGTCACTATTGATAAAATTCAACTAATTTAACTATTTATGTTGGTTATAATATTTTTCTGTCTTTTTATGCGTACTTATAATGATTTGTAATGATCCATTTGCTCCAATTTAAATACATGTACACATGAATATCGCATAAATAACATCTCTTTCTTTGAAAAATACTTTTGTCTTATGTAGCTAAAGATTTTGTATATATACAAAAAAAAATAATGTGAAAGTGATGTTATACACCATTCAAGGTAAAACATAAAGAATAATAGGTTTTCGTGTTACCGAGTTTTATTTGGAAGGTGATTAGAGATTTAGAAAAGATATTTAATAAATATCTCCCAAGTGTTTCCATTAAAAGAAAGCAACAGCCAAAGACTAATCACCACATGTTAAGCAATGTGTTAATTACTGGATGTGGTTAATGGGGCATGAGTGACCTTAGCCCTGGATGGAGCACTGCCCTAAGGACATAAGTGAGGGTGTCCCTTTGATACATATTTTGTTCACCAGTCACGTACACTATAACTCACTATCTTCTTTTTAATTAGACCTTGCATTCATGAAAATACCATTACACACATTTAGGGAGTTTGAGGATGTAAGAAGCACTTGTTGAGGAAGGATCATAAGGGCCGGGGGTTAGCCCCCTTTATTCGTTAAGTGTTAAATTTTAGTCCGATAGTGTAAATTTTTTGCACGGTAGTGTAAATTTTTATATAAATATCGAGTCTAGCCCTCTAAAAGTATTAATTTCGGCCCCGCTCTCCCCACCCTATGAAAGTGTTCAAACTCTGCCACTGGACACACTGAACACGTATTTAAACAAATAAACAAACATACCCAGTATATCCCACTCAAGAGCAGGGTCTGGGAAGGGTAGGTGATAACGAGTCTTTCCTCTATCTTGGAGGATAGAGAGACCACTTCCAAAAAGACCCCTGACTCGATAACAATAGCAATGACAATAGCAAATATATTATATAGCATATAACACATAGGTATATATCACATAAAGATTTAGATAGTGCATACATCAAGTAAGCGGCCTGTTTCACGTACAAAGGGTGGATGTCGAATGCCTACACATCACGCGAGTGGTCCCGCATCAGGTCTTTCTTTACTCTTCCTACTGATAATTGGGTAATATGCATGCACGTATTATAGTTAATATTGTATTTTTATATTACTTTATGTATCGAATGGTATTACTTTGTTACATGTCTGAAATGTGGGTTAAATGAAGCTTAACGAGCATCATTTAAGAAGGATACAAAGGATAACAAGACTACGGCTTGAAAGGTGCTGAAAATGAAGAAAAGTGTGCAAACTGCAGGGAGGTCGTAAGCTACGGCCTGAGGCCGTAAGCTACGGCCTGAGGCCGTAAGCTACGGCCTGAGGCCGTAAGCTACGGCCTGAGACCGTAACTTACGGCCCTGTGCTAAGTCCGTCTATAAACTCCGTAAGAAAGGAGGTTTGGCCGTCTGGTTGAAGCTAGGCCGTAACCTACGGCCTATAGCCCATAAGTTACGGTCTAACGCGATATTTTGAAGATTGTTTCAAATTTTAAAACCTATTTAATCCCTAACATTAGGGTTTCGAAAGGAGACCTGCCTCCAACCCTAAGAACGCATCTTTGGGCTATTTTGAGCCATTGAAAGCCTCTTTAATCATCAAGCAATCAAGGATTAATATGCCCAAAGTGAAGATTGAAGAGATTATGATGAATATGCAAGGCTAAACTGTCACACCCTCAATTTCCACAAACGGGGTTTTACAGCTAGACGTGTGACATAGTCAGGATCTCAGATAAGCATCAGTTACACCAAACGACTCGACAATTACAAATCACATAAGTTGCTTAATAATAATGAAATAAACCAACTTGTATTTAAGTATTGCGGAAGCGAAAACAGGAAAACATTTAACAATAGTTTTGGAACACGCAAACACGCGCCCAATCCAATTTATGTAAAGTAAATGAAATTAAATCTTGAAAACAGTTTACGATGATTACGGAATGACATGCAGTGGATGCTGTGCTCCTAAACGTGCCATTTCAATGTCCTGAGAGAAAACATGCAAAAGTCAGTACAAGACTGGTGAGTTCACAGGTTTATCAGAAAACAATAAGTATCAGTAATGTAATTCCCGGATTTAGTAATCAAAGCATATAATGGGTAGCTAGCCCATAGCAATCACTATGTGTATGAAGTCGCGACCGAGCTGACATGTAATCAATAGTAATAAAGTATGCCCGGCTGTGGATTCCCTACCACAACACTGTAAAACATGCTGACCATTCACCCGTTTGACCTCCAGTCAAGCTAGCGCGACTAGCCCGGGTGGGGCATGTCAAACCCAGTAGATCTACTAACAATCACCTCGCTATTTGCATATTAACGGTCCGAAGGGCAAAGTATAACACCATAGTATCAGGTATATGCAGTATTACAAAATCCAATGTAATGTAACGTTTATAAAAGCAGCATGTTTCTCTCCCCTAAAAAGAGTGTAAAGTAAAAGTAGGGCTGTAAACTCACCTTGATAGCAACACTAAGTAAGGTGGTGTTTGTTTTTTTATAAAAGAGCTTCTCAAGCTCTTTTGTCTGCGCCAAAAAGAGGCGGGCAGATGTTTCTGGTCTGCAGAGTGTTTGTTTTTTTGAATACGTTTCATTAAAAAACATTTGCGTGATCTCTTCTTGAAAAAGAGGTGGACTAAAGTCTTCTCACATCTTCTCACCTCTTCACATTTCAACCCTACACATCTTCCCCCAAATTACTTCTCCACCTTCATTCCACCGTCTACAGAGTGTTCTCTGCTCCCGTCGCCACTCCCACTCCACCGTCGCCACTCCCACTCCACCGTCGCCACTACACCGTCGCCACTCCCCCCGTCGCCACTCCCCACCCCCCGTGACCTCTACGACCTCTGCTCACCTTCGCGACCTTCGCTGATTTCTTGATGTTAGGGAATGTGAAAGAGGGTCAGTTTCATTCTCAAAGGGCTGAACATTCAATTCAACCATCGTATCGTCGTCTACAATCCACTGTGCGATTCCGCAATCGATTTCGAGATCAACATCATCATCAAGCATTCAACTATCAAGTTTGCACGTGAACTCAAATCATCATCATCCCTTCGCCATGGATGAGCTGCAGATTTCACCTGCTGATCCACACGGAGGGAGTCCAGGTAAGGAGCAACAAGCCGCAGGTGTCGGCATTCTGCTTCAGGTCATGATGCTCGTCCTTTCGTTCATTCTCGGCCATGTTCTTCGGCGTCATAGGTTCTATTATCTCCCTGAAGCAAGCGCGTCACTTTTGATCGGTAATTAATGCTCATATGATCTCGTTTTGTTAACATCTATTCTTGTTTTAGTTTAGTTTCTATGATTCTGTTGCGTTTTTTGCATATTCAGTGTTTTGTAGATAGTTTGGATATGCTTTTAGCCTGTGGAGTAATCTATAGGATGATGATGATGATTTTGTTTAGGTTTTCACTCTGTTGACTGTTTGAGTTGGTGTTGGTTTTGACAGGGTTGATTGTTGGTGTACTTGCGAATATTTCGAATACCGAAACTAGTATCAGGTTTTTGAATGATTTTAGTGATGGTTTTTAGGTTTTTGAGAGTATGAGACCTAGTTTGCTGACATTACTAATTGTAAATTTGTCTACTGCAGGGCCTGGTTTAATTTTCATAAGGAGTTTTTCTTCCTGTTTTTGTTGCCTCCGATTATATTATATCCTTGATTAGCCAATTTAGTTGCCTTTTTGTTCTTTGTTATCTTTTTTTAACTGATTTAGTGGAAGGTGTTGCACAGTTGTTTCTCTTGACCATTTGTGTGTACCCAATCAGGATTTAGCTTAGCGCCTGTAAGTTTATCATGACTCTTGATCACATTCTGTTTATCTGTTATCACATTACATATATTGACTGTTTGGGAACATTTATTTCAAATCTTGATGTTGTTGATTTCTTGATTTCTTGATGTTGCCCTTCTGCTGAATCTTGAATCTTGATGTTGCCCTTCGCCCTTGATGATTGAACCTTGATGATTTCTGTTGTTGATTTCTTGATTTCTTGATTGAACCTTGATGATTTCTGTTGTTGATGATGTTGTTGATCTTGTTGTTGATTTCAAATCTTGATGTTGCTGAATCTTGATGTTGTTGATTTCTTGAATCTTAATGATTGAACCTCGCCCTTCTGCTGAATCTTGAAACATGATTAAACTGCTTGATTTCTTGATTGAACCTTGATGATTTCTGTTGTTGATTTCTTGATTTCTGCTGAATCTTGAATCATGATTAAACTGCTTGAATCATTTTGATTGAATTTGCTTGTTTGTTGGTTAGTAGACATGGGAGATAAACATCATGTATAACTCTTTTAACAATTTATTTTAATTTCAGTTTATTGTGACAGTTTATTTAAATTTCTGTTTATTTTAACTTTTTATTAATTTCAGTTTATTTTAGCAGTCTGCAGACGTTACAAAACAAACAGTCTTCTTAATACAGGCTGCAGAGGTTTGGTCCACCTCTTCTCCTACAGATGTCTGCAGATGTGGTCTGCAGACTGCAGACGTTTTACCTCTTCAGAAACAAACAACACCTAAGAGTGTTCTTGAAATTCTAGCAAGTCCAAATTACACTAGCTGCTCCCTAGACATACCTGAGCTAGTGTTAATGTATGAAACGTGTACTGACATCCAATCACATACACTCAAATAGTTCAAGTTGGTTACGACCCTAAGACTCTCGTTGGTGACTAAGGTATGTCTAATTACATGTCAATACATCCTAACTAGTACACACGAGTCAAGTTAACAATCATGTGAAATATTCATGAGTCGGTTATCTGGAATCACAAAGATCATGCATTACCTGCAACACATATACCATGCAAGCATAACGTTATCTAGCATGATCCTTGATGTGATTCAAATTATACATATAAAACATATCAATTGTATATCAATTATTCTATAAACTCTTACTGAAAATGATGATTTGATACCTAAATCGTTTATATTGTGTTTTCAGGCTTGAAAAAGACCAAGAAGAACAAAAGGAGCATAAATAAGAAGAAAATGAAGAAAACCAAGTTTTGGAATTCAAGCATGGGGTCGTGCTTCATGAGGCATGCCCCCATGCCCAGCCTGAAACACACCCACGTGCTAAATTCAACACACCCCCGTGTTTGTCAGTCCGACAGGACAAAAAGTAAGGTTCCCTGACCCGAGGCACGGGGGCGTACCCCAGGAGTCACGGGGCCGTGTTTGCCCATTTCACGGGGTTATGCCCCATTTGTCACGGGGCCGTGCCCGACAACTCCTGCACGTACGAGCCGACCAACTTTCGTAAGCATTGTACTATCACAGGTGCCTTTTAGGCATGGGGCCGTGCTTAAACACTCCAGAAAGCCTATAAATAGGACTTCATTTGCAACTTTGAAAGAAGCTTTTGGGAGGTGAAGTGCTGGTGTTCTCTCTCGGGAACCCATCCTTTGGGCGTCCTTAGAAGGTTTTGGAGGTCCATTCAATACTTAGAAGAAGCTCGAAATTATTTAACATCATCCATAGTGAATCACCTGTTTGATTGTTCTAATTTATCGATGATTTCATTACTATCTTCTATCTTTGTTGTTAGGTTCAAGCTCATTATGAGCTAAACTTCATTTATTATCCTATTTAATGAAACTTATGTAATTTGTGATGAACTAATGGTGTGACAAATATTGTGTTAATGTTATGGTGGTCTTGGGAAAACTTTTGATGGGTAGCACCTACATTTGAACGGGGGTTATAAGTTTATGGTTTGTAATTGTGATTGTCATACACGGTTGAAAAACGTATGATCAACTTTTATTCATAACAAACTATGGCTAATTAACTAGAGATGGTTATTAGAAATCATAAGACCTCAACTTTCTGATTATTTACGGGTTCCCTTTTATTAGTCTGAGAAATCTACAGTAATTGTTATGGTTTTCTAAAATTAATGGTATGTTGGAAAGAAACTTGATCAACTCTCTTCTTACATTAAGTTATGTTTTCAGAAATCATATGTCGAAAAGGACACAAAAGATTTACCTATATTACTAGGGCTTTGACCTAAGCAGTAAATCTCAACCTGACGTGGTCCTAGTCACTACGGAGCGGATAGACGAGAAATCACGCCAGCTCATCTTTATAAACATTAACATAATTACTTTAATCAATATCTTTAATCACACCACCAATTCATCACAGTTGCATAAGTGTAATCTAAATTAGAATAACAACCTTGCTTCACTGAAAGAATCACCAAAAGTCTCAATCTATCTTTATCTATCTTTATTTATTGTTATTTTGTTTAACTTATCATTTTCTAAATCAAAACTGATAGTCAATTATGAGTGTTGTTAAGTATGCTTAGTGTGTCAACGGATTGATACTCGGTTCTTACCAACACTATATTACCTCACGATAGGTACACTTGCCTTTTGTGTGTGTAGTTAGTATTAGTAATAACCATTTAAAACTGAATTTGTGCGAAAAACCTTTATCAAAATATATACTATCCGCACGCATCAAGTTTTTGGCGCCGTTGCCGGGGACACATGGTAGTTTGAAAGGCAATCCAAATTTTTGACTATTTTGTTTTACTTCAAAACAAAAAAAAATTAAAATAATTATAAAAAAAGAAGTCGATCCATATAATGCTATCAAGGTTGGAAACAATGAGGGACTAAGCTTCAAAGTTAATGGTCATCGGTTAATGGCCAAATCGAGGTACCAACTAAGATTTTCTCGGAGGTGATAAACCTCCACCTCATTAAAAACTAAGTGTGGGGAAGGGTCTAGCCAAGGACCCGTAATCAAAACATGGCTCTATGTTACTTTCAGTCTATTTATTTTTATTTTGTGTGCTTATGACTTTAAGTTTCTGCTTAAATAAATTGGTGATGTTTTAGATTAATCCCGATGTATTCTTTTGAGCTCATTCAAGGCGGCTGTGGAAAAACGATCGCACGCATTTGACTCATCATTTTAAGGGAGTTTTCGTTTGCCTTTCTCTACTTAATATTTATTGATAATCATATTGAGAGCAATGTGAAGTCAAAGTGTGGGGAAGGGTATCTATGCTTGATACTTTGCTTATAAACAGGTCCAAGTTATAATTAAATCTTTTGCAAAAAGTCACTCTAGTTTTAATGGTTGTGGCAACAACACAGAAAACATGAAACAATTTTTTATAAAACAAAATATAAATATACGTTTTTGAGAAATAAATAAGCAAATAAAGCAAACCCAAATAACCTTTAAAATGTTTTTTGTGATATTCTAAAAAGCAAAACGAGTTGGTAAAAATATTCAAACATGTAAAATGAAATACTTATACCCAATTCTATCCTATGTGTGAGCTTATTTTTGAGCCTTAAACAAGCTTTTGCATTTATGTATTTTTGCTTTCATTATGGATATATTGAGGGTGCCTTATATGGCGTGTGAATTAGAACTTGTTTTGGGTATGCATTTCAAAACTTTATAAGTGTTTCTTGCATAAAACGGATTTAGGCAATAAGGAAAATCCGACATTCGAGCGTCTACCAGTTTCAAATATCCTTACCCAAGCATTATTCCTAGTTAGCCCCGTTGAGCTTAAACGTTTTTATTTTCCATCACCCAAACCACTGAGCCATTTAACCAAAAGCCTTCGACAATACCCGTTTTCATTAAAGACATGCTTTGGCTTATTTCAAAAAAAAAAATAACAAAAAGAAAAAAGAAAAAAAAAGAAAAACAAAAAGGAAGAAGAATAAAACTAATTCCATCATTTTGTGGTATTTCAAGATATGTGTTCAAAAAAGGAAAATGATATGAAAGATGCCCAACGTGTGGGGAACTGGTTTCACAAAGGAAGTGCAACAAAAACCAAACTGAATCTGTGACAACCCGGAAAAATTTCTTTAAATATATATATATATATATATATATACATATTTGATATAATAATAATAATAATAATGATATTATTATCACAATTATTAATAATAACATTAATAATAATAATAATAATAATGTAAATAATAATAAATAATAATATTAATAATGAAGTCCAGGGGGTTAACTTGCCAAATTGGAAACTTTAAAATAAAGTTATCACATAAAATAATAAAACTTGAAAGTTGAGGGACTAGTTGTGTAATTTTTCAAATAACCCAACCCACCGCCCGTTTCCCCGTCGCTCCCCTCCGGCCACTGTTCCGGCGGCCCTCCGGCGATTTCAAAAGCCACAAATTCGCTTGGTTTTGACTCGAATAAACACCCCGACAACATATTGTGCATGATTCGAACTCGGGGGCCACATCAATTTGAATATTTCAATCAAAACGAGTGCGATTGATTCACCTAACACACTCAGCCAAAAGTTTGGCCACAAACCACACTGATACATTAATAATGAACAAATTGGTGGCGCACTAATAATCGTTTAAGCATTTAAAATGTTCCATCGAGTCTCATTTCGTCAAAAAACACACAAACACATCACCATCGATCAACCGCTCTGTCGGACCTGCAACTCTTTCGAAATCCCAATTAGAACCGTTATAAACCCAAATTTCCAGAGGGCTTTTGATCATTAGTATCATTGGAACCTTCCTGCGTAATTAATTGGATTATCATCAGCGTTTGATCGTGTATGGATTCCACATTGGTCGCGACCTGTTCTGCGATTGTTCTTGACATATCGAGCATCAAAACAAGTAATTGAAACTACCTACATACTCGATTTCTTATAGGGAATAAAAGCCCTATCGTTTCAATCGATTATAACATCGAATTGAGCTTCAATTTGATCGGATACAAATTAGGGTTCTTGGTGGAATTGGGGTTTTTGGAATTTGGGTTTAAAAGAATTAAAAGCTGAGTCTCACCACGGCCTTGTGCCTTGGTTTACTGGTTTGTGTGTGTGATTGTGAATAAGAGGTCAAGGGTTCGAACCCTGCCCTCAACATTTATTTTTTTAAGCCTTTTTGAGCCTTCTAAAAATACAGAAAAATTACTAAAAATTATAAAAATAATTTTTATAAACTTTGTTTATTTTAGGGGTTATATAATTATTTTCTGGAAAATTATTTCTTTAGAAACCTTATTTATTTATTTATTTAATTATTACAAATGTTATAAAATATTATTTTTATAAGATTAAGACCCTAAAATAATAATTTAAATTATTAATTTATTATTTGTAAATATGGATAACATAATTAATAATTAGATAATTTATATTATTTATTGAACATAACCTATTATGTTATAATTATTAATTATTGAACATAATTAATAATTCGATAAATTATATTATGTTTATCATGTAAATATGTTATTATTTATTATTTATATGTCCAATTAAAATAACATTATCATATGAATATAATGTCTAGATAATTTGTGTCTATTTATAAAATCTTACAAAATTAAATATAAATTTACATAGTTAAATAATGTTTATAATTTATTTAGAATATAATGATATGTTAAAATCATTATTAAACTAATCAAATTTTATGAAATATAAATCTTTAGTTATTAAAACAAAATAACTAAATGATTTAATTATATGTTTATAACAAATCCCCGAGAACCAAATCTTAGATCAATTGAATGCCAGGTTCAAGATCTAACTTAATTAGGTTATGGATTTGTATTTGTTTGCTTATGTGAATTATAATTCCTTATTATAATTCCTTAGGAGGAATTTACTAGCTTGTCAACACCACACAAGGACTGAGGTGAGTTCATAACTATTCCCTTTTTTAATCATTTAAATATTTTAGGGCTGGAATACATGTTGTAATTAAATTTACAAATTATTTTTGTGTATTATGTTAAATAATAATTGAATCACATTTATGATTACATATGGTTATATTGAAAATCCTTCTCTGTAAACTGGACTATTAACAAGGCAGGGATCTTTTGGATAGTACTATCGGGGAGTGACTGACCCCACAAAGGTTTGGACATGTGGTCCTTATCAGATGCACAAAGATCTCGCTGTCATTCGGGATGACTATTCTGGTGTGAGAAGGCAGATGTGCACTATATGAAGTTTGCCATTATAGTTCCACTTACAACCCATATGAGGATAAATGTAAAGAGAGGATTCGCGCCCTCTGATTTGAATTTTTAAAATAACATAATATACACATGAAAAGGATATTAAACTATGATACATGGACAAATCCTATGTGAAGGATTTGTTGGGCTTGTACATAGTGGGTATGTGGGATAGCGGGTTCACCTTATTAAAAAGAGTTCCGACAGGCTATTCATATACCGGTGAGTAAATTAAACTCACACTTTTACAGTAAATCTTAATTGATGATAGTTGATGATTAATGATAAACTATGATACATGGGCAAATCCTATTTGAAGGATTTGTTGGGCTTGTACGTAGTAAGTATATGGGATAGCGGGTTCACCTTATAAAAGGGTTCCGACAGGCTATTCATATACCAAGTGACACCAGTGAGTAGTCACACTTTTACAGAAAATTCTATTTTGATGAAAACTAATGGTTTATCAATTATGTTTTACTTACCTATGAACTCACCAACCCTGTGTTGACACTTGATTTACATGTATTCTCAGGTATCTACTAGGAGCTTATGGACATGCACGTAGGATCATATAAGAGCTCAAAATACATATTGGTTATTGATAAGACATGATTAGACGTATTGTTAAGAAACAATATATATATTTATTTCCGCTGCGTATAATATCTAACGCTCTGAATAATAATGGATTGATTATCTAAAACTTATCATATAGATAATTGCATATCATGTGTAACTACTGTGTTCGATCCTGTTTGCTCACACGAATCTTAAATCATATTCTAAGGCATTGTGTGCCTAATTCAAGTGATTTCAAACTCCAAAACTCGATTGTTATTCATGGTTTTCAAATTCGTCAAAGTCTGTGTCTTACAACTTGAAACATGTAATGCTGGAAGAGCGTGATGCCTATATCTCGAGGTGTTCTGTCTAGGCAAGGTATTCGTATAAATCCAAATCAACCGATTGACCTGTTTACCTTACCTGGGAACTCTCGGGATGAGTATCTGCTTATAGGTACGCATGTCTTCAACAAAGTTGTGATTGACCCAATATTTTGATTAGTCAACGTACTCGCTTTGATTTACGAATCAAACAATTACACCTGGAACATCTCATTGCTATTATGCCAAATTCTCGATTGTCGTGTATAGCTCATATTACCCAATTTCCATGAAAATTCTTAATGATCTTTCAAGATGGCTTCTTA
This sequence comes from Flaveria linearis, assembly GCA_024085815.1. Classification (NCBI taxonomy): domain Eukaryota; kingdom Viridiplantae; phylum Streptophyta; class Magnoliopsida; order Asterales; family Asteraceae; genus Flaveria; species Flaveria linearis. The sequence goes on from CM044014.1 coordinate 7,014,624, forward strand.
TCAAATCCGTTCACGGTCTAGAAACTCTGGCTGTAAGATTGCTGCCATTGTAGCACGTGAAGTTACTGTGGTCAATACACAAGTCTATAATGCAAATGGGTCAAATTACCTTGACGGGTTCCATTTGGTAATCTATGCTACACTTGTCCTAACTTAAAGAGAGACTTGTTTCCCTGTACTTGCCCTGACATGGTTATACCTGAAAACCTAAAAGTATAAAGGATAGGCAGCTATCATTAGACATATTGTACTTATGTGCTTGTAGTTTACATGCTATTACTTAAGTCCTGTCCTACTTAGAGCCTTCATGGTATTTCCAATCATGATATTAATTTTATCTTTTAAGAGACATTCCTCCACTTAGCATTTCTGTAACTGAGGGACTGATTGAATGCTTAGAATGAAAGTGGACTACAAGAAATATAGAAGGGTGATGATACCCTCTATATATACATTATGTCATTCTTTGAGATATGCTAAGGAAAAATTAGGATGTCATGTAACCGGTTTAAGCACATTCTTAGTATACCAGAGATGTTTATAAATAGGGTTACTATTACCTAAGGAATGAAATGCAAAAGTTAGAATTGTAATTCTAAAATCATACAATGGTAGAGTTAAGTCGTGCTCTTTATACTGACAAACTCCATGAATTGATAAAACTGATGTCATACCTTATGACATTAGACCAAATAGAATTAAGAAGGACACTGGGAAAAATCTAGTAAGTAGTAGAATAAGCCTCTCTGATGGTTTAGATGATTTGCTTTAGTGTCAATGTCGTGAACCTAACTATGTTGGTTGATACGATTAAGCTAAACATGTGTTAAACGGGAACATTAAGAATGTTGGAGTCCCGACCATTACCATAAGTGTGCCCTAGGTTGATTAGGACCCCAAGACAAGTTAGAAATAATCAGAGTTAGGAAATGACTATTACTAGAAAATAAGAATAGTTAAATTATGAAAATAACGGTCATATAAATCAAGGTAATACATCACGCGGTCATACATATACGACTGGAGCAAGCCACATTCGACAAGACCAAATGTTGTTACAAACACGTACCTTATCATCGGTAGCTATACATCTATTTAATACCAGGGTTGATAATAGCTTTGATTCATCTGGAATTATTCTTCAACTTAGCATTAACCCTAGTTGCTTAGAAATTATCTCTAGACACGGAGTGTCAGTGTCTATCTTCTCTAATCGTGACGCACGATTTACATCTATCTTTTGGAATAAACTTCAGAAAGCTCTAGGCACTTGCCTATATATGAGCACAGCCTATCCTATCACCCTAAGACTGATGGTCAAAGTGAAAGAGCCATACAGACTCTTGAGGATATGCTTAGGGTTTGTGTTATTGATTTTGGAAAGAACTTGGAAGGTCATCTACCTTTGGTAGAATTCTCATATCAAATAGCTATCATTCGAGCATCAAGGCGGCACCATTCGAGGCCTTATATGGACGTAAATGTATATCACCGCTTTGCTGGGCAGAAGTTGGAAATAGTCAACTTACTGGCCCAGAATTGATCTTTGAAACTCATGAGAAAATTGTCCAGATAAGAGAACGCATGGTTGCTTCCAGGGATCGCTAGAAAAGCTACGCTGATAAACATCGTAAGCCACCTGAATTTCAGGAAGGAGATAAAGTTTTGCTAAAGGTATCTCCCTGGTAGGGGGTTATATGCTTTGGGAAACGAGGGAAATTGAACCCTCGCTACGTGGGACCTTTTGAAATTGTCAGAAGGATTGGCCCAGTAGCCTATGAATTAAATCTACCTGCTGAACTTGGTGGTGTGCACAATGTTTTTCACGTATCAAATCTAAGGAAGTGTTTATCCGATGAATCACTGGTTGTGCCTTTAAAGGAACTGCAAGTATGTGAGAAACTTAGACTTGTTGAGGCACCAGTTGAAATCATGGATAAGGAAGTTAAACAATTAAAGCATAGCAAGATTCCGGTTGTTGGAGTTCGGTGGAACCCCCGGCGTGGTCCTGAATTCACCTGGGAACGAGAGGACGAAATGATGCGCAAGTATCCTAACCTGTCCAAGGATGTTGCCAGTACATCTTAATTTTCGGGACGAAAATTCCTCTAACAGGGGGATGATATGACAACCCGGAAAAATTTCGTTAAAAATATATATATATATATACATATTTGATATAATAATAATAATAATGATATTATTATCATAATTATTAATAATAACATTAATAATAATAATAATAATGATAATAATAATAATGTAAATAATAATAAATAATAATATTAATAATGAAGTCCAGGGGGTTAACTTGCCAAATTGGAAACTTTAAAATAAAGTTTTCACATAAAATAATAAAACTTGAAAGTTGAGGAACTAGTTGTGTAATTTTTCAAATAACCCAACCCACCGCCCGTTTCCCCGTCGATCCCCTCCTGCCACTGTTCCGGCGGCCCTCCGGCGATTCCAAAAGCCACAAATTCGCTTGGTTTTGACTCGAATAAACACCCCGACAACATATTGTGCATGATTCGAACTCGAGGGCCACATCAATTTGAATATTTCAATCAAAACGAGTGCGATTGATTCACCTAACACACTCGGCCGAAAGTTTGGCCACAAACCGCACTGATACATTAATAATGAACAAATTGGTGGCGCACTAATAATCGTTTAAGCATTTAAAATGTTCCATCGAGTCTCATTTCGTCTAAAAACACACAAACACATCACCATCGATCAACCGCTCTGTCGGACCTGTAACTCTTTCGAAATCCCAATTAGAACCGTTATAAACCCAAATTTCTAAAGGGCTTTTGATCATTAGTATCATTGGAACCTTCCTGCGTAATTAATTGGATTATCATCAGCGTTTGATCGTGTTTGGATTCCACATTGGTCGCGACCTGTTCTGCGATTGTTCTTGACATATCGAGCATCAAAACAGGTAATTGAAACTACCTACATACTCGATTTCTTATAGGGAATAAAAGCCCTATCGTTTCAATCGATTATAACATCGAATTAAGCTTCAATTTGATCGGATACAAATTAGGGTTCTTGGTGGAATTGGGGTTTTTGGAATTTGGGTTTAAAAGAATTAAAAGCTGAGTCTCACCGCGGCCTTGTGCCTTGGTTTACTGGTTTGTGTGTGTGATTGTGAACAGGAGGTCAAGGGTTCGAACCCTGCCCCCAACACTTACTTTTTTAAGCCTTTTTGAGCCTTCTAAAAATACAGAAAAATTACTAAAAATTATAAAAATAATTTTTATAAACTTTGTTTATTTTAGGGGTTATATAATTATTTTCTGGAAAATTATTTCTTTAGAAACCTTATTTATTTATTTATTTAATTATTACAAATGTTATAAAATATTATTTTTATAAGAATAAGACCCTAAAATAATAATTTAAATTATTAATTTATTATTTGTAAATATGGATAACATAATTAATAATTAGATAATTTATATTATTTATTGAACATAACCTATTATGTTATAATTATTAATTATTGAACATAATTAATAATTTGATAAATTATATTATGTTTATCATGTAAATATGTTATTATTTATTATTTATATGTCCAATTAAAATAACATTATCATATGAATATAATGTCTAGATAATTTGTGTCTATTTATAAAATCTTACAAAATTAAATATAAATTTACATTGTTAAATAATGTTTATAATTTATTTAGAATATAATGATATGTTAAAATCATTATTAAACTAATCAAATTTTATGAAATATAAATCTTTAGTTATTAAAACAAAATAACTAAATGATTTAATTATATGTTTATAACAAATCCCCGAGAACCAAATCTTAGATCAATTGAATGCCAGGTTCAAGATCTAACTTAATTAGGTTATGGATTTGTATTTGTTTGCTTATGTGAATTATAATTCCTTAGGAGGAATTTACTAGCTTGTCAACACCACACAAGGACTGAGGTGAGTTCATAACTATTCCCTTTTTTAAGCATTTAAATATTTTGGGGCTGGAATACATGTTGTAATTAAATTTACAAATTATTTTTGTGTATTATGTTAAATAATAATTGAATCACATTTATGATTACATATGGTTATATTGAAAATCCTACTCTGTAAACTGGACTATTAACAAGGCAGGGATCTTTTGGATAGTACTATCGGGGAGTGACTGACCCCCACAAAGGTTTGGACATGTGGTCCTTATCAGATGCACAAAGATCTCGCCGTCATTCGGGATGACTATTCTGGTGTGAGAAGGCAGATGTGCACTATATAAAGTTTGCCGTTATAGTTTCACTTACAACCCATATGAGGATAAATGTAAAGAGAAGATTCACGCCATCTGATTTGAATTATTAAAATAACATAATATACACATGAAAAGGATATTAAACTATGATACATGGACAAATCCTATGTGAAGGATTTGTTGGGCTTGTACATAGTGGGTATATGGGATAGCGGGTTCACCTTATTAAAAAGAGTTCCGACAGGCTATTCATATACCGGTGAGTAAATTAAACTCACACTTTTACAGTAAATCTTAATTGATGATAGTTGATGATTAATGATAAACTATGATACATGGGCAAATCCTATTTGAAGGATTTGTTGGGCTTGTACGTAGTAAGTATATGGGATAGCGGGTTCACCTTATAAAAGGGTTCCGACAGGCTATTCATATACCAAGTGACACCAGTGAGTAGTCACACTTTTACAGAAAATCCTATTTTGATGAAAACTAATGGTTTATCAATTATGTTTTACTTACCTATGAACTCACCAACCATTTGTTGACACTTGATTTACATGTATTCTCAGGTATCTACTAGGAGCTTATGGACATGCACGTAGGATCATATAAGAGCTCAAGATACATATTGGTTATTGATAAGACATGATTAGACGTATTGTTAAGAAACAATATATATATTTATTTCGCTGCGTATAATATCTAACGCTCTGAATAATAATGGATTGATATCTAAAACTTATCATATAGATAATTGCATCTCATGTGTAACTACTGTGTTCGATCCTGTTTGCTCACCCCTCCATGATAGATTCCAGACCCAGAATTTGAGGGTGTGACAGAATCCAAGAATTCGACATCCAAATCTGTTGGGTGCAATTAGGCTCCAAGCCGAACGACCCTTTAAAAAGGATAGCTACGTATATCATCGGGTTAAGGAGGAGGTTCAGTTTTTGAAAGTGCAATATGGTCTTGACGATCTGACCATAAACGAGTCCTCAAGTTAGCATATTCCTTCCAGCTTGAGTATTGTATAAAGAACCATTTATTGGTTTCCCTTTAGTTTATGAAATAGGCCAAGGCCGTTGTTTTTAGCATTTAGCCACTTTTCCCCAAATAATCCATACCCTAAACCTAAGCCAAGTTACAACCTATCAAAGACCTAATGATTTATGCAAGTAAATACCTAACATAGTGAGATTTGATCCCTTACCAAGCATATGATTTCACACGTATTCATACTAGGCAATTGAGCGTATTAGTCATACTTCATCTTATGTATGATTCCATATATATAGCCGAGTGTGAGTGCACCTTGTGAGAAGTGTGAAGTTTTACATGTTAAAAATATTTGCAAACCATTCTATTGCTTGAAAGGATATCATTCCACATGTGCTTAACTATGTATATTTGGTAAACCAAATTTGCTTGTATAGTTCTTGAAAAACATATTTATATCTTGTTTTATTTTGTTTTTGTTGGTATTGCTATTTTGAGTGATTTTGCTTGAGGACAAGCAAAGTTTAAGTGTGGGGATATTTGATGTGCTTCAAATTATACATATAAAACATATCAATTGCACATCAATTATTGTATAAACTCTTACTGAAAATGATGATTTGATACTTAAATCATTTATATTGTGTTTTCAGGTTTGGAAAAGACCAAGATAAACAAAAGGAGCATAAATAAGAAGAAAATTAAGAAAACCAAGTTTTGGAATTCAAGCATGGGGCCGTGCTTCATGAGGCACGCCCCCATGCCCAGCCTGAAACACACCCCCGTGCTAAATTCAACACGTCCCCGTGTTTGTCAGTCCGACAGGACAAAAAGTACGGTTTCCCGACCCGAGGCACGGGGGCGTGCCCCAGGAGTCACGGGGCCGTGTTTGCCCATTTCACGGGGTCGTGCCCCATTTGTCACGGGGCCGTGCCCGACAACTCCTACACGTACGAGCCGACCAACTTTCGTAAGCATTGTACTATCACGGGGCCGTGCCTTTTAGGCACGGGGCCGTGCTTAAACACTCCAGAAAGCCTATAAATAGGACTTCATTTGCAACTTTGAAAGAAGCTTTTGGGAGGTGAAGTGCTGGTGTTCCCTCTCGGGAACCCATCCTTTAGGCGTCCTTAGAAGGTTTTGGAGGTCCATTCAACACTTAGAAGAAGCTCGGAATTATTTAACATCATCCATAGTGAATCACCGGTTTGATTGTTCTAATTTATCGATGATTTCATTACTATCTTCTATCTTTGTTGTTAGGTTCAAGCTCATTATGAGCTAAACTTCATTTGTTATCCTATTTAATGAAACTTATGTAATTTGTGATGAACTAATGGTGTGACAAATATTGTGTTAATGTTATGGTGGTCTTGGGAAAACTTTCGATGGGTAGCACCTACATTTGAACGGGGGGTTATAAGTTTATGGTTTGTAATCTCAACCTGACGTGGTCCTAATCACTACGGAACGGATAGACGAGAAATCGTGCTAGCTCATCTTTATAAACATTAACATAGTTACTTTAATTAATATCTTTAATCACACCACCAATTCATCACAGTTGCATAAGTGTAATCTAAATTAGGATAACAACCTTGCTTCACTGAAAGAATCACCAAAAGTCTCAATCTATCTTTATCTATCTTTATTTATTGTTATTTTGTTTAACTTATCATTTTCTAAATTAAAACTGATAGTCAATTATGAGGGTTGTTGAGTAGGCTTAGTGTGTCCATGGATTGATACTCGGTTCTTACCAATACTATATTACCTCACGATAGGTACACTTGCCTTTTGTGTGTGTAGTTAGTATTAGTAATAACCATTTAAAACTGAAATTGTGCGAAAACCTTTATCAAAATATATATACTTTCACACTGCATCAATCCTAGACTCATACACAACTCATACCATCAAAATAAATTCTAGTAGTACTAACATTACACTCAAAAGCCAAGTAAACATGCTACAGGTTGTAGGTATTCGTTTTCCAGAATCTGCGTTTTCCGGCAGATTCTAGGTGTTCGGAAGATATGGTCAAACACATAACCAACCAAGGATTTAGGCCAAGGCCAAACTCCAGTAGGCTCTCCTATGAGTCAATTAAGTATGTGAAAAGTTGTTTTAGGTTTTAAGGGCCTGGAGTTACTAGAAAAACTAAAAATGTTACAGCAGCTCTCAACCGGAGGGCTGCTGGAGTTAGCTTGCCAAATTGTGCATAACTCCCATTTGAAAATAGCTATTGGGTTAATTCTTTTTCTGGAGTTCAGAGGATTCCTAGGACAAATGTTTGATCATAGGGTATGGTTTCAGTTTTTATGAAATGAAAATGGCACATCAAACAAGTCAACACATACATTCTGTCCAAGAGGACAGAATTGACCCTTCTAGCCAAAACAAGTAAAACACCAACTTAACCACCTCCAATTGGAGTGTGGTTACCCTTTCTAGAAACTAGACTCGGTAACAAACAATTTGAGCACCAGAAACACATCGTTTGGACCTGTTATGATCTGTTTATGGCACATACAAAGTGAGACTCAGAATCTGTCAGAAAGTTTGTTTCTGACCACACTTCACTAAAATGATCATAATAACAATCTAACATCTAATTATCACCATGAACACTTCCATAACATCAATACATCAATAATTCAGCCTTATATACAATTATAAAGTTACTATTATTAGTAACCCATGAACAAAACTTTCAATTCATAAATTTCTTGCAAGATTAACATATTCTAGCATTCATCCAATCAAACTAACATCATGAAATCATCAAACAACCATCAATTTCATGTAATTAACTTTAATTTCGAATTTGAGTTCATCATGTATCAAACCCACGAATTAAATCAACAAAACGTATAATTCTTGTATAATCGATATCAAGCGATATGTAAATCATCAAACTAAATCACTAGCATCATCAATCGACCCAAGGACCATCATCAAGAACATCAATCTAACATCTAAAGCACTCGGCCGACCTAAGGAACCCACACAAAACATCAAACTAACCTTTGATTCTTGCAATAGAACACGAATTGATGCTTGTATCTTGTTGTATTGCTTGAAACCGAACCAAAACCGCAACCAATTGGTGTTTCTTGGCTGGATTTCTAAGTGTGGAAGAGTGTGGAAGAGGGCAGCCGACTTAAAGGATCTAGAGGTGTGTATATGGTTTTTAAAGTGTCCAACATTACCCTTTCACCCCTTGCACTTTGTATTCTTATGAAAAGTAAGCTTTAAACTCTTTTAAAGTGTTTTTAACTGAATTAGCAAACATATAAACTCATGGCAACATCTATACATTTGATCTTTATAAAACACAAAACATATGAGTCTATACATACATTTCCACGTTACGCGATTAATTCTCAATTTACATGTAAACACACACAAGCACATAAACATAACGCAATAATCATATAATCAGTTAATTTATCATTAATATAACATTATTAATTATCATTAGGTCACCAACGTTAAACGACAACTAGTGTGTGCTCAAAACACGTGTATGCAAGACTCAACGAGACTGACGGGGTTTGGTAATGTACAATTACCGGGTGCACATTATCCCCATGTTGAAAGAATTTTCGTCCCGAAAATTGGAACACTGAGTCAATGTACGTAGTGAGTAAACTAAGCGTTGTGAGCAAACTGGTTAGTTATCCAGCACGTAGACGTGCTAAGGTTTTCGAGAGATTCGAAAATAAATCTAAAATAAAGGAACGTAAGGTTTCTAAGGTTTCGTGAGAGTTGTGACATCATCCCCCTGTTGAAGGGAATTTCGTCCCGAAATTGAAAGAAAAGACATCTTAAAACTGTATCTTAGGAATTGGAAATTTGATCGTTGAATAGTTATGGATACTTCTTTTTCATTTGATCTTCGCATTCCCAGGTAAACTTTGGTCCACGCTTTGAGTTCCACTTAACACGCGCAATAGGGATCTTGCTACGTTTTAGGGTTTTGACTTCTCGATCCATGATCTCCACTGGTTCTTCGATGAAATGTGATTGGTCATCTATCTTTAGTTCTTCCAATGGCACGATCAATGATTCATCAGATAGACATTTCCTCAGATTGGATACGTGAAACACATCGTGTATCCCCCTGAGTTCTTCAGGTAAATTCAACTGATAGGCTACTGGGCCAATCCGTTTGACAATTTCAAATGGCCCCACGTATCTAGGGCTTAGCTTCCCACGCTTGCCAAAACGTATTACTCCTTTCCACGGCGAGACTTATAAAAGTACCTTATCGCTAATCTGGAATTCCAATGGTTTACGACGCTTGTCAGCATAACTTTTCTGTCGATCACGTGCCGCTGCCATCCGATTAAGTATTTGTACAATCTTTTCAGTTGTTTCGTGCACCAGTTCCGGACCAACAAGTGGCTTTCTCCAACCTCTGCCCAACATACAGGTGACCGGCACTTACGTCCATAAAGTGCCCAACATACATGTCTTATGAGCTTTATCCATTACCAGTTCTCTCAAATTCCCATACAGTGGCACCCAGATCCGTTCCATGAAGTAACGGATTCCAGTAGTTTTGATCTCTAACTGTTTCTCCATGCCTCGCATGGATTCTGCTTTCAGGTTCTCAGTCTTTAAGGCCTCACTTTGAGCAGCTTTGATTTGCACAGGTAGATCAGAATGTATGGTCATCTGTAATGCGCGCACCCGACGAGGTCTTAATGTTTCTTTTCGACTAAGGGCGTCGGCTACCACATTAGCTTTACCCGGGTGATACTTGATCGCACAATCGTAGTCATTGAGTAATTCCAACCACCGTCGTTGTCACATATTCAATTCCTTTTTATCGTATATATGCTGGAGGCTCTTATGATCCATATAAATCGTGCACTTGGTTCCATATAGGTAGTGTCTCCAGATCTTCAGGGCAAATACTAAAGCTCCTAATTCCAAATCATGCGTTGTGTAGTTTTTCTCATACACCCTGAGTTGTCTAGACGCATAAGCTATGACTTTGTCACGTTGCATCAGTACGCATCCCAAACCCTGGATGGAAGCATCACAGTAAATAACAAAGTCATCAGTCCCTTCTGGTAAGGCTAGGATTGGTGCAGTGCAGAGTCTGTCTTTAAGTGTCTGGAACGCTGTTTCCTCTTTGCTACCCCACTTGTAAATAGTTCCCTTATGGGTCAGGGCAGTCAAAGGTTGTGCCACATTTGAAAACCTTTCAATAAATCGTCTGTAATAGCCTGCCAAACCAAGGAATTGTCGCACCTCGGTAGGCGTCTTCGGTGCTGGCCAATCCTTGATGGCATCAATCTTTGATGGATCCACATGTATACCCTTGTCGTTCACCACATGCCCAAGGAAATGCACTTCGCGCATCCAGAAGTCACATTTCAAGAATTTAGCATAAAGTTGTTCATTCCTCAACAATTCTAGTATGGTTCTCAAATGTTCCTCATGATCTTCCTTATTATAGGAGTAGATGAGTATATCATCGATGAATACAATGACAAACTTATCCAAATAAGGCTTGCAGACGCGATTCATGAGGTCCATAAAAACTGCTGGGGCATTGGTCAGTCCGAACGGCATTACAGCAAACTCATAGTGTCCATAGCGAGTCCAGAACGTTGCCTTCGAAATATCCTCTTCTCGAACCCTTAACTAATGATAACCTGATCTCAAGTCTATCTTGGAATAGTAGCTAGATCCTTGCAATTGGTCGAACAAGTCATCGATACGCGGAAGTGGATACTTGTTCTTGATCGCCACCTTGTTCAACTCGCGGTAGTCAATACACATCCTGAAGGTTCCATCTTTCTTTTTAACGAAAAGCACTGGAGCTCCCCAGGGTGAAGAGCTGGGACGTATGAATCCCTTATCTAACAATTCTTGCAATTGCTTAAACAGCTCTTGTAATTCGTTCGGTGCCAGACGGTACGGCGCCCGAGCGATCGGAGTCGCTTCGGGTGCTAATTCAATCTGGAATTCCACCTGTCTGTGTGGAGGAAGGCCAGGTAGGTCTTCGGGAAATACCTCGGGAAAGTCTCTTACAACTGGAATATCTTCGACTCGCCTTTCATCCGTCTTCGTTTCAGTAACAAGTGCCAACAAGGCAAGGTGTCCTTTCCTGAGACACTTCTGAGCCTTCAAATATGATATGATGCCGACCACCGCACCCACCTTATCATCTTTCACTGTAAGAATTTCATCGTCTGAAATGGGTAACTTGATCAGCTTCTCCTTGCAAATGATCTCAGCACTGTTCTTGGATAACCAATCCATCCCGACCACTACATCGAAGCTACCGAGTGTGACAGGAACAGGGTCTATGCAGAAAGTGTGTCCAGATAAGCCTAGCTTACAGTTTCTAAACACTTGGGTTGCTGTTATCGTCCTACCATCGGCTATTTCTATGGTGTACTCAGAAGTCAGGTTAGTAGGTATCATTCCTAGTACTTTTCTAAATTTTATGGATACATAACTTTTATCAGCACCGGAGTCTAATAAACAGAGGCGTAACATTCATTAATAGGGAATCTACCAGATACTACAGTAGGGTCTTTTCGAGCCTCACCTGAGCCCATGATGAAAGCTCTGCCTACAACGTTATATGAAAACCGTGTAAAACTGATAGATAGTTTCCACATCAGTAGCTATGTTCTATGAAAACCGAGACTTTCTTGCTCAAGGTGTAGAAATGATGACTTATACTGACTACAACGTTACCACCCGACCAAATTCACCGGACTTAGCATGCACGGCAAATTACAATTACGTGTGCACCGGTAATGGTAATTTGCTTTGCATGATCACCCCCGGTTCCTCCTATCAGGCTAACATATCTTGTCAAGTACAATGATCATCAACGATAGGAGTACCAAATATGTAAGTATTATATCAGGGTCGATCAATCAAAGTATACGAAAGGATCAGTAAGGTTCAAGAAATTCATAAGTAACCCCTCCCGTGACTCACAGCAACTCGGAGCCACCATCCCTGTAGTCGTAAGCTCACAGGGATACGTTAAAACAAACGTTCTCAGGCAACCAAATTAAGTAAGCACAACTTAGTAATCTATGTGTGTGTAACTAATGCAAATCCAGCTATAGTCTAAAATGCAATGCAAATGAGATGCAAAGTTCATTTTAGTTCGCTATAACTAATGCTCTGATACCACTCTGTCACACCCTCAATTTCCACAAACGGAGTTTTACCGCTAGGCGTGTGACATAGCCAGGATCTCAGATAAGCATCAGTTACACCAAACGACTCGACAATTACAAATCATATAAGTTGCTTAATAATAATGAAATAAACCAACTTGTATTTAAGTATTACGGAAGCGAAAACAGGAAAACATTTAACAATAGTTTTGGAACACGCAAACACGCGCCCAATCCAATTTATGTAAAGTAAATGAAATTAAATCTTGAAAACAGTTTGTGATGATTGCGGAATGACATGCAGTGGATGATGTGCTCCTAAACATGCCATTTCAATGTCCTGAGAGAAAACATACAAAAGTCAGTACAAGACTGGTGAGTTCACAGGTTTATCAGAAAACAATAAGTATCAGTAATGTAATTCCCGGATTTAGTAATCAAAGCATATAATGGGTAGCTAGCCCATAGCAATCACTATGTGTATGAAGTCATGACCGAGCTGACATGTAATCAATAGTAATAAAGTATACCTGGCTGTGGATTCCCCACCATAACACTGTAAAACATGCTGACCATTTACCCGTTTGACCTCCAGTCAAGCTAGCGCGACTAGCCCGGGTGGGGCATGTCAAAGCCAGTAGATCTACTAACAATCACCTCGCTATTTGCATATTAACGGTTCGAAGGGCAAAGTATAACACCATAGTATCAGGTATATGCAGTATCACAAAAATCCAATGTAATGTAACGTTTATGAAAGCAGCATGTTTCTCTCCCCCAAAAAGTGTGTAAAGTAAAAGTGGGGATGTAAACTCACCTTGATAGCAACACTAAGTAAGAGTGTTCTTTAAATTCTAGCAAGTCCGAATTACACTAGCCGTTCCCTAGACATATCGGAGCTAGTGTTAATGTATGAAACGTGTACTGACATCCAATCACATACGCTCAAGTAGTTCAAGTTGGTTATGACCCTAAGATTCTCGTTGGTGACTAAGGTATGTCTAATTACATGTCAATACATCCTAACTAGTACACACGAGTCAAGTTAACAATCATATGAAATATTCATGAGTCGGTTATCTGGAATCACAAAGATCATGCATTACCTGCAACACATATACCATGCAAGCAAAATAAATTCTAGTAGTACTAACATTACACGCAAAAGCGAAGTAAGCATTTTACAGGTTGTAGGTATTCGTTTTCCAGAATCTGCGTTTTTCGGCAGATTCTAGGTGTTTGGAAGATATGGTCAAACACATAACCAACCAAGGATTTAGGCCAACTCCAAACTCTAGTAGGCTCTCCTATGAGTCAATTAAGTATGTGAAAAGTTGTTTTAGGTTTTAAGGGCCTGGAGTTACTATAAAAACTAAAAATATTACAGCAGCTCTCAACCGGAGGGCTGCTGGAGTTAGCTTGCCAAATTGTGCATAACTCCCATTTGAAAATAGCTATTGGGTTAATTCTTTTCTGGAGTTCAGAGGATTCCTAGGAAAAATGTTTGACCATAGGGTTTGGTCTCTATTTTTATGAAATGAAAATGACACATCAAACAAGTCAACACATACATTCTGTCCAAGAGGACAGAATTGACCCTTCTAGCCAAAACAAGTAAAACACCAACTTAACCACCTCCAATTGGAGTGTGGTTACCCTTTCTGGAAACTAGACTCAGTAACAAACAATTTGGGCACTAGAAACACATTATTTGGACCTGTTATGACCTGTTTGTGGCACATACAAGTGAGACTCAGAATCTGTCAGAAAGTTTGTTTCTGACCACACTTCACTAAAATGATCATAATAACAATCTAAAATCTAATTATCACCATGAACACTTCCATAACATCAATACATCAATAATTCAGCCTTATATACAATTATAAAGTTACTATTATTAGTAACCCATGAACAAAACTTTCAATTCATCAATTTCTTGCAAGATTAACATATTCTAGCATTCATCCAATCAAACTAACATCATGAAATCATCAAACAACCATCAATTTCATGTAATTAACTTTAATTTCGAATTTGAGTTCATCATGTATCAAACCCACGAATCAAATCAACAAAACGTATAATTCTTGTATAATCGATATCAAGCGATATGTAAATCATCAAACTAAATCACTAGCATCATCAATCGACCCAAGGACCATCATCAATAACATCAATCTAACATCTAAAGCACTCAGCCGACCTAAGGAACCCACACAAAACATCAAACTAACCTTTGATTTTGTAATAGAACATGAATTGATGCTTGTATCTTGTTGTATTGCTTGAAACCGAACCAAAACCGCAGCCAATTGGTGTTTCTTGGCTGAATTTCGCAGTGTGGAAGAGTGTGGAAGAGGGCAGCCGACTTAAAGGATCTAGAGGTGTGTATATGGTTTTTAAAGTGTCCAACATACCCTTTCACCCCTTGCACTTTGTATTCTTATGAAAAATAAGCTTTAAACTCTTTTAAAGTGTTTTTAACTGAATTAGCAAACATATAAACTCATGGCAACATCTATACATTTGATCTTTATAAAACACAAAACATACGAATCTATACATAAATTTCCACGTTACGCGATTAATTCTCAATTTACATATAAAACGCACAAGCACATAAACATAACGTAATAATCACATAATCAGTTAATTTATCATTGATATAACATTATTAATTATCATTAGGTCACCAACGTTAAACAACAACCAGTGTGTGCTTAAGACACGTGTATGCAAGACTCAACGAGACTGACGGAGTTTGGTAACGTACAATTACCGGGTATCACAAGGATTAATATGCCCAAAGTGAAGATTGAAGAGATTATGATGAATATGCATGGCTAAACCACCCATGATGATCTCCAGGTGGACGGTTTTGGATTGGATTTTGTGTGCTTGTGCTTTTACCTAGTCAAGACATAAACTTTGATTGTTTCATAACTTTTCTTCGTTTATGTGTTTTGAATCATGTGTTGACTAAAGATTCGTGTTAGTGGATTTGATTATTGCTTATCAAGTTATCAGTTTTATATTGTTAACCATTGAGTAAAAATTAGGTTATTATCATTAATTGGTGATTACAAATAAAGTTTCTAGATTGTGGCATTAGTTAGTTTACTAGTTAATTTACATAATCAGTTATCAAGTTGGTAATTACCTTTCAACATATGTGATAAACAAGTTATGTCTATGTGACTTCAAGATTAGGTAAAACATACACCGTGTATTCAATTACAATCCTGAAACCCGGTGGTGATTCTTGTCATCTCAATAGTTCTAAACCAAGTTCAAGTTTTTGTTTTTTTATTTAAGTGATCATTTTTATCTAGTACACTCAAAGTGATAATAGTTTAATTTTAATTATTTAATTAGTTAAATAATCAAATGAATCGTGTAACACTAACCACATGCTCCCTGTGGATAGGATATCCGACTTGCCCTAGCTACCTAGGTTAATTAGGTTTTTGCATGACCCCAACGACAGGTCATCACCTACCCACAAATCTCACTAGAAGTCCTTAATTTTAATTCTACGTCTCCACGCACTCCTATCCTCGATCATGTGCTCAGAGAGGTGCAAGTCTATCATATCTCACCTAATTATCTCGTCCTAAGTTAACCTAGATCTTCCTCTTCTCCTCCTACCCTCTAGGATGATATTCTCTACTACTCTAACAGGCGCTGCCATTAGTCTTCTCTTTACGTGCCCAAACCATCTTAACCTTCCCTCTCTTATTTTATCCATAATACAAGCCACCTCTAGCCTCTGTCAAAACCGTAGTTCTTTATCCGATCCAGTTTTGTGTGTCCGCACATCCACCTCAACATTCGTATTTTCGCGACCTCTATTTGTCTCTCGTGTGATTTTTTTATGGCCCAACAATCTGTTCCATATAACATAGCTGGATGTACTGTCACCCTGTATAGTTTTCACTTTAGTTTTGCTGGAAACTTCTTATCACATAAAATCCCTGATGATGCTCTCCACTTGCACCATCTTGATTGAACACAGTGGGTTACATCGTTGTGTATCGCTCCGTCTTCCTGTATGTACGAGTCCAGGTATTTGAACCTAGACGTCTATGGGACCGCCATACCCTGGATACTGATTTGGATGTCCTTTTCAGTCTCACCACTAAAGTTATAACACATGTATTCCGTCTTAGAGTGACTTATCCTTAGGCCTTTGCGCTCTAGTGCTGCTCTCCACTGTTCTAGCCTCTCGTTAAACACCCTTTTAGATTCTGGTATTAACACAATATCATCCGCAAACAACATGCACCATGGGGCTGGATCCTGTATAGACTTGGCCATCTCATCTAACACTACTGTGAAGAGAAATGGGCTCAATGTCGATCCTTGGTGGAGTCCCACTTCCACCGGGAATAAGTCTTGTGTCTCCGATGGTTACTCGCACACACGTTTTTGCCCCGTCATACACATCCTTGATTATTTTATGTACCTCTCTGGTACCCTTCGAAGTCATAGACTTTCCTAAATGAGTTCATACGGGACACTCTCATAGGCTTTTTCTAGGTCAATGAATACCATATGGAGTTCTCTTTTCTTTTCTCAATATTTCTCCATTATCCTTCTTATGACGTGTATGGCTTCTGTTGTAGAGCGTCCTGTCATAAATCCAAATTAGTTTATCGCTATCTGAGTTTCGCGTCTAATTCTCGTGTCAATAACTCTTTCCCATAGTTTAATCGTGTGACTCAAAAGCTTTATTCCCCTGTAGTTTGCGTAACATTGAACATCATCTTTTTTCTTATATATGGGGACTATGATACTGCTTCTCCACTGCTCCGGCATTTTCCCGGTCTTAAAGATAGTGTTGAATAAGTATGTTAAACATTGCAGGCCCTTATCTCCCAGGCACTTTCACACTTCAATCGGTATGTTGTCTGTCCCCACCGCCTTAACACTTCCCATTTTCTTAAGAGCTCTCGTAACTTCATCGACTGTGATGCTTCTACAATAGCACTTGTTTTGTTACATTGTTTGAGTTGTTTTATCGATCTCAGTTTATTGATTAGTGTTCCTTACGTTGAAAAGGTAATCGAAGTAGGTTTTCCATCTCACCTTGATGTATTTCTCCTTCACCAAGACCTTTCCATCCTCAGCCTTTATAAATTTCACCATTCTCAAGTCATGTCTTCTATTTTCTTTTGCCTTGGTAATCTTAAAATTGTCATGTTCTCCTTCTTTCATCTCTAATCGTTTGTACATCCTCTCATACGTTGTATTCTTTGCTGATGACACAGTCTTTTTCGCCTCTCGTTTGGCCTCCCTGTATTTAACTTTTAGATCTGCTCGTTCTTCCTTTATTACAGCTTAAAAGCTCTCTAAAACTTTATTGTTTAATTCTTATTTTCTCCTGTATATTTTCGTTCCACCACCAGGATTACTTATGATCGACTGTCCTATTTGTTGTAACTCTAAGAGTTTCTTTAGCTGCTTGGATGACTCTAGTTGCCATAGCCTCCCACTTTTGGTTTGCGTCTTCCTGTGGCCCAGTCTGGCTCATTGGTATAACCTTATCTCTAAAGATGGTAATCTTTTCATCTTTAAGCTGGCCCCATCTGATCGTAGGTGTAATTCTCTTAGTTGGTTAGACAATTGCTCTCTTCACGCGTAGATCCGCCACCAACATATGATGTTAAGTCACCGCTGTCTCGCTCGGGATTGTATTACAGTCCTTCCATGAGCTACAGTCTTCTCCCCTCATCAACAAATAGTCTATCTGCGTGTGTCTCTCGCCGCTGCTAAACGTGATTAGAGCGAGTCTTTTTCTTAAAAAAAGAATTTATAATGCCTAGGTCATGCATTAATGCAAAGGTCAAGAAGCTCCTTACAACCATCATTCCTAAGACCATAGCCAAAGCCTCCATGCACCAATGGGAAATGATCATTTTCTTTACCAATATGCCCATTAAAATCTCATCCTACGTATATTTTTTCTTCTTTAGGTATGTCTCTCATAACTTGATCTAAACTCTTCCAGAACTTCTTTCTTTCTGCTTCCCCTAATCCAACCTGTGCTGCATACGCACTAACTACTGCCACTACTTCATCCCCTATTACTATTCTTAACAGCATAAGTCTATCATCATATCTTCTCACCTCCACTATATTGTTTTAAAGTTGTTTAACAACTAGAAAACCTACTTCATTTTTTGTTCTATCTGATCCTGAATATCATAGTTTATAACCATTGTACTATTTTGCTCTCCTACCCTGCTACCTAGTCCTCCAAAGACATGCTATCTGTACCCTACGTTTCGTCAGCACATCTGTACAACGCTGAACACGTATTTAGACAACCCTTAATGTCACCCTCACTAACCATAACACGTACATAGCCTAAGAGTCATCATATTTAAAATAGATTGTTATTGTGAGTAATATTTTTTATTAATACAATAAAACTAATTAAAAATCAATACCAAGTAAACTCAATCCAATATGTTGAATCTTACCTTAAAGACTACTTGTCTAATTGCCTTAAACCATTAATTACTAGAGCCCATTTTCATGCAACAACATCATAATATATTAATTTAATTATCAAATAAATCTATTTAATTTAACAATCTTACAGGTAGGTCGGTGATTAAGACATACATAATATATATATGTATTTAATTCAATATATTAATTATCAAACACTAGATTATTGTGTTATATACAAATATTGGTTGCAACACCCCCATATTCAAAACACTTTGAGAGACAAATTTAAGCATTAATTTAGTAAGCTTTTGTCACCAGGCCGACCCGACCATAAGCATAATCTTCACAAGTCGACGACTTTGATGGCTCTCACATCTATCCAACATGATGCAAGACAATGACATCATGCAAATATGCATTGATGGCTCTCACATCCATCCAACATGATGCAAGACATGATGCAAATAAGCATAATCTTCACAAGTCGACCACTTTGATGGCTCTCACATCTATCCAACATGATGCAAGACAATGACATCATGCAAATATGCATTGATGTGATGTACGATGCAATCACGTTAATATGGTTGCATGATTCAGTTGTAGACCCCACCAAACTCGCCTACACACGAAGCTGACTAGATTTTCACCCTTTTTATAAGTGCATCATTGATTCGGGTAAGTGGTTATGATGTTTAAACGTATGTGAGGGAGGAGGGAACATTTTTTTTAACTGTCATGTACTATTCTGAAATTCATCAATCATACACTGTCACATCACAAGTACACTGAACTAACCTGAAACATTCAAAAAGCTGGAAATGATACCCTGAATCACCCTGAAACTTTTATTTTAATATTAAAATAATTGAAAAGATAATTAACTTTTATTAAAAAATAAAAATTACAATAATTCAAATAATAAAAATAAAAATACGAATAGAATAAAAATACAAATACAATAAAAAAATCCTAAAAAATATAAAAATTAAAAATCACAAGGCCAATTAATATTGTATATGTGTGTGAGTATTTATAGTGTAATTTTTTTTCTTGGCCTCCAATGGCTCACTAACGGTAACATTAACGGCTTTATAGCCGTTAGAAATCGGGTTGTGTATCGGCTAGTGGTACCCGGTGGCCTATCTAAGAGGGTGGCGGCGGTGGTACCGCCCGAGTATGGCCTACCCGAAGGCCCCTTCGAGCACCGCCCCCTCCCCCCTTAGAGCATTCATGATGAATTTCTTATTTTTATTCATATAATTACGTTGAAAATCATTATTTTTTTAATTTCAATTAAATAGTATTTTTTATATATTTATCATTATTTTTTCTCTCTTCTACACTCACCACCACTTAAAATATATTGAAAACATTATAGAGTTTTGAACCGTGTTTTCTAAAAATGCAGATTGAACAGTAAATTTACCATATCTTTCACTCACAACCACTTATAACCATATCATATAATATAAATATACACTCACATAAATTTAATGAATAGGTTGTGAATGCTCTTAGTAGTAATAGAGGAAAACAAGTTAGTGATAAGTATTGGTAAAAAAGCTTATGTGACAGCTAAGTAGGATTGATTCCAAAAACAATGGAGGTGCAGCGTACGTTGTGGATGGTCTGAGATCACCTTTGTTTTAGAAAGGTGTAAGTGTCTTTTTATAGCATTAAACACCAGCCAGTGAAAAATAATAAAACTGTGTGAACCATTAGTAAAACTGTATGTGTAATTCTAAAAGCTTAGATCTAGACCGTATTATAACATTATCAGAGAAGCGGTGTAATTAATTGTTTGTGTTATTATATATGAAAACCTAGCTAGACTTTTATGAGTTTATCAAAATCATTCTCTTTCTGATCTTACTACTTTTAGCAGATGAAAAAAAAAACTAAGGTGTTGTTTGGTAGCATCAGAACCAGTCTCTTAATGATTCAGATTTTTAAATAGTTCAACACTTAATGGTTCAGACTGTTTGTTTCGCAAGCAAATGTCTGAATGGTTCAAACATTTGCCTCTGAATGATTAAGAATTATACGAATGTTGAATGGTTAAATGTTCTAATGCAGAATGGTTAAGACATCTTATCTGAATTGGTCAGATATTTGTCTTTGAATAGTTAAGCAATATACTAGCTCTTAATAGTTTAAACCTCTTAATAGTTCAGCACTTAATGATTCAAACTTTTAATGATTCAAACCTAAGCCTAATGAGATCAAGCTAGAAACCCGTGTTCAAACATTTGTATTATTTTAAAAAGGCAACGCGAGTGATGATCTGAAAGCCCGTGTATATACGTTGCACGCTTGAACACGTCATCAAGCACATCCCGTATAAAAAAGTTAAAAATAAAAATAAAGAAAATTCACCATAAACATTCGTATATGCCCATGAATCCATGATGATTGATGATATCATCGGTTGATTCAACTACCATAACATATAACAATTATAATAATACAGACGTGATGTATCATTCGTTCGTTCAATTAAGGACATAAACATATTATTATTGACCGGCGTAATAAAGATTTACATATCTTTTTATTTAATAGTTTATGCAAACGTTTAGAACAGTAGTTATACTTGTTAACGTGTAAATATTCTACATTTATAAATATGTAAGCAAATACTGTTATCGCATTTGTATATATGTAACTTTGAAGATTTAGCGATGTTCTATACATATATACTTAAAATGATGAAAACATATAACTAGTCCCTCACTAAAATTTTCTTGATAAAAAGTAACATGTCGTATTTCGTACCAATTGATATTGTTAGCTTTAATTAACTACTAGCTATCAAGCTTGTGGATTTTTTCAGCTACTCGAGTAGTCGAGTGAAAATTTGCCATAAGGTCACTCATTCAATTCTAGGATTAATGTCACCCAAAGTCCCAAACACACTTAATGGTAGAGTTTTTCAACCATCCAGAGTCATTACGCCCAAAAGTTGATGTTGGTGATCAGGGGCGAAGCTTTATAGGGGCCGGGGGGGCCTCTTTCTTTCGTCAGTGCAAATTTCTGGCTCAATAGTGTAAAATTTCGGTCCGGTAGTGTAATTTTTTTAAGAAATATAGAGTACGCCTCCCCTTAAAATAGTTTACGTTCGCCCCACCCCCTAAGCTTTCGCTTAAGCTCCGCTACTGTTGGTGATATTTAGGACAATTAAAGAATTTCGGCATAACATCTCTCATCTAAACAAAACAAAAGAGAAGATGTGGATCATTTGTCTATATTACGTAACCTATATAAAAAATGTATGTCAATTAATCGATTTGTTGTAGTGTTAACATCATCTGCGTGCTTTTAGATCACATCCTGACATTTTGAAGTTGTCGCTATCGTAGCCTGCTCACTATTTACTATATATCATACCATTCAATTCCTCCTCCTTAACCATTCAAATCGCGCGGCAAAGTAAAGGAAGATTAAAAGCTTTGATCGGTCGACAAGAACTTGCTAGCTATATATGGATCCAAATCCTCAAGCTCACAGGTTATATTCATCTGCCATGTATGCATGTTACATGCACAATTGCCATCATCTTCTCCTTCACTTGTAATCTACTATAATATTCAAGTATCAGAATTCCTCAACATGCTAGCATACATGTGCTTATGTCCTAATTTTCATGCACCATATATAGACTTATTTATGTTCATAATAATTTGTATGCATGACCTTCCAACGTACACTAAGTTGATTAGGTGCTATATATGTAGGTTTCTTTCCATGTCAAGTAGAAACCAAATACGTAGAAATCGAACGTATAACACAAAAATGTTCGGAAAGGGCATAGAATATTTACTTTGGTTTTTACGCCCTCAAAATGATTTAGTCGCTCCTGCTGATGTAGATAGAATTAATACATGCTCATCAATCGACATGCATATGGCATGGCATGTAATGTACCCAAAGCTTCAATTTAATCATCTTAAGTTGCAATTCTTCATATTATTAGAGTTTTTATTAGGGTTTTTATGAACTCTATATAATATAATGTAATCAAAACTATCAATAATATTCAATTCAGTCTTTTACCATTTAACAGACATATCATAATCTACTTATCAATTTTCATCCGCAAACTATTGTTCTTGTTATAGTTATCATTAATTTTAGCTGTCAATACAACTTGATAAAGAATTCCTCATGGTTGTTTTAGGATGCCAAGGAGCAATGGTATGCCATCTTTGTAGGGATTATGGGAAATTTATTGCAGACGATCGCTCAAATGACCGATTTTATCCCAGGTAAAAAATACGTATGGGATATCGTTAATGGCTCTAATAATAAATTATGTTTAGCATTATCGAGATCGGTGTTCATGCAAGCTGATGTTATGCAACATAATGGTTGGAAAGCTATCGTTTCCAACATCAGTTTCATCTTTACAGGCATCTTATCTCTTTATTCAGCATTCTCTGTGCTATTACCACAATGGCTCACTTGGCATGGTTTTGCAATCATATGTACTATCGTGACTTCTGTGAACTATCGGAGCATGCTACAATTTGTGTTCTTTTGGTCCTATGAAAAACTAGTCGTTGCTACGAGGTACGTGAAAGAAAAGTTCTCTATGTTGATCCCGCGGTGATCGTTGTGAACTCACGTTAACTAATGTGTCGCTAGCCGATAATTGGAATTAAACCTTAAGGTCCAAAGGTTGTTAGTGTAAGTATAATAAAGCATTTGGACCATGTTTATAATTTTTAAGCATTTTCTTACCTTTTGGCTTTTGTTGTATTTGAGTTTAATTTGAAGATGGTAATGGTGTGTATTTTTTTAGATGAATGTTTCCTCAATTCTTTTCCATGTTTTACGTAGTTGAATGACTATATGCTTAATCCAGATTAAACAATCAGTCATCCTTAAACATTTGGTAAAACATGTCATATATCAATATTTTTTTTGTATTAACAGAGAGGGGTAAAATGGGTTGGGTCAAAACGAGTTGGACAACGACACTCTCGACGATTTTGATTTACTACTCGCAATTTGGGATTTACGACTCTGCTGGTGACCATTGCAAACACTTTGTGTCATCAAGTCACCAAAAGACATTTAGGTCAATCGTAATGGTTTGCTAAATTGTGCTCTCTTTCTTATAAATCATGTTTGTTCCACATTGGATTGTAAATAAATTGAGAAGTATACTAAATGCGTGTATGAGTTGCCTTTATAAGTAAAACAATTTACGAACATCAAATATGCTAAAGTGAAATGGATTGCTTAGGTTTTGTAGATTAAATTGATTTGCTTTTCACATTTATGGGATTTAGGAGACTAAACATGTGATACATTAGCTATTTTTACACACCACAATTAAAACCACCCATGTAAATAAACTAGAGAAAACGGCACAGAGAATCCCTATGATCATATTGCGAGTTTTAATCTTTAATTTTTAAAATTACAAACTTAGTACAAACATTTCTGAGATGGTTGTAAATTTAATTCCCAGCATTAATGTCCATTAATTTTTAACAATAAGAAGACTAAACTTGTAGTACGATCAAATCATAGGATCATTTGTACGATTTTCTCTATAACTAAACAAATAAAAGTTAAAAAAATCAAATAAAACTTTGAAAAATCAAATAAAGATCAAAAATCAGACAACAGTTTAAAAAATAAAAAGAAACCAATAGAAGTTAAAGTAAAACCGAATAAAGTTTAAAAGATGAAAATAAAAGTTAAGAAAATCAAATTAAAGTTAACAAAGTGAATAAAAGTAAAAAGAAACAAAAAGGCATGGACGTGCACCATTTGACACCATCACAGATGCATGACCATGCCTAGGAACAATTAGCCAGTGCTTAAAATACAAGCCCTTGCACAGCCATGCGCCTGCCTGCCTTGCACGAACCTGCGCTGTCAAGTCAAGACGAACTTCGAGACTTAGGGGCTGTTGTTTTTTCTGCAGAAAGACGTCTGCAGTCTGCGGACCACATCTGCAGACATCTGCAGCAAAGAGGTGGACCAAACGTCTGCAGTCTGCAAGAAAAAGACTGTTTGTTTTTTTAACATCTGCAGACTGCTAACCAAATCACAAATCATTCATATAAACCACAAATCAACAATACACATGTTTTAAACGTCTGCAGTTCAAACTTTAATATCCTAATTTCAACTAACCTTATGTTTCCATATAAATATTTACAAGTGGTAAATTTTATAAATATTATCGAACACTATATACCATATTTTTCGTTTTATCGATGTAAATATCTTCATCTTCATCTCTCTCCAACATCATCAAATTCAAATGAAAGCTTTTTCCCCACCATGTCCATTACCATCTTCATGTTATACCTTCTTACTATCCCCTTCTCAAATGAAAGCTACAAACTTTTTTATCAACAATATTCGAAAAAATAATATTCAATTCAATGAATTTGGATAACACAGAAAGTTGGGGATGAATGGTAAAGAAGATGCAGCTGTAGACGCTGTCTCAAGAAATCAAGACGCCCCTGTTACTGAACGATTTATGAACAATCATCAAACATAGATCAAACGATTGATTTCCCATGAGTATATCGACCAAATCAACGAAACCCTCAACAAATTAGGCCCAAATTCCACATTCAATTTCGAATCACAATCGATTAGCGAAACAGGGCTGCGACGGGATGGCTGCGACGGGAGGGCTGCGATGGTGGTCGGCGGTGGCTGCGGGGGCGGCGGTGGCTGCGGGGGCGACTGCGGGGCCGACGGTGGCTGCTGAAATATGGTGAGGGGGAAGGGAAGAAGGAGGAAGGTAGAAGAGGTTAGATGAAATGTCTTCCCGCCTGAAGACACTAGTCCATGTCTGCACCAAGAAGACCTCATGCAAACGTTTTTTATGAATGAAATGTCTTCCAAAAAACAAACAGTCTGCGCACTCAAAACCTCTTCCCGCGTCTGCATGCGCGCAGATGAAGAGGTGGGGAAGAGATTTTCTTAAAAAACAAACACCACCTTAGTTGAAAATAGAAAAAAACAGAAAACAAATAAGTTGAAAAAGCATTACTGTAGTTGCACCTTGCATGGTCGTGCGCCTTCCTTGAATGGCCATGTGCCTCTCTACGGTTTTCTATAAAACTCATCCCAATAGCTCATTTACGAGTTGTTGAGTTTTTGAAGCATTTATTTTTATTCTTTTACCATTTTTTTATATAACTTAAGTTTTTAAATAAAGCTTAAAGGGGAATGTTCAAAGGAGACTGGTATGACAATGGGTGAAAACGAGTAGTGAAATCAAGCATCATGGTTTAAGGGAGAGGGAATGGTTTCCTTTTCTCCACTTTCCCAGCATTCACATTAATGCCACTTTACCAATATCCTATTTTCCTGTTTCCTCTGGGAATACTCATTCATTTTCTTGTTTTTCTCTAATCATTTTTTCAAATTTCTTATTGGTAAAAAGAAAAGGAGAAAACAAAAACCAATTGTTTACAAACAATATCAATTCCGAGGAGTAGTCGATGATTGGTAAGTGAGTTCGAACCCTGATTTCAAGGGACAATAATTCTGATCGGGAACTTCTTTAGCGACTCGAATAATGGAATTATCAAGTCCAACCCCATATGCTCTAAGGGCGGACCCTTAGTATAAAAAATGATTATGTATGGAGTCCTTAACTTACATAGTTTTGCATGATGGCCGGGCCTAATATGTCCGGTGTTTTTTTTGACAACTTTTAGCTTTCATTAATGTTGTAACTTTGTGAACTATATAAGGTAACACTTATTTAAAATAAATCCACATTAATCCTTATCTCTCGTAATCCCAAACCCTAAGCATGTTCTAATGCAAGTATCGAATTTGTTTGTTTTCAATTCCAGCCGCCTAACACTATGAAAAGGTCGTTAACATGTGCATGTTCTAACACATTAACTAAAAGTGACTTTGAAATGTTTAACCATAAGTCAGACGGTTTAAATGACGCTTATAAACATATACGATTACACTTATAAAACATAATGAGATGATTGAAAATCATATGATCTTCTAGATTGGTTTGTTCTAGTAGTTATTGGTATTTCAATATATTTTTCTTTAAAGACATAAAAATATAGTTATATTTTTTATCGGTACTTTGTTACATACTTTTATGTTTTCAAGTTCTCAATCTTGATTATGGGGATTTTTAGATCTAGAAGGCTAGAATGTTATATTTGTTTGAGCTATTTGGATTGCTAGTTAGAGTCAAATATCGTTTAAAGAAAATCATGGATTAACTCCGACTTGAGTTAGATTAAAAATTGATTTTGTTTAAACGATAAAGGGGGTGTTTGAGATTCCTTTTATAAGTCCTTTTAACTTATTGATTTGTTAAATAAGTTAATAAGTTAGTATGGAGTGACTTATTAACTTATTTCCTTCACAATCATCAGATTACCAAAAACTATAAAATGACATTTTAACTTTTCAAAAGTTAATAAGTTAAAAAGCATGTAAGAAAAGCAAGTAAAGAAAAGCACTCTCAAACACTCACATGGATTCTAAAAAAACTTAATAAATATGAAAATGTTAATATAATATTGTCGTCATGAGGCTGTTCGATTCATCCCTAATTTTTGTCGACACCCACAGGATCCGTGGGAGGATTCTGAAGTTTTCTCCTCCACAACGTCAATCGAACATTACTCAGGTACTTCATATTCATTATCATTAATTGCTTCTTTCCCACATCATTACTTATATAATCATTTGATTCAAGTATGTTCATCCACCCGTATGTTTTGATTTGAACTACTTAGGCGACTTTAATCGGTTGACCAACACAATTTGATGTGTTTTGTCCCATTAATACAAAACCCACTGACTGTTTAGTCCTATTTGATTGAATTCAGTGTCTTGTTCGTTTAATTGTTTGTTTTTGCTATGATTCTTGAAGCAATTAAGCTGTAGGTTCGATTTTGTAATAACGGGTAGAAAAATGGTAGAAGACTATGTAACCTAGGTTTCTGTTACTTGTGGAGTAAATACTTCTCATTATCTGTTTGAAAGCTGTAAACTTGTTCCGATTGAGAGAGTGATTATGTACAATAATGCTGGTATTAGATTTGCAGTAAGATATATATGGATTTTGCATTT
Organism: Flaveria linearis; assembly: GCA_024085815.1. Taxonomy (NCBI): domain Eukaryota; kingdom Viridiplantae; phylum Streptophyta; class Magnoliopsida; order Asterales; family Asteraceae; genus Flaveria; species Flaveria linearis. The sequence continues at coordinate 7,042,605 of CM044014.1, forward strand.
GAAAAGTTGTTGGCTTGAATTCATAAATTTAGTTGTGTCTTTTCTTTAGGACTATTGGAGCATGAAATTGAGAAATTTGTTTGTTAATAAATTTGGCTTTTGTGATTAAGCTTCCTTTTGAGACCACTGCATGTGTTTTAGACTATAGTAAGGTTAAATTGGTCGTGTATACGCCATGGGATGTGTAGTACCATAGAAAAGACTTGAGTTAGTGAAAGACTTTCTTGGGTTTATTATGTAAACTTTCTTTTCATTTGTCCCTCTGATTGTTGGTCAATTGCACTACTATTGAGTGATCTCTGTCGTTTTTATATTTGTATTGAATTTGCAGGTTCCTGTATGGTGCCAGCAACTCTAATGCCATCACCTGGCTATCCTAATAAGCTGTGTACAATCGGATATTTGAGATCAAAGGTCTCATCTGTCAGTTTTTCTTCTGACCTATTAACAACTTCATCCTCTATTCGGAAGACATTATATGCTCGGTTTTGGATCTTTCATTTGGCACGACCTTTTTTCCTCAAGGAATCCAAGTGAGTAAATGCCTACTTTAAAGAAATATTATGTCAGTTCAGACCTACATTCTTCATCAGTTTACTGTTGAAACATGGTCTTAGTTCAGTCCCTGAATATTCACTTATTCACCAGTTTTGATTAGAGGATATGTTAAAACATGTGTTGTTAGACAACTTTCAACAGAACTGGCAATTGGTGAATGTATATAGTGAATCTCTTTTTATGTAACTCCACTCGTTTTGAATGCATCCAACTTTTAAATGCAATATTTTATTCTGCGTAAATTGCAAAGAAGGTAACACAATTGCACCAAATTTCTAATGTGTAGAACATATAAGTTTCTCTGGAGCTTCAGTTTTAGAGGATTTGTGTAATTAACTAATTATATTACCTTTTATTTTTATCTTTTGCAATTTGCCCCTTTTTTGGCTATGTTTTAATCTAAGATGACCACTATGCCTATCAGTAACCAGCAGAAAATGTTGACTTGATTAGATTTTGGTCGGTCAATAGTCAGAAGTATGTTTAATATTTGACAAATACTCGAACACTTTCACTAAAATCAGTGTTTAGTCAAGTGCTCCATTTCTTGAAGGATGTACAAAGTAGATTTTTTGAAATATAAAAGGATATAGGTAATTTGGATTATATTTTCCCCAATAGTAGATATTCTTATTGCATTTATATGACTCTGAATCATAGTTGTCAATAGCGGGAACATTCCTATATGCCATGTGTGCGCTATAGCAGTCGCTATAGCTGCTATTGACAACAGGGCTCTGAATATGTATAGGTAAAACTGCTAAGCTATAATTGCATTATTTTTTGTTACTTCTTGATCTAAACTGTATTGCTTGCTCATTATTAGAATTACTAAGGATTCAGGATATCTGAGTGTTGTATATTTTATTTTTAATTGTTGGTTTTGGTTGCATAGGAGGATGACATGGCATATAAGAAGCAGCACAGATGGCAGTGGCTTTAATCCCTCATCCACAAATAATAACAGCAATGGGACTAGACTCATAAGAGCTATACAATCATTTCTGACTAAACTAAATGCAAGATTTAAAGACCTGAGGAAAGATCTTCCCATGAAACTGCTATTTTTCTTGACGGGTTTTTATTCTTCAACGGCTTTTGCGACAGTTATAGGGCAAACGGGTGATTGGGATATTCTTTCTGCTGCTTTGGCTGTGGCTGTGGTGGAGGTGATCGGGGCCCTTATGTACACGGGTTCATTTCCTTTATTCAAGAAAGTAAGGAACTTAATCACCATGTTTAACTATTGGAAAGGCGGCCTTACTATGGGTCTCTTTCTAGATTCATTCAAGTACTAAAGATGTGTTGTTGCTCAAGAAATCATCAAAAATGCCATTTTCCACCCTCCAAGTACAGGACCTAAAAGATTACGTATTGGATCCTACATTCTTATAATTCCAATGGAAGATCTGGATGTGATTAAAGTTGATATTTTTGAAGCTGGGTTTCTTGCGGCTCAAGAAATCTTTTTCGGTATTCTTTCAGCGCAAAATGCTATATGGGACCCTGAAGTGCAGTGAGGACCAAAGATAAGAGGGCATAGCGTGTGGCCGTGCAATATCTGATTCGTATATATGTCAGTTCCAACCTGTTTCGACCAGTACTAAACTTTCAACCAACCAACCTAAACTCATTTTGACCAGTACTAAAAGATCATACTTCAATCCAAACTCATTTTGACCAACCAACCTAAACTTTCAACTCGAGCTGATGTGCAGATGCAACATGACGTATTGTCTTTGCTTGTGGAATTTGTATGACAATCTATCCTTGTGTTCATATAATTAGTAGAAGAGATTATATTTAAAAGTTGTAGCACATTGTTGATTAACTGTAGATGACCTGTTTGTAGTATTTATTGGTATATATTATAGAAGAGAAACATGTATTTGAAAATGCATAACATGTTTGCTTTAAAGATCAGAAACTTGCCTTGTATGCCTTCGTTTGTTAGTCATTTTCATATTGATTGTCACATAGAGATAAAAAAATATAAGACACAATGGAAAAAATACACAAAAATGTTCCCAAGTCTAACCCATAATGACCCGTTTCAACCCAAACCCGTTTCAACCTGCGTGGAACCCAAAATCAAACAAACCAACTTCAGAATGGGGATTAAAATATAACAACTTGTTTATAACATCCTTAAAACATCAAACAACTTACAAGTGGTAACCAGTATGCTTCATGTTGCAAATAGGTTTAAGTCAACAAAAAACAATAAGAAAACTCACCCCAGCCAAAAGGTTTTTGGAGAGAGGTTGTCTACCGAATACCTTTAATCTCTGAAGTCGTTCCATTCGCGTGTTGGATTTTATGTTTATTAACAAGATCATCAGACTTTTTGGCTAATACATGACAGATTGCCAGAATTAGTTATTTTTGGGAGATTGCCAAAATCAAGTTGACAACTTTTTTGACTGTCTTTTGCCATTACTTCCCAAGATTGTGGTAACCCTAATCTCTAGTCTATAAATATAGGACTAATGTAATTGTAAGTCCTTATCAACTCCGAAGAAATAATATTGAGTAGCTAGTTGCAGCCATGGACGTAGGTCAGATTAGACTAGACCACGTTAAATCTATCGTGTTCTTCTAACCTTTTGGTTTGTTTTATTTAAGCTTGTTTGTGTTTTCTGGGTTGTGGAAAACAGTCCAGCCGATTCCATAGTCACGATGGAAGAACTAATCAACCTAAACATTAGGTTCACTTGCTAATTAGTTTACTCTTAGGCAATCATATAACCACCTAACAAGTGGTATTAGTGCCTAGGCTTGTTAGTTTTTTCGGTTATCATGACAGAAGAGGGAAGAACAAGATTGATAAGTCTGCCGAGCATATTTTGGATTCTCGAAGATGCAGATTGAAGATTATTATTAATTGGAAGAAGTTACATGTCTTAGTTAGGAGTGAAACTAGAAAAGTTGTCTGATACAGATTGAGATGTGTTGGATTAACATGTTTGGGTGTAATCAGACTATCATTGGCGAAGAATGTGGCTTACAACATCTTTAATGAAAAGACCACAACCTTGAACAATACATTTTTGTCTTATATTTGTTAATATTAAGAAGTGATTTTGTTAGAGAGTTATACACCCCATATAACCCTATATTTCCTATACAACCTTATATAGCCTATACGTCACGTATAACAAAAATTTGACATTGAAGACAAGAAAAAATTCAAAAATCTGTCAGAAGGGTTATACGTTTTATATTAAGATGGTATCCTCATAACAACTCCCAAAATAAAAAGTAGGTGCTATGTATGTAATTAACTCTACATACAACGAATACATTGCGATTAATTCCGATTCATCTACCTCGGATGAGTCCGAATCCTCTCAACGTTATTGCCGCAACAGTCGAGTTTGAGGATACAAAACAATCATCAATAATTTATATTTCAATATGTGATTGTGACGTGCATCACGAACACGATTACTTCGTTCAATGGCCAAAATACGATGATTAAACATTTAGAGCAAGTTTTTTTACGTCGAATGAACTATTTTAAAAATTAATCGAGGATATAAGCGTCAGATTTAAATATTTCCAAGGAGGTTACGAATAAAATGATTTAGATTTATTATTGGAATAATTAGTAATATCTAATGATTTATATTTATACATGTGTTATTAGTTCACAAACAACGGTTAACATAAACTCGTACAAGTTTCCCACTATATATGTGTTACGTTTAAATATATTATTATCAACCATGCATTTTTTGAAAAGAATGTTTATATTAATTTTTTTGTCTTAGTCAACTCCTACCTCACAATTTGTATATCTATAGCTACGAAAGTTCCTTTAGTTGCTATTGTTGACCAATAAACCTTCATGATCCATGTTTCAAGGACCATATATATGGTCGGTATAAATCGCACGAGCTTGCATTAATTTCCACCATCAAAATCTTTTCTTTTTAAACGGCTTCCAACATATTAACCTTTTTTAGAATAAGTGTGCGATCATGTTTTAAAGGATAAGTGTTAATCTTAAATTCTTAATTGATCCATTGTTCTTTTTCTAGCAGAGACCGCATCCTCAACATCCTCAGTAGTAAACATATTATTGAAAAAAGCCACTTGCTCAACTCTGAGCATTTTGCTCAGAATGAGACTTGAACCCACGACATCCCCATATATACATGTTAAGGGTACCTCATTTTAACCAGTTGGACTAATAATCATTTGTTTCTAACATATTAACTAGTCGTTGCTTCAATTATTCTAATAAAAAATATTTTGTGAAAATAAATATTCAAATATGTAAATCGACTATCACTCAGTGTAGGTCTAAACTAAAAGGGTAATTTTTTTACCGATACACACATACTTTCTGCTTTACGACTACTTTACTTTTAGAATCATCAATACTATATTTTACAGACTTTAAGCCCATAAATTTTATTTAAAGAGTACGCTATTTTACTAGATGTTCTTATAAGACAAAGAAGTAAACTATTTGATTTTACAATTTCTAGGTCTCAATTAAGGTAAGCAAGAAAATTTATATATTGTGTCTATTTTCTATTAATACATCTAACTAAAACATGTTTTTACCATATATGTATAAAAATAAAAAAAGATGAGAATTGTGAGAACTATGTTGATATTTGTTCGTAATACATGAAAGATAGTGTGAAAGACGAAAAGATACAGTTGAATTCAACCATCTAATTATATATATAATGTTTAAATTAATAAAAACAATATTTATAAGATGCATGTATTTTTTCTTTTTTACTTATGACGACTTATGTATAGTTTTTACTTATAGCTAGTGGTTATGTATTCAACATCCTATACAACTCACATGCATACATAGTGACTAATAAATGAGTATGAGGATATTATTACCATAATATAAGGACTATGTTGGTTAATAGATCTCTTTGTTTAGTCAACCATATACATCCAAATAATCAATTAATTTTCTTATATGGCACTCTCATGCATGACACTTTACTTATAGTTTATGATCATCATTAACAATTTCTGGTTAAATTAATATTAGACCAAGTTTAGTCGGTCGTGATAGAGGTTTCACAAGTCTAATTACGGTGGAGAAAACTGATCCCCAGAAACAAGGTGATTTTTTTTTTTTATTTTTAACCAACCATTAGAACGTACTTCATCAACTTTTATAATTACAAATGGGTCCTAATGGGGACACCGCTGGGGTTTTTGGTGGTAGGCCGGTTTAAACGGTCACGGTTAGGGCTTGCGGTCACATTTTGGCACCTAAGCGTGACCGCAAGGGCTTGCTGTCACGGTTTATGTTTGGCCTACCCGTGACCTCGTGACAACAAAACGACAAAATGGCCTGATAAAGTTGAAAACGGTCATCAAACCGTCACGGTTTGGCCTAACCGTGACCTCTAGGGTACGAGGTCTCAGTTTAAGGTACGAGGTAGACGTGATTTTAACAGAAGGGCCTGGAATCGCGCCACGAACCGTCACGTGGAGGCCAAACCGTGACGGTTTGTGCACCAGATTTTCACATTAAATCTTTCCTCTTTTAACACTCCACGTCTCATTCGAATTTTTTTCATCTCCACATCTCATTCGAATTTTTTTCATCTCCACATCTCATTCGAATTTTTTTCATTTGAGCTTTCATTCATCCAACACTCGAGATTTTTCAGCCTTCGTCATTCCAAAAACACGTTAATTCGAAAACAATGCCGGGTTCGGGAGATCATTATCAAAAGCCGAAGCTTCCAGATTTGAATGAGGTGCCACATATTAAAGATTCGAACCAGGTTGAACTAGTATATGTTTTATTATAACTTATTATTTGAAATATCTAACCATTATCTTTTTTAGGAATATTACGTATACGGGAGTCACCCTCCGTGGGGGGAGGAGGAAACCAACCCGTCGAACACATTTGCTCAAGAGACGTATAACTCTTTATTTGGACCGACAGGTTACGGTGAAGGGTACAGATATCCCCCTTGCAATTCTTACGGGCATGCCCCGAACACGTACCACTCACAAACAGAACTGGATTACGGATATCCCCCGTTGGTGGACCCCCCTGAGCTGGCGGGGGCTGAGGTTCACCTTAAGGATGCCCACGAGCCGCTTGGCGGCGGGGAGGATCAACCCATTCCCTCGCCGCATGACCAGGACCCGCCCCAGCATCGTGACCGTTAGGCCTCACCGTGACCGCAAGGTCCTACACCCAACCTAAAGGTCACGGTTAGCCCTAACAGTGACCGTTTGAGATGGTATACCTTAAAAATGAACGGTGTGTGCAGAATTTCCCTTACGAATTTAATAACTATCAAACAGACAACACCATCATTTTGTTTACTATTACACACTACTTATATGACTATACATTTTCACTGTCACACACCCTTTCACACGTCACACCACTCCACTAATAGCCTTATGCTACAATGCAAAAGTATTATTTCTAATGAAACACAACTCACACACTTTCAGAAATATACCATGTTACCTACTGAGTTTAGGTAGAGCGTGAATTGTAACACGTCTAATTAATAAGATTAGAAAGAAAAATCGCATTATTTTTTTAGCATTTGCAATTTGAAGTATATATCCTGCTTTTTAATCAACTAACAACTATTTGAACATGCATGATCTTCTTTTATGATTTTAATTTATTTTATTAATATGATTTGTTTAGTACTAATTACAATTACAATACGTGAAACTCCACAAAGGAACACACAATAGAAGCATCGTGGCACGTGCTTGTGATGGAGGTGGACTTTCTACAAAAATATTTTTGATTAATATAATGGCAAATCTTGGAGTGAAAAAAATGATCGAGTTTTTCAAAGAAGAATAATGCAACTAATTTATATTATAACTTTTTTTGTATGGTTAAAATTTTATTTGTACGAAAACACAACAATATGATCTTATAATCAAATATTACTTCATGTTTTTATCGCCGTTTTTTCTTACAAAATTTACAAATATGCATTTACTTATAATCCATTGGCCTTACTACAAGATATACATCCATAAGATATCCGTTATAATAATAAAAAAAATCTTTAAATAATCGAATCAAAACATCTATTATATTACGTGTAGAACGTTGCATATTTAAATAATTTGTGTAATTATTATACTCCACTAGCAACAATTGTGACAATACCCCTATATATATAACACCACAATCACTTCAAGATATACATGATCACAATAACATTTGTTCAAACAAAATGGCACATACATTCACATTCCCCTCTCTACTAATCCTCTTTCTGACCATATTCACCTTAAACCCGACGGTCACGTGTCGTTCTCGAGCTCGAGCATACGTCGAGAGCCAATGCCGCCCAACGTTATACACTAACCTATGCATACGAACCCTTCTACCATTCGCTAGCAAAACACATACACCCAACCCCGAACAACTAGCTAGGATATCCCTAACCACATGCCTAATCAAAGCGCGACTCACAAAGTCCTATGTGAACATGGTCGCGACAGAATTTAATAAAACAAAGAACGCGCGATACTATGAAGCTGTGACAGACTGTTTATCTCAAATCAATGATGGTGTAAATCAAATCACACAATCGGTTAAGGAGCAAAAGAGGATGATGCATGATGAGGAGAAGTATTTCTCGTGGCACGAAAGTAATGTGCAAACGTGGGTTAGTACCGCGTTAACTGATGTGACCGCGTGTCTGGATAGGATATCGGATAGGGCCATCGGGGGGAAGGAAAAGGGGAGGATTAAAGCGCGTGTGTTGAATGTTAAACACCTCGCGAGCAACGCGCTTGCGTTGTTTAATCGGTTCGCGACAAGGCACCGTGGATCACGTAGGATCAAGAGCCCATGAAACGTAGTTGTTTAATTCTTGTTGTGTTATAATAAATTGTTGTTTTTGTTGTGTTTTTCTTGTTGACACGTACTATGTGTTTTTTGATGATTTGTTAATTATATAATTACGTGGATATGAATTTTGAACTTCAGATCTGGACTTGGTAAGAATGTAATATTCTATTAAGCATTTTAACATGTATTTTATAGGATTTAAACCTTATTTTTGAGCGGATACATCTTACCATTACATTTTGTAGAATTTAAACCGTCATTTTTAAGTGGAGACAATTTATCATTAGAATGTCTCATTAAAAACATGCATATTGTGCTGCTTTTAGTTAATGAGTAATTAACACAAAGTTGAACTTTTGAAGTCGTTTAAAATCAAGTTGATCAGTCAACATTCTATTTGTTATTACTTATTAGTTTTATTGATGAATTTTTATTATATTAAATGTTATTTCAGAAGTATTAGCAAGATATTGATACAAGTTTAAAGATCTTATTTTTAGGTTGCATACACATGGCTTACATGCTAAATGTTTTTTTCAAGACTTTGGTGGATTTTACTGGTTATTCGTCAATAATTTCTATATGCTAAATGTTTTTTTTTTTATTTTCGTATGCTTTTAGGTGATTCATTACTGTGTCAATAATTTCTATATGCTAAATGTTTTTTTTTCATTTTCGTATGCTTTTAGGTGATTCATTACTGTATGTTGTGTGCTGTGAGCTTTATGATATTTTATATGCTGACTTGCTACCGTTATGGCTTTTGTTATCGAGTCGGGGGTCTCTTTGGAAGTAGTCTCTCCACATACCAAGATAGAGGAAAGACTCGTCACTACCTACCCCCCAGACCCTGCCCTTGAGTGGGATATACTAGGTTTGTTTGTTTGTTTATTCGTCAATAATTTCTAATCGAAAGCATCGATCGGTCATGCATTGTCGATGATACTCATTTGTGGTGTTGTAGAAATTATGCGTGAAAGCTGATGAAGAGCGAGTCCAAGGCGGATACCACAATTAAGGTCACAAGGACTCAAGCTCTTCATGACGAGTTTGGTCTTCATTTATCCATTCCTCCGATCTTATAATGTGAGTATCGAATGTCATCATGAAGCATATTGATATATATCTTCATTTTATTTGAAAAAAAAAATTTAATTAAAAAGTTACACGTTCAGTCATTTCCACTAACAATCAAGTTCACTACATACTTTCTAAACCGCTACACACACCATAGTTTCTGTCTGTCAACTCCAAGCTTCACACCATCTCCAATCCGTCTTGTGGGCACATGTTGAAGAATAAGTACCGATTATACGCATATATGCAGTTTATATATGTTCCTTGATTTCTATCGGTTTTTAATTTTTTTCGTATCAATGAACAATTCCCTCACTATCTAGTCTTTTCGACTTGTAGATAGTAAAGAAACACACCTTTTGGAAGAGAAGAAAGATAATCTATATCATATCTAATCACACTTTGAACAACATAATTAGCATGTTACATATTAGTTTTGGACGGTGAGAATTTAAAGAAATTTGCTAGTATATTCATTAAGGAAGTTGCATATGTGATGTTTTGTATGTAAAGAAATTTGCATTGACTTAATTAACTGTTGAGTTTAATAAAATTGCATGTGACAACTCCTCTATATAACCCCTCTCCCCTCTAGCAATTTTAATATCACAAACACCAACAAAAATAATCACAAAATGTCACAAACTTTGCTCCCTTTCTTACATATATTGCTCACAATCTTTGCCTTTTCGACATTCGTTGAGTCTCGTTCTCGTGCAAGAATGTATCTCGACTCGCAATGTAAATCAACTAGATATCGAGCCTCTCATGGCATCAATGTTCCATAAATGGAGTTGTAAAGTGTATTATTTGTAACTATAAGTTATTTCCTTCTACTTGTTTAGTTTCCATTTTTGCTATATTTTTTGAACGTTATGCGCATTCTTGATTTATAGTTGGATATTATGAACCGCATGTAACACTATAAATAATAGTGTGTACGAAACACCTGCCTCTACCCAATGGAACCATAAGATCATATGTAATTACATAAATACGCGATTATAAGATTATAAACCCGTAGTTGAAATGGGAGGAGGTCGAGTGTTTCAAGCACACTAAAAATCAGTAAACAGCGAAAATGGAGATTCCTTGATGAAGATGTTAGCGTATTAGAAGTTGGATGAAACGTGAAGCATGCAAAGTTGTCCCGTTGCAATTGTTTTCGAGACAAAAGGAATATCAAGCTCAATATAGTTTGTATGTTAATATTAAAACAATGTGGTTGAGAGGTACCCATGTAACCTTGCCAAAAACATATGGTAGTCGCGTGAAGTAAACTACAATGAAGCTAGAGTAACATAATCCTAAATCAGCGTACCTCTACCATTACACTAGCAACCCCTGAAAGTCAAGTCTATGCTTGATAAGGGTATAATATCTTGGCGTCTTACACACCAGGATAATACGTTGTCTCTCGAAATACACAATAGTGAGAAGTCAATCGGCATGTATGTAAACATCGTTCACAATACACGTATGTGTAAGTTATTAGACAATAGGAAGAGGGCATACTTGCCACCAAAAATGACGGATCCAAGAATTTGTATGAGTGAGACTGATGATCGTCGTTAAATCATGCAAAAACCTAAATAATATAGATAGTTAGAGTAAATAGGGTATCGTATCCATGACAAGATTAAGTGGGTTACTATAAACCATTTATCATGCAAATGCAGAAATTTCAATCACAATAAAACGAAATTTATCATGCTAAGTGCAGAAATTTCAATCACATTAAAACGAAATTTATCACGCAAATGTAGAAATTTCAATCACATTAAAACGAAATGAAATCACGTGCATTAGATGAAAAGACATTCTAATGTTTAAACATAATTATTATTCAACTAAGTTGGACTCCCAAATATTAAATATGTCTAATATAAGTATTCCATTACTTGCATATACATATCTTTTGTTTGATTAACTAATTTTAACTAACTAACCGAAAACCTATCACAAGCATATTTACAAATTAAATTGTCACAGTTCATAAAAATTATGGTGTCAAATACATAAACGATACAGTGAAGTTAAATAATGTAAACCAAAATGTAATTGTGATCACATAAAACGAACTAGGATGTCATAAAAAAACTCACTTATGGGTTGTTTGACAACATCTGAATTAGCCTTTTAATGGTTCAGATGTCCTAATGGTTCAACACTTAATGGTTCAGACTGTTTGTTTCACGAGAAAATGTCTGAATGGTTTAGACACTTGCCTCTGAATGGTTAAACATTATACTAATGTTGAATGGTTAAAAGGTCTAATGCTGAATGGTAAGACCTCTTATCTGAATTGATCATATATTTGTCTTTAAATAGTTAATCAATATACTAGCTATTAATGGTTCAGACATATTAATGGTTCATCATTCAATGGTTCAGATATTTAATTATTTCAGCACTTAATCATTCAGATTTTATCAAATTTTTTACTTGACTGCTTAATCCTTTGTGGTTTTGTGCAGCCGCTAGCCCACGATCCAGTTTTATGAGCCCACTTAATTTTGTTGAGCCCAAATTAAATAGAGCTCACTTAAAATCAAATTGCAACTTATCAGAGCATTCACAACCCATGCCATATAATTATATGAGTGTGAGTCCTTAAATTATATGGGATAGTTTTGAGTGGTTGTGAGTGGAGGAGAGAGAAAATATTACTGTTCATATGTAAATTTAAGGATTCACTATTCAACCCTTATAATTTTTTTTAATATTTTTGAAAGTGGTTGTTAGTGAAGGAGAGAGAAAAAGTAATGAAAAAGGTATAAAAATATTATTTAATTGAAAGAAGAGAGAAGAAGTAGTGATTTTTAGTGTAATTATATAGATAAAGATAAGGAATAGGATGTGAATGCTCTTATTCATAACGAATTAACAAGTTAGTATCTGTATTTGCAAGGTGAAATATAAAAAATTTCAGGACTTACTAATTATTCTATATCAAATATTCTTTGATAACCCATTACCTTTTCAATTTAAGCTCCTTGCTCATCCTATAAAAATAAATAACTTCTATATTTATTCATTCGTAAAGTGGGTATTAGTGACGTTTACACATTTATAAATTACCATATATAGGCGTTAATATCCAAATAATTTCTCTCTATCACACAAGACTTGATGAAAATTTGAAAAAAATAATGCAATTAGAACCGAGAGCAAATTTAGTGGCGGATCCAGAAATTTATTTCTTTAGAGTCGTTGTTTTAAAATGTTTCAATTTTTTAAAAGTGAAACTAATATTTCTAGGTTAGCTCGGGTCGGGTCAGTAAATAAAATAGAGTCAAAAGCTAAATTACTTATAGATAAATTCCAAATATACTTTTATCTTCTTCAATTAAATCTATGATATCACTATTTCAATCTTTGTTACAAGTTTTGTAGTGTTCGTAAAAAAAAATTAAATTCCGATGAACATTTTCTTTCCTTTTGTTTTTCTTTGACTTCTTAAGTTCAATTTTTCCATCAACATCAAATGAAGTCACCATTTAAAAACACCATTATTGTGACTTGAAAAACTCGTACATACATCTTTATAAACTCTGTACTACAATCAAGAATTACAATCACATAGTAGACTATATGGATAAAAAAGACTAAGGTTAACGACTTGAAAGAAAAAACAAATATGGCTCCGAGCTTTTATTCTATTTGTTGTCAACTTGATCCCAAGCCTTCAAACTCAACGGTCAGAAGGTTAAAAATATTTTGATCACTTAGCATTTATTGAAAAAAAAACACTTTTCATTTTTAAACGGCCAACGAATAATTTTTAAGACCAGTCACCCCGGGTAAACCCAATATTGGCGAAATACCACCCACGCCCGCGAACATTGTTAACGCTGGTAACCCGGCTCACCCACCATTTCAAGGGAAACCCACCACCTAAAGTCTCAATGTGGTAAAACCCTTGGTCCACTTGGAGCATATTGCACAAAGTGAGAATCTAACCCATGACTTTCACTTTGAAAAGTGACAGGATGCCTCTTTCTAAACCAGTTAATCTAGAACTCATTGGAAAAAAAAAAAAAAAATCTATACCTTGTATTTTATCAAGTCATATTCAAATGATTTATAAACACTTGTAAGTAAGAAGGCTACAATAACCAAATTGTAAAACACTTTTAAGTTTTAAGTTAAGCTTTGACCCATTCACTCCTTTACTCCAGCTCATATAACCAATCATATCATCAATGACGTTAAAATTCGAGTATTATAAAAGTTACGAGGTTAGAGTAACCGAGATCAAAGGATAATCTTTTTAAAGCAAACTCTATGTTTCAATTGATCATACCAAGTTTCCATCATCATCATCCTCCCCTCGTGATACATCGTAAAACCGAATCGGATCTTCACGCGTGTCGCATCGGACTAGCGCGCTATGCAATTTGACGATGATCAAATCTCCCTACGAAAAGATGCAACCTTCATATTGTGAAATAGTTGTGAGGTTTTTTACCTAATAACAAGATTACTTGATTTTGTATTCAATCCACCGTAATATTTGGACACGTATGCGAATAATCAATAGTTACAACTAGTTTCATAAGCAAGTTAAATATTACGTGTGAGATATGGAACACATATTGCACGTAAAGATTTTTATCTTTTAGTGCAAATATTATTAAAAAAATGCACGTGAGTACTCTATATAATCCCTAAACTACCTTCTTATTTTTCATATCACGATCAAACACACAACCACCCACAAAAATGGCACAAAATTTTCTAGCTTTCTTCGTTCTCTTTTTCATAATCTTCGGGTTTTCATCTGTTTCCGCGAGTCTTTCGCGTGAAAAGGAGTATCTTGAGTCACAATGTCGATCAGCGCTGTATCAGGATCTATGCGTTCGAACTCTTTTGCCATATATGAACAAAAACACGGTACCAAGCCCCCAAAGATTAGCTCAAATTTCACTAGCCTCGTGTCTATCTAAGGCTCGGGTCACAAGGAACTATGTGAACATGGTGGCGAAAAAGTTGAACACAATGGGGAAATCTCGAGACTACCGAGCAATGGAAGAATGTGTTCAACAAATAGACAATGGAGTGGATCAAATAACGCGATCTTTTAAGGAGTTACAACAGATGGGAACCGATGGGGATGAAAATTTCGTGTGGCATGAAAGCAACGTGCAAAGTTGGGTGAGTGCTGCCTTGACGGATATCATGACTTGCATTGATGGAGTCTCGGGTGATGGTGTGAGTCCTAGGGATAAGGCTTTGATCAAAGCACGGTTCTTGAATATGAAGCAACTCGCTAGCAATTCGCTTATGATGTTCACTCGTTTCACAACAAGATATCGGGCGTCTCGTGGCATCAAGAATCCTAATTAAATCTTGTTACAAGTTTGGTTATTTTTAAGTAAGAATGTGCTAAATATAGTTATTCTAGTATTGATACTATGTCATAAGTAGTTTGTACCATAATGGGTGCAACCTACTCATGGGTGTATCTGTTTTTCTTGTGTGATTTTGATGATTGTATCTTTCAGTCATCCATCTAATAACCACAATTGGGAATAATGGTACTTTGGTGTTTACACAAATCATCGAACATCATAAATAAGTCCCTTTTCGTTATTGTGATTATCTTGTTATCCAAATTTTTGGTTGTAGGTTTGATAAAAGATAACCTAGATTATACTATATAATAATACAATTTAGTATCTTGTTATTTCATATTAATAGAGTTTGAAATAACTAGATTTAGAAATTGAATCTGTCGATCAAATGAACTTAGAATTCAAAGAAATTTAAAAAGAAAATAATTTGTAATGCATTTTGAAAAATTAAAATCATAAAGAAATTTATACTTTCACCACCACCTCTCGGCCACCCCCGCCCCTCCAGTTTGGGCCACCGACCGTTCTTTTCCATTGGTAGGGACGTTGAGGGAGGCAGTGATGGAAACAATGTGGTGGCGGTGATGACAGACTGGAGTGTGGGCGGAGTTTGTGAGGGTGATGACAACACTGGTGAGGATATTAGGGTACGTTGTGGTGTTAGTAGCGATGTCAACAATAGTAACCATAGTTAGTGACGGAGGTTGAACACTCGCGTAGGGGGCGGGGGTGAAATTAAAAAAAAAATTGAGGGGGGGGGGGGTGAGGGGAAGTCATATACACCTTTTGTAGAATATTGTTTTTCCAACAATCCAAAATATGATGATTTGTTTAGAAGAGGTTTCGGATATGAAAACAACTATTGTTACTAATAGTTGGTGATATGGAGAGAATCTTTTAAAAAATATTTTCAAACTTGGTATGACGCAGGATGAAAGAAGAGTTTCATATCATTACAAAATTGTACATCTACAATACGTCAATTAGTGTGTAAAATTGTTCTTGGCTCATTGGATTAATACTTGACTATATCAGCAAGAACATCTCGTGAAAGCCTACAATAATTTTGTAATACAATTATTTGTGATGGTGTCATTAGGTAGTGTCCTATACTCTCATTCAATTTATAATTTATTTATAAGGTTTTTTAGCAGTTTTGTTTCTTGTTTGTTAGGTAGTATTGATTGTACATATTGGGTTTGAAGATAAACGATAGTATTATGTCGGTAAACTTCTCGCTCATGTTAACAAATTTTGAATAAACGAGATCAAAGGATATTCTTTTCAATGCAAACTCTATGTTTCAATTGTTCATATCGATCGTCCTATTCTCTTCTCCTCAAGATTCATCGCAAAAGCGAACCGAATCTTCACCTATGTCAACATAGGATTTTTGCCCGATTTGCATCGATGACAATCAAATCTCCGGCCCTAAGAAAAGAAGCAACCTTCATATTGTGTTTGATGGTGAAGTAAAATAATTGAATTTTTATAAATTTTATTACTTAATAAAAAGATTACTTGATTATGTAACAAAAATATTCCACCGTAATATTTGGACACGTTTTTGAATAATAAATCGTTACAACTAGTTTCATAAGCAAGTTGTATATTACGTGTGAGATATGGAACATGTTTAAAAATCAGAGAACATGATACTTAATTATTTTCCTCATTGATTCAAAGAAGGAGAAGGCTTACAATTTATAGGAGAACATTGATTACAATAAAGTAAAGAAAACCATAAAACAAGGCTCGGTGGAAGATGATAATGATGATCCATAAAACATGGAGAAATAATGGACCATAAAGCATGGATATAATTGAGCACTAAGGAAAATAATTGAGCACTAAGAAACCTACTTTTCCTTTTAACACTCCCCCTCAAGTTGAATAGTGGGATATCCATAATTCAACTTGAATTGGTTTTGGTTTGAACTACCGTATTCATAACGTGGCAGTTTGGTTTTGGTTTGGAGACACCGTCGATAGACATGGTGCCTTGGTTTTGGTTTTGATTTTGGGTTTTGGTTTTGGTTTCCCCCTAAGTGCCTTGGTTTTGGTTTTGATTTTGGGTTTTGGTTTTGGTTTCCCCCTAAGTTGAAAAATTCAACTTGGTCATTTGGGTTTTGGCATTAGGTTTGTTTTTAGAATTTTGGTTTGAGTTTGAAATTTTTTTTTTAAAGGCTTTGTGTTTTTTGTTTTTTTTTTTTAAAAAAGCACTTCGCCTCTTAGCGCTTAGTGCCAGGTCCAAAGATTTCCTTCGGAAGCTTCACCACTTCCACCCTCCTCGGCGCTGTCGTTGCTAGTAGCATTATTGTTGCCTATGGTAGTGGCAACCATACCTTCTTGATTAGGGTTCTTGGTTTTGTGATTGTCATTCCACTAGTCTGGAAATCCCACGATTCTAAAGCACTGCTCTTTGGTGTGTCCCCTCATATCACAGTGGGAGCATTTGAGGTGTGATTTATCTCCTTTGGGTAGTGGTTGGCGTTTTCCTTTTGATAGGAGTCCCGCTCCCACACCCTGGTGTGACTGCACATCATTTGGGACAGTTCCGATAATATTCTGATGGGCTGTTTCTTTTCGTACGGCTGCGTAGGCACTTTCCACCGAAGGTAATGGGTCCCACCTTAGTATTTCTCGTTTGATTGAGTCATATGGACGATCAATAGCGTTGAGAAATTGAAACAATTTTTTCTCTGATTGGATTTTGTTGTAAGTGGCGATATCCACGGCACATGTCATTGGATTCGGATCTCTGCGATCAATCTCTCCCCAGATTCCTTGAAGCATGATCCAAAAATCTTCTAGAGGTACGCCATTTTGTTTGACTTCATTTGCCTTGACATGAAGGTCAAACGTTTGCAATTTGTCCTTGCCACTACTATAGGTAACCACCAGAGCATCCCACAATGATTTCGTTGTAGGGAACTCGGTGAGATTGCTTGCCAGGGCTGGTTCAATATTCTGAATGAGCCATGAGAACACAATTAAATCGTTTTGTTCCCACTGTTCATATTTGTCGTCTGTTTTCGCCGGTGGATTTGTTGTTAAATGGTTTAACAGATTTTTCGACTTTCCCCCGATTGCAACTCGAATCATTCGAGCCCATAGGGCGTAGTTTTGGCTATTTAGTTTGAGATTTATGGAGAGATTGTCGGATTGTTTTGTGTTTGATTTTGGGTAGGAGGTATGTTTCTGAGGAGATTGGCGAGTTGGGTGGCTAGATCATTGTTGGTCACGACCAGGTCACTGTCTGAACCAGGCATGGTGACTTGTAGATGATGAGCTTTGTGATCCTAGAATCGATCACACTGCTCTGATACCATATTTAAAAATCAGAGAACATGATACTTAATTATTTTCCTCATTGATTCAAAGAAGGAGAAGGCTTACAATTTATAGGAGAACATTGATTATAATAAAGTAAAGAAAACCATAAAACAAGGCTCGGTGGAAGATGATAATGATGATCCATAAAACATGGAGAAATAATGGACCATAAAGCATGGATATAATTGAGCACTAAGGAAAATAATTGAGCACTAAGAAAAATAATTGAGCACTAAGAAAAATAATTGAGCACTAAGAAACCTACTTTTCCTTTTAACAGAACATATATCCTACGTAAAGATTTTATCGTTTAGTGTAAATTTTATTAAAAAAATGCACGTGCCCGCTCTATATAATCCCTCTTCTATCTTCTCATTTTCATATCACGATCAAACACACAACAACCAACAAAAATGGCACAAAATTTTCTAGCTTTCTTCGTTCTCTTTGTCACAATCTTTGGGTTTTCATCTGTTTCCGCGAGTCTTTCGCGTGAAAAGGAGTATCTTGAGTCACAATGTCGATCAGCGATGTATCAGGATCTATGTGTTCGAACTCTTTTGCCATATATGAACAAAAACACGGTACCAAGCCCCCAAAGATTAGCTCAAATTTCACTAGCCTTGTGTCTATCTAAGGCTAGGGTCACAAGGAACTATATGAACATGATAGCCAAAAAGTTGAACGCCAAGGGGAAATCTCAAGGCTACCGAGCAATGGAAGAATGTCTTCATCAGATCGACAATGGAGTGGATCAAATTACGCGATCATTTAAGGAGTTACAACAGATGGGAGCCGATGGGGATGAAAATTTCGTGTGGCATGAAAGCAACGTGCAAAGTTGGGTGAGTGCTGCCTTGACGGATATCATGACTTGCATTGATGGAGTTTCGGGTGATGGGGTCAGTCCTAGGGAGAAGGCTATGATCAAAGCGCGTTTCTTGAATATGAAGCAACTCGCTAGCAATTCGCTCATGATGTTCACTCGTTTCACAACAAGATATAGGGCGTCTCGTGGCATCAAGAATCCTAATTAAATCTTGTTACAAGTTTGTTATTTCTAAGTATGAATGTGGTATATATATTCTTTTATTGATACTATATCATAAGTAGCTATGCCATAATTGGTGTAACCTACTCATGGGTGTATCTGTTTTTCTTGTGTGATTTTGATGATTGTATCTTTCGGTCATCCATCTAATAAACACAATTGGTAATATTGGTAATCGGTATTTTTATAATTCATCGATTATATGCATAACAAAATTTCTTGGAAAATATTATTATGTTCTTGGGTTTATCTTGTTATCCAAATTAATAGTTGCAGGTTAATTTGATAAAAGATAACACAGATCATAGATTTATAATATTGTCATACATGAGATGGTGAAAGGGTTATTGATAAAATTTGATGTATAATCAGGGTTTTTTCCTAAATAATTTTAGTTTTTTCATACGTTAATATTTTTTATTAATATTTTTAAAAAGAATTAAACTATAAAAACAAACATTTTATTTTTTTAATCTGAGTACGGTTTTGTTATTGGTATTTCTCTATATTTTAATAAACTTACATTTTGCGTTCACCCCTCATCGTGTGGGAACCTTCTAGTGTATATAAAGCATGAAGGTCGGTATTTTAATCTATATTACTACAAAATATATTTTAATGGGAAAAATTGACATTTGACATAAACTTAAGACGCCTAATAGTAGGGGTGTTCAATATTCGAATCGGATTCAAAAAACTCGAAATTTGATTTGATTCGAGCCGAAAATCACTGATTCGAGATTCGATTCGAATTCGATTCGAGGTCTAATTATTGAATTCGAATCGAATTGCGAATTTCTGATTTTCGATTCGATTCGCTTCGAAATTCGAATTAGAAATACGCACACATACATCTATTTATTTTGCATATTAATTTTGAAATATGCATATGAGAAATTAAGAATTTAAGTTTAACAAATATATAATCTAAAATGTTAAAGTCTAATTGATACTTTTCTGACTTATTTGAAGTTTGTAATATTTCATATGTTACGCTTGTTTAAATATTTTGAGCATTTGAAATTAAATTTGTTGAATGAATTTTGAAAATGCTATTTGATTAAATATGTTTTTATTAAATACGAATCAAATAAATTCAAATTTGATTCGAATTCGATTCGATTCGATTCGAATTCGAACTTTTTTTGAATACGAATCGAATTCGAATCCTGCTTGATTTATCTTTTTCGAATTCGAATCGAATTTGAATATAATTTGAAAATTTCAAAATTCAACTTATTCGATTCGATTAACTCGAATTCGACTTGATTCAATTCGATGAACACCCCTATCTAATAGGGACATTTTTGGTATTTAAGAATTTTTGTTTATGACATAGTTTTATTATATTTAATGTTTCAACTTTTATATAATTATTATATTCCAATTTTTTTGTTATATAATAACATATTAATTAAGGAATTACATTTTTGATAGCATAAATAACTTTTAAAAGAGTAAATTGTCATTTCCGTCCCTGTGGTTTGGTGAAAATTGCCACTTTAATCCAATAGTTTGTTTTTTCGCATCTGGGTCCCTGTGGTTTACAAATCTTGTTATATTCATCCAGTCCGTTAACTCCATCCAAAATTTCCATTAAATGAGGGGTATATTGGTCATTTTACATATATATTTTTATTTTTATTTTTTTAAACCTGATTTAATATATACTCTTTAAATACATTGCTATTTTAGTCCCTGTGGTTTGAGCGTATTTGCCAATTTAGTCCAAAAATAACCACCACACCACTACCAGTCACAGGAACCACCGAACCACCGCCACCACCCCATCACAAAGCCACCAACACCACACCAGAGCGCCAACACCACCATGCACATCGGATCGTCGCTACCATATAAACCCTAAAAATCGACAATCAATATTGGACTTGTAACATACCACTTCGAAAATGCATATCAAACCCTACTAATACCTCTACAATACTTATTTTCAAGGGTTCCATATACGTTTTCGAAGGGGTTTGTTATAAGTTCGAGATTAACGGTTGGTTTCTATGGTCCACATGGTGGTGGTGATCTAGTGTGTGATGGCAGAGATCTAATGTATGTGTGGTGGAGATCTAATGTGTGGTGGTGGTGCCTGTCTGGTGTGGTGTTGGTGGTTTTATGTTAGGGTGGTGGTGATGATTTGGTGGTTCCGATGGGTTGGTGGTTTTGCGGTGTGGTGGTGGTGTGGTGTGTAAATACGAGGTCCAACTCTGGATGGTTCCGGTCTTGTTGAACTTTGATCCACCAATGCTCTCTGAAGCTTCACACCTACGCACAATGAAAACAACACCAGAAAGGCATTCCAGGGGGAAATATCCCTGGAACGACCCTCCGGCGTGAGAGTAAGTATTGGTTGAATGGAAATATGTGATAAGGAGAATTAAGGGGGAGCTTTTGTGTGTATTCTTTTGTGAGGATCTCGATCCTGCTTACGTGGTATTTATAGTGTTTGTCTGCTGTAATCGTGTGCTGATTTACAGCGATTATTCCCCGACAAATCCATTACCTTTTATGTTCTCCGACCGTTACTGAATTATCGGTTATGATTGGGGTGATTTCGATGTAATTAAATGCGGGGCACGTGTCCTGCTGGCTTACCCGTTCCGCCCGCATGGGTCGGGCTTTCGGGTTCGGGTATCCAGTTTTGTGTGGGTTATTTGTACCCTACGTCTAAATGGCGGTTCCATCACGGGTGGTGGTGATATGGTGTTTTATGCCAAGGTGGTGGGATTTTTGGACTGAATTGGCAAACATGTCAAAACCAAAGGGACTAAAATAGCAATTTATTTAAAGAGAATATATTAAATGAGGTTTAAAAAATAGAAAAATAAAACATATATGTAAAATGACCAATATACCCTTCATTTAAAGGAGAATGTTAGATGGAGTTAACGAACTGGATGAATATGATAAGATTTGTAAACCACAGGGACCCAGATGCGAAAAATAAACTATTGGATGAAAGTGACAATTTTCACCAAATCACAGGTACGAAAATGACAATTTACTCCTTTTAAAATCTAATTTACGAGTATATGCATTAAAAGAAAGATATATCACATAATTGAAGGATAATAGCACATTATTGTATATTAAGAACATTTAAAAAACGAATGAAGTTTTTAAATATGTTTGTAATTTCTCACGTTTTTAACTCAAAACTTATCTAAACCGCCCTATGCATATCGTTAAAATCACCAAACTAGGTGGTATGTTCTCCCGCGCATCACGTACAATGGCTTCAAATTAGTGATTAAAAATATATACGCAATTTACATTATTATGTACAAGTATGTTATGTTACACTAGTATTAAGATGTGAACAAATCCTCACCTAAATGTCTGTCGCGTGTGTGAATATAGATGATCGAGGTCGCCAGTTCGTTATACTTTCAATATGAGACACATTTTGTTGATGGCGTTAATAACTTAATAAATAATTTTATAATATTTATAGGTTTAAAATTCAATCAAACAAATAATATACTTATTTCAATCAAAATCAGTATTTAATATGCTTGAAATAAAGCTAGATAAATGTTTTTGAAAAAAAGATTTCTTTTCAGATGGTTACAAGAGCAAGAAAAGTTATCTATGTAAAACACTTGTTGATACCTTTTTAATATATCACATTTTAATCTTTGGGTTAAACAATACCATCTTTTTTATATCTAAATAAATGTTTAAAAACTTTTTTATTGTAATATATGGGTGATCACCCGTTGGATCACGCGAGAAAACACGAATAGTTGTTTTATAAGGTGGTGGTGAGTTTTGTGGTTCTACAAGTAAAACGGTTGTATTTTTTTCACTCAACAACAAGGTTACTTCTTTTTGTAAACAGTCAATCGTAATATTTGGACATGTTTTTGAACAATAAGTCGACACAACTTGTTTTAAAGCAACTTAATTACGTGGGTTATATGAAACATATATTGCACGTAAAGATTTTGAATAAAAAATGCACGTGACTAGCTACTAAGTACTCTATATAATCCTTCATCTATTTCTCATTTGCATATCACGATCAAACACACAACCACCCACAAAAATGGCACAAAGTATTCTAGCTTTCTTCGTTCTCTTTTTCACAATCTTTGGGTTTTCATCTGTTTCCGCGAGTCTTTCGCGTGAAAAGGAGTATCTTGAGTCACAATGCCGATCAGCGATGTATCAAGATCTATGTGTTCGAACTCTTTTGCCATATATGAACAAAAACACCGTACCAAGCCCACAAAGATTAGCTCAAATTTCACTAGCCTCATGTCTATCTAAAGCTCGGGTCACACGCGCCTATGTGAACATGATAGCCAAAAAGTTGAACGCCAGGGGGAAATCTCAAGGGTACCGAGCAATGGAAGAATGTCTTCATCAGATCGACAATGGAGTGGATCAAATTACGCGATCATTTAAGGAGTTACAACAGATGGGAACCGATGGAGATGAAAATTTCGTGTGGCATGAAAGCAACGTGCAAAGTTGGGTGAGTGCTGCCTTGACGGATATCATGACTTGCATTGATGGAGTTTCGGGTGATGGGGTCAGTCCTAGGGAGAAGGCTATGATCAAAGCGCGTTTCTTGAATATGAAGCAACTCGCTAGCAATTCGCTCATGATGTTCACTCGTTTCACAACAAGATATCGGGCGTCTCGTGGCATCAAAAATCCTAATTAAATCTTGTTACAAGTTGTGTTATTTCTAAGTATGAATGGTGTATATTCTAGTTTTGATACTATGTCATAAGTAGGTATACTATGATTGGTGTAACCTACTCATGAGTGTAGTTGTTTTTCTTGTGTGATTTTGATGATTGTATCTTTCAGTCATCTAGCTAATAAACACAATTGGGAATAATGGTACTAAGGGGGCGTTTGGTTCGTGTAATTTGTTAGAATTAGAATTGGAATTGGAATTTGAATTGTAATTCAAATGAATTGCATTTGGAATTCAATATTTTCTAAATGATTTGGAATTCAAAGGAATTGAAATCTATAAAGGGAATTTAAATTCCAAATGCATTTCCAGTACCAATACATTATAAAGGAATTGGAATTTATAACCTGTTGCAAACCGCCACCGCCTCAATAACCACCGATCATCGCCGCTACGTACCACCGACCACCGCTGCCGTCACCGTCAACAATTGACCGCGACCACCAACCTCGCTCGTTGCCGAAAACCAACCGCCGCCGTCGATCGACCGCCACCAACCGATAACGCCCGTCGTCGAGACACGGTTCAGCAATGACGGTCGGTGACAATCGATGATTAGGGGTGGCGGTGGTCGGCGTCGGTGGCGGTCGGTGGGCGGCGGTGACGGCAATTGGGGTCGGCGGTGGTCGGGGTCGGCGTGGTCGGGGTTGGCGGTCGGTGACAGTCGACGGCGATCAGCGACGGTCATCGGACGACGACCGTGGTCAGTGATCGGGGGCGGGCAGCGGCGTCGGCGATCGAGGGCGTCACAGTCGGTTGGCGGTGGGCAGGGTGGTAGGCGGCAGTCGTCGGTTGGGGGCGGCGGGGGTTAGGGTTGGCGGGGGTGTCGGCGGTCGGCAGTCGAGGTCGTCGGAAGTGTCGGTCGGCGGTGAGCGGGGTGGTAGATGGCGGTTAGTGGTGGAGGCAAGAGTCGGTGGAATTTGAAATCCTTTAATATTTGAAAGGATTTTGAAATCCTTTATTTGAAGGAATTTGAGGGAATTAATCCCAATTCTAATTCCAATTCCAATTCCTTTTTAACCAAACACTTGAAGAATGGAATTCAAATTTCAATTCCAACGAATTCCTACCAACCAAACACAATGATCAATAAAATTCAGATTTCAATTCCATTGAATTCCATTGAATTTCTGCATACCAAACGTCCCTAAGTGTTTTCACAAATCATCGAAAATGCATAACAGAATTCCTTAGGATTATTACGTATTTGAGTTAATTTGTCTTGTTTTCCATATTATTGGTTATAGATTTGATAAAAGATAAAGGTTTCTCATAGACAGTGAAAATTGATTATTATATTAATTTAGGTGCTGTTTGTTTTTTCTGCGGGAAATCGTCTGCAGTCTGCGGACCACATCTCAAGACATCTGTAGCAGAAGAGGTGGACCAAATGTCTACAGTCTGCAAGAAAAATACTGTTTGTTTTTTTAACATCTGCCGAATACTGAAATATCCTGTAATTAAACTAAACCTATTTTTTAAACTTTAAAAATAACTTTAACATTAATCATACTAACCAAATCACAAATCATACAAACTAATATAAAAAATCTAACAAAACCATAAACCAAATAACAAATCATACTAACCAAATCACAAATCATACTAACCAAATCATAAATTATCTTACATAAACAACAAATCAACTAAAAACTTAAACAAAATCACAATTTAAAAAAAAAAAAAAACTTATCTTCGGAATGTTTGGAAGAGGGCAGCGGAGGAGAGTGCTCGGCGGCCGGAGGAGAGCTGCGGAGGGGAAGGCTGGGCCGGTGGAAGCGTTTTCGGGCGGAGGGGCGGTAGCGGCCTGGGCGTGAGCGGGCGGAGGGCTTGGGCGGGTGGGGGAAGACTTGCGACGGTGGAAGGTTGCGATGGTGGGAAGGCTGCGACGGTGGGAGGGTGGCAGAGGGGGGTGGGCTGGTTGCGACAGGCGGAAAGTTTTGACGGTGGGAGGGCGGCGGCGTGGCCTGCCGGCGGCCGGAGACGTGGGTAGGCGGCAGTGGGTTGGATGGTCTCATGGAGAGAGGAGAGGAGGATGAGGATGGTGGCTGGTTGTGTTTTGTGTTTTGTGATTAGGTAGAAAAGGTTTGATGAAATGTCTTCCCGCCTGAAGACACTAGTCCATGTCTGCACCAAGAACACCTCGCGCAGACGTTTTTTAATGAAACGTCTTCCAAAAAACAAACAGTCTGCGCACTCAAAACCTCTTCCCGCGTCTGCATGCGCGCAGATGAAGAGGTGGGGAAGAGGTTTTCTTAAAAAACAAACACCACCTTACTCTTATGTTCTTTCGTCTGCTCTACATCATGAGCTATGACGTACCATCAGTCTAGTTATAAATATAAGTGCATAAAAAACCGGTTAGAAAAATCATGTCAGTTTCTTAATCGAAACCGACACGATTCAAAGAACCAGTTGCTAGGAAACCAGTTGCTAACTGATACAATCTGTAGGATTCCTACCAGGTTTGTAGTTCAAGAGAGGAAACCTCTTTTTTTAATCTTAGTTAATAACAAGTTAAACAGGTATTACCGTTAGGCACAAAAAAGAAATATCTAAACTTGTTATTTGGATCATTTTACCTTATATGTTAGTATAAATATGCATGAAGTGTATGGATTTGATCACAACGCTTCTTTAACTCTGTAAACTCATAAAAGCGTAAATTTTGCATGGTTTGAATACTTTTTGTGTGTAAAATCATCAACAATTGCAAATCATCGTACACAATGCATTCTTCTCAAATCCTTTAACTCCAGCCAATCCATACACACAAGCATTCTTCTCAAATCCTGACTGCTTATTTTCCTAATCACTCGAGTCGGGGTTCACATATCCATACTAATCTTTAACTCCACCCGATTCTTTTTTTTTTTTTGTGATTATTTTAGCAGTTTCTATAGGAACTCTTAGAAATAGAAATGGAGCCGAAGGGTGGAAAAAATCCTATTTGAAACGTTCCTATGACATGGGAAGAATTCAAGAACTTGCTGAAAGAGGGTAAAATATGCTGCTGGCACAATGGATGGTGCTGCTCTGAGCTGGTGGAACACACAAGTTCAGATGTTTGGTGTTGAAGCTGCAAATGCCATGACATGGGAAGAATTCAAGAACTTGCTGAAAGAGGGGTACTGTTCAAGAGATGAAGTACAAAAACTGGAAACCGAATTTTGGAACCTGAAGATGGTAGGTTCTGAAATCGAAGCCTACACAACTCATTCTCACGAGTTGGCTACTCTGTGCCCTACCATGATCAACCCGGCTTACAAACGGGTTAAGAGGTACATCGATGGGCTAGTTCTAGAAATACAGAGCATGGTCACCACTGCTAGACCAGCTACCATACAGGAGGCTATCCGACTGGCGTACAAGCTGACGGATCAGGCCGTCGCACAGGGCAAGCTGCCCCCGCGAGGTGCTGCCTTGGGTTCCAATGAAAACAAGAGGAAATGGGAACCTTATGCCAGTGGGAAGCAATCTTCTTCCTCCACTCATCAGCAACAGCAATACAAGAAGTTCAACCAGTCATAACAGTCTCAAGACATGGGAAATTCGGGCGGCTATCATGGAAATCTTCCAAAGTGCAACAAATGTAAATTCCATCATACTGGGCAGTGCACAAGGAACATTTGTGAGAGGTGCGGAAAGTTTGGGCATGTTGCCAAGAATTGCAGGGTAAATCTCTCGGGAAAGGCACCTCAACAGCAGCAGAACTACAATCAGACTTGGTATTATGAATGTGGACAATCCGATCACTTTAAAAGGGAATGTCCGAAACTGAAAAGGAATGGTAACAATGGTGCTGCTGATATGCCTAAAGACAACAACAATGGTGGTAGTGGTGGTAGAGGCAGAGTTTTCATCATGGGTTCAGGTGAGGCTCGAAATGACCCTACTGTACTGTCTGGTAGATTCACTATTAATGGATGTTATGCCTCTATTCTATTTGACTCTGCTGCTGATAAGAGTTATATGCCCACCAAGTTTAGTAAAGTACTAGGAATGATACCTACTGACTTGAGTTCTAAGTATGCCATAGAAATAGCTGATGGTAGGACGATAACGGCAACCCAAGTGCTTAGGAACTGTGAGCTAGGTTTGTATGGTCACACTTTCCACATAGACCTTATTCTGGTCACACTCGGTAGCTTCGATGTAGTAGTCGGAATGGATTGTTTATCCAAGAACAGAGCTGAGATCATTTGCAAGGAGAAGTTGATCAAGTTACCCATTTCGGATGATGAGATTCTTACAGTTGAAGGTGATAAAGTTGGTGCTGTGGTAGGAATCATTTCACATCTGAAGGCTCAGAAATGCCTCAAGAAAGGGCACTTTGCCTTGTTGGCACTTGTTACTGAAACAAAGGTGGAGGAAAAGCGTGTCGAAGACATTCCAGTCGTTAGAGACTTTACAGAGGTATTCCCTGAAGACCTACCTGGCCTTCCTCCACACACGCAGTTAGAATTTCAGATTGAGTTAGCACCTGGAGTAGCTCCGATCGCTCGGGCGCCGTACCGTCTGGCACCGAACGAACTACAAGAGTTGTCTAAGCAATTACAGGAATTGTTAGATAAGGGATTCATACGTCCCAGCTCTTCACCATGGGGAGCTCCAGTGCTTTTCGTTAAAAAGAAAGATGGAACCTACAGGACGTGTATTGACTACCGCGAACTGAACAAGGTGACAATCAAGAATAGGTATCCACTTCCACGCATTGATGACTTGTTTGACTAGTTACAGGGATCAAGCTACTATTCCAAAATTGATTTGAGATCGGGTTATCATCAGTTGAGGGTACGAGAAGAAGACATCTCCAAGACTGCGTTCCGGACTCGCTATGGGCACTACGAGTTCACTGTAATGCCTTTTGGACTGACCAATGCCCCAGCAGTTTTCATGGACCTTATGAACCGTGTCTGCAAGCCTTATTTGGATAAGTTTGTTATTGTCTTCATTGATGACATACTGATCTACTCTCAGAATAAGGAAGATCATGAGGAGCATTTGAGGACAATTCTGGACTTGCTAAGGAATGAACAGCTTTACGCGAAGTTCTCAAAATGCGACTTCTGGATGCGTGAAGTGCAATTCCTTAGGTATGTGGTGAATGAAAAGGGTATACAAGTTGATCCTTCAAAGATTGAAGCAATCAAGGATTGGCCGGCACCAAAGACGCCTACTGAGGTGCGACAATTCCTTGGTTTGGCAGGCTATTAACGGAGGTTTATCAAAAGATTTTCAAAATTGGCGCAACCTTTGACTGCCCTAACTCATAAAGGAACAATTTACAAGTGGGGCAGCAAAGAGGAAACAGCGTTTCAGGCGCTTAAAGACAAACTCTGCAGCGCACCAATCCTAGCCTTACAAGAAAGAACTGATGACTTTGTTGTTTACTGTGATGCATCCATCCAGGGTTTGGGGTGTGTGTTGATGCAACGTGACAAAGTCATAGCTTATGCATCTAGACAGCTCAAGGTGCATGAGAAGAACTAAACAACGCATGATCTGGAACTGGGAGCTGTAGTGTTTGCCTTGAAGATCTGGAGGCACTACTTATATGGAACCAAGTGCACGATCTATAGAGATCATAAGAGCCCCCAGCACATACATGACCAGAAGGAACTGAATATGCGGTAACGACGGTGGTTAGAATTACTCAATGATTATGACTGTGCGATCAAGTACCATCCGGGTAAGGCTAATGTGGTAGCCGATGTCACACCCCAACCTTGACGGCGGAATCGTCGAGGCGTGAGAGTTACGATTGTTCACAGCCACATAACGCTATTGCCTGAAACATGTTAAAAATAAGGGTCAACATATTGTTGGTGAGCATTCTATAGTTTTGAATACATAAGTATATAAAAGATGACAATTTATGTTGTAAATTAGAGAACAAGGTAACTAGGGATGTAAGACAGAATGCACAATCAAACCTTGACAAAGTTTTACAAGTCTCAAACGTTTACAAGTGTACTTGGATCAACCAAGTTATAAGTATATACGATTAGCTAAGTGTACATGGATCAACCAAGCAGGCTTGTCAGGCCCATAGATCTATGACGTCGCCAGGCTAGCAATAGTTAATGATTGTACATGTATTCGACATTATATGGTAGCTACGAGATTCAACTAATCACAACACACAAGTAAATTGCCATAAGTTTTCAAGAATCAAACGTTTACAAGTGCAATGATTAATACGTAACATGTTTCACCCCAAAGTGTGAAAATATGAAAAAAAGGGGTATAGAAATACTCACTTGGCGATTAAATATATATTGGATGATTAATAAGAAATAATAACAAGCGTCGTTTCAACGAATTCCTTTACAAGGTACCTAAAACGTATTTATTACAAGATTAATAATAAGTTTAACAGTTAAACGTGAACTAAGGTTTTAGATGGAATTTGGGGTTTTGACAAGTAATGAAATTATTTGTATTTCGATTTATTCGATAATAATTTGTTAATCTAAAATAATTGTTAAAGTATATTTATAAGAAATTACGTTTGTAAATAATCAAAAAATTATAAGATGTATAATTTCTACAATTTACAGGATTATTTCATAATTAAACATGATATAGTGTCCATTTTTATAAAAATAATTATTTATAATATTTATAAATAATATTTTATAAATATTATTAAGGTTTTTAACTAAAATAAATTTACAGAAATTATTTATGTAACATTTTAAATAAGAAAAGTTTATAAGATTTATTTTTATAATGTTTAAGGATTTTTCTGAAATTTTTAGAGGCTTAAAAAGTATTTTAAAAATATAAGGGGGTGCCCGGAGTCGAACCCGGGACCTCCTGTTTGCCATCACAAACACTCAACCAGTGAACTAAGGGCCTCAGCCGCGTTAGAACTTCGTTTCAAATCCTTTTAAACACCAACTCCAGTTTACCCCCAATTTGACCGAAACCCTAGATTGATTTGATCCAAATTAAAGATCAATTCGAATCTGTTAATGTCTAAATTCATGGGGCTTTTGATCCCCATGTAAAATCGAGTACAATGATGTGTTCAATTACCTTATTTGAGTTCAATTCGATGCAAAAGACACCAAGAACAGGTCGCGATGAAGATGGTGTTCGATGATGCTCAAACTATGATAATAATCAAATTAATTTCAAGGGAAGCTTCGTATGATGGTCGAGACCAATAGCCCCTTATCAATTTCTGTTAAAATCGATCGGAGGTTGGTTTTTAGATAAGTTGCAGGTCGTGATTTGGAGGATGATTAATGGTGGTGTTTGTGTGTGTTTCAGATGAATTCAAGAGTTGTGAACGCTTAGGAATGAAGAAATGATCGTTTATATAGGTTCAATTTTGACAATTGTTAATATTGAGTGGTTTTAATTAGGTATGTTTAGTGGGTTTATTTAGTGGTCCATTATGTGAAATCCGGATGCTTTTACTCGAATTAATGCGTGTTGACAGGTTCGCGATAGTCCCACGAACATTTTGGTGCATTTTGGGGATTTAAAATCCATGTTTTGGGGCGAAATGGGGCTCGCCGGCGGTCGCCGGTCCGGCCACCGGAAAATCGGGGAAGAGGGGAGAGAAAGCTGGGTGTTATAGATTTTACATATTTGGTCCCTGTGGTTTATGTTTTGTTTATTTAAATTCAAACTTAAAATTATTTAGTTTAGTTAAATTACAGTTTGGTCCCTGAAATTATCATTGTTATCATTTTATGTAAAAATTATTTAGTCTTTACATATTAAAACATATATTATCATTGTTATTTATCATTATTATTATTAATACTATTATTATTATCATTATTAAGATTATTATTATTATTATTATTATTATATAAAAAAATTTATTATAAGCTTTCAAGTCGAAGACAATTTAAAGCCATATGCAAACGTAACCCATGAGTTTCATATTAGGCAACAAGGGCACTTACAAGAATTATAACGACCATAAAGTGCTTCGAACGGTGCCATCTTGATACTCGAGTGATAACTATTGTTATACGAAAATTCCGCGAGCGGTAAATGCGTATCCCAATTACCACCAAAATCAAGGACACATAATCGTAGCAAATCCTCGAGTGTTTGGATTGTGCGTTCGGTTTGACCATCAGTTTGAGGATGGTAAGCCGTACTTAAATCCAATTGAGTACACAAGAGTTCTTGCATAGACGACCAAAAGTGCGAAGTGAAACGAGCATCTCGATCGGAAATGATGTGCAAAGGTACACCATGACGACTCACAATTTCGTCAATGTATATACGGGCTACTCTTGAAACTTTGTATGAGTCTCGTATAGGAATGAAATGTGCCGTCTTAGTCAAACGGTCCACAATCACCCATATACTATCATGACCACGAGGAGTGTGGGGTAACTTGGTTATGAAATCCATGGATACATGTTCCCATTTCCACATAGGGATTTCAGGTTGTTCAAGTAAACCGCTTGGTCGTTGATGCTCAGCTTTGACTCTTGCACACGTGAGACATTTGGAGACATAAACCGCGATATCTTTCTTCATTCCAGACCACCAATATTGACCACGCAAGTCCATGTACATTTTATCGGAGCCAGGATGAATAGAATATCGGGTGTGATGAGCTTCGTTCAAAATGATGTGTCGAAGGTTATCACGATTTGGGATCCAAAGTCGATTCAGAAAGTACCATAGGCCGTTTGGTTTTTTCTCCAGTTGTGATCGAATGTTAGACACCAAATCCTTATCACTTCCTTCATCGGTTATTGCCGCTTGTTGAGCCTTGCGAATGCATAACTCGAGATCACTATCAATCCTTATGTTTTGGAGCATAATAGTAGTCTCGCTAACATCCACACAAACCTCGGTATCAAATTCTCTTAATGTGTGAAACCACTATCTTCGATCTCGGATTTCTTGCAGTGAGACGGTTTTGTTATGGACATTGCGACTCAGCGCATCGGCTACAACATTCGCCTTCCCAGGATGATAGCAAATGTCACAGTCGTAGTCGCTGATCAACTCGATCCAACGTCTTTGTCTCATATTGAGATCTTTTTGGTTGAACACGTGTTGGAGACTTTTATGGTCGGTGTAGACTATGCATTGTGTCCCATATAGATAATGTCGCCAAATCTTCAAGGCAAAAACCACAGCACCAAGTTCAAGATCATGGGTTGTGTAGTTCACCTCATGAACCTTCAATTGTCTTGATGCATAAGCTATCACCTTTCCTCGTTGCATAAGAACACAACCAAGACCTTGATTTGAGGCATCGCAATAAACGGTGAAGTCATCGTTTCCATCGGGAAGTGTGAGAATAGGAGCGTTGCACAACTTGCGCTTTAAGGCCTCGAAGGCCTCTTCTTGTTCGGGTCCCCATTCAAAGAGTCGATTCTTTTGGGTTAGTGCCGTTAATGGTTTAGCAATTTTCGAGAAATTTGCTATGAACCTACGGTAATATCCCGCTAAGCCCAGAAAAGAATGAACTTCGGTTGGGGTTGTGGGAACACACCAATTTTTCACGGCTTTGATTTTTGCAGGGTCGACGTGAATTCCTTGGCTATTCACCACATGCCCTAAGAATTGGACCTCTTCTAGCCAAAATTCACACTTGGAAAACTTGGCGTATAGTTGTTCCTTCTTTAAAAGTTCGAGAACTTGTCGCAAGTGCGTCTCGTGATTGATTTTTGTCTTGGAATAAATAAGAATGTCATCAATGAACACGATCACGAACTTATCCAAATACGGTTTACATACGCGATTCATGAGATCCATGAACACGGCAGGTGCATTGGTCAAACCAAAAGGCATAACCATGAACTCGTAGTGTCCATATCGAGTACGAAAAGCGGTTTTTGGAATATTAGCATCGTGAAGACGTAATTGATGATAACCAGAACGTAGATCGATCTTTGAGAATTGTGTTGCTCCTTGAAGTTGGTCAAAAAGATCATCGATTCGAGGGAGAGGGTAGCGGTTCTTGATAGTAAGTTTGTTAAGCTCACGATAGTCAATGCACATTCGGAACGAACCATCCTTCTTCTTCACAAACAAAACAGGTGCACCCCACGGTGATGAACTAGGGCGAATGAAACCCTTATCGGTTAACTCTTGCAGTTGGCTAGCTAATTCTTGCATTTCGGACGGTGCAAGTCGATAAGGTGATTTAGCCACAGGGTTTGCACCGGGGATTAAGTCAATCTTGAACTCAACTTCTCGCACGGGAGGTAAACCCTTAAGATCTTCGGGAAAAACCTCGGGAAAATCTCGCACGGCATGAATGTCTTTCAATTCCTTACCCTTGGCTTTAGTATTAACTACATATGCCATAAAGGCCGTGTAATTTTTACTTAAGCACTTGCGGGCCTTGATGCAAGACATAAGTTTGAGTCCTTGGGATGGTTTCTCGCCAAACACTTTCAAAGTATCCCCAGATGGTAACGGTATACGGATAAACTTGTCAAAACAAACGATCTCGGCATGATGTTTGGCTAGCCAATCCATACCAACGATGACGTCGAAGCTTCCAAGTTTCATAGGAATAAGATCAATGGAGAATTCATGTTCGTTAAGGCTTATGATGCAATCACGTATTATGACGTCAACGACAATAGATTTTCCATCGGCGACTTCTACCGTGTAGGGTCTTTTCAGATTAATACGTGATTTAGAAAGTATGGGATCGAATTCTAACGACACGAAATTTTTATCCGCACCCGAATCAAATAATACAGATGCATAATGATCATTCACAAGATACATACCTGTTTGGTAAAAATTCTATTATTGATACGATGAGTACAAAGATGGAAATATTAATACAAGAAATGATTTAAACGGGGTTCAACGTCGTACCATTCACAACGTCATTGTTGACTTGTGCTTGGTTGACGTTGATGTTGAAAGCCCTTCCACGAGCTGGTGGTACGTTGCCCGTATTGCTAGGACATTGCAGAAGAATGTGGCCAATCTCACCACAGTTATAGCAGGTTCGGTTGTTGAGCATTGCAGCGTTGTTTGGTGCCCTAAGACAGGTAGCCACCAGGTGTCCATATTTCCCACACAACAAGCAGACTCGGCATGGAATGTTGCTCGCATGATGGTATTTGCATGTATTACACATGGGGTAGGAACCAGTATAGACTCTTGCCATGGGAGCTTGTGCCACAGGTGCGGCGACAGGTACATGTTGTCTTTGAGGTGGTTTGGGTGCAGCCACGGCATAGTTGCGTGCTGGTGTAAACTTACGCTTCTTGTTGTTGTTGTTGTGAGACGGTTCAGCTTTAGTCTCCTTAACAGTCTTAGTAGCCGTCTTTTCCACCTTCTTTGCACCCTTCACTGACATGGTGCCCGCTCGTATATGATTCTCGGTAAGTTGAGCGGTGATAATGATGGCTTCCTCCAAGGTTTTGGGTCGGCTGCCCACCACAGCATCTTGAATTTGGGCTGGTACACCCTTAATGAACTTCTCAATGCTGCGGGGGACAGTGTCGACCATATGGGTTAGTAGTAAACTCAACTCATGATGCCTAGTTGAGTAGGCCAAATGGTCACCACCATCTTGCTTCAAGTTCCAAAACTCTTCCTCCAACTTTTGCAGTTCACTTCTCGGGCAGAACTTCGCGATGGCGATGTTTTTGAACTCTTCCCAAGTAAGTGCCAGAATAGCCTCGGCTCCTCGATTCCTCTTCTCGCTATTCCACCAAGTAAGTGCCCTTTGTTGGAGCATACTAGTGGCATATCGAACCTTGAGTGCCTCGGGACACTCACAATTGACAAAGGTGTTTTCCATGCTTTCGAACCACTCCAGAAGACCAGTGGCTCCTTCCTTGCCACTAAAACTAGTAGGCTTGCAAGAGCTAAAGTGCTTGAAGGTGCAAGTTTGGTTGTTAAGGCCTTGGGTTGCACTGTTTTCCCCTTGGCCGTTGTTGTGGTTTGCGACGTTGGCAATCATAGTACTGCTGAGTTCAGCCATCATATTTGGGATGACCGCAGCCATTTGCCGGGTAATCATGGCGGCAAGCTTACGATCGGATCTTCTTCGCTTTCCGAGTTGACGAGACATGCTGAAAAATACGAATTGGATGAGGAACAAGTAAAAGGGCAATAAGGATAGACAGTTAAAGTAAGAATCATGAATTATACGAAATGTTTCCAGTCGGTAACGCATCACCATTTGGAAACATTGACACATCAAGGTAAATTGACCCATTTGCCTTAGAAACTTGTGTGTGTTGACCATAATTTATCACTCATCCCAGAAATCCCCAGGTAAGCGTAACTGGTCCCGTAGGATTTATACGAAACGCTTACCTTAGCCCGAAGGCTTTTTGCCAGGAAATCCAGAATACAGGTGTCTATGTGTCATACAATATTTCTTAGGTTCATGAAATCAAAACCTTGATGAGATTTATATAGATTAGACATAACGTCTAAAGATCCCAGTCATAAGCATAAGTATACGATTCCACGTGTCGTCGAGGATAAGATTAAGAGGTTTCATGTTCGGGGAGAGTCAAAGATGAGTTTAGGGAGAGAAGTAACTAAGTTTAGGCAATCCTATGCTAAGGCATAGCATTATGTAACATGCAAACCATGTATTTACAAGATAACAAATACTATAAGGTGCATGCATAAGCTATAGTCTAGGTCACCATTTCTAATAACCTAAATCCCTATAGTTATGGGCTCTGATACCAATCTGTCACACCCCAACCTTGACGGCGGAATCGTTGAGGCGTGAGAGTTACAATTGTTCACAACCACATAACGCTATTGCCTGAAACATGTTAAAAATAAGGGTCAACATATTGTTGGTGAGCATTCTATAGTTTTGAATACATAAGTATATAAAAGATGGCAATTCATGTTGTAAATTAGAGAACAAGGTAACTAGGGATGTAAGACAGAATGCACAATCAAACCTTAACAAAGTTTTACAAGTCTCAAACGTTTACAAGTGTACTTGGATCAACCAAGTTATAAGTATATACGATTAGCTAAGTGTACTTGGATCAACCAAGCAGGCTTGTCAGGCCCATAGATCTATGACGTCACCAGGCTAGCAATAGTTAATGATTGTACATGTATTTGACATTACATGGTAGCTACGAGATTCAACTAATCACAACACACAAGTAAATTGCCATAAGTTTTCAAGAATCAAACGTTTACAAGTGCAATGATTAATACGTAACATGTTTCACCCCAAAGTGTGAAAATATGAAAAAAAGGGGTATAGAAATACTCACTTGGCGATTAAATATATATTGGATGATTAATAAGAAATAATAACAAGCGTCGTTTCAACGAATTCCTTTACAAGGTACCTAAAACGTATTTATTACAAGATTAATAATAAGTTTAACAGTTAAACGTGAACTAGGGTTTTAGATGGAATTTGGGGTTTTGACAAGTAATGAAATTATTTGTATTTCGATTTATTCGATAATAATTTGTTAATCTAAAATAATTGTTAAAGTATATTTTATAAGAAATTACGTTTGTAAATAATCATAAAATTATAAGATGTATAATTTCTACAATTTACAGGATTATTTCATAATTAAACATGATATAGTGTCCATTTTTATAAAAATAATTATTTATAATATTTATAAATAATATTTTATAAATATTATTAAGGTTTTTAACTAAAATAAATTTACAGAAATTATTTATGTAACATTTTAAATAAGAAAAGTTTATAAGATTTATTTTTATAATTTTTAAGGATTTTTCTGAAATTTTTAGAGGCTTAAAAAGTATTTTAAAAATATAAGGGGGTGCCCGGGGTCGAACCCGGGACCTCCTGTTTACCATCACAAACACTCAACCAGTGAAATAAGGGCCTCAGCCGCGTTAGAACTTCGTTTCAAATCCTTTTAAACACCAACTCCAGTTTACCCCCAATTTGACCGAAACCCTAGATTGATTTGATCCAAATTGAAGATCAATTCGAATCTGTTAATGTCTAAATTCATGGGGCTTTTGATCCCCATGTAAAATCGAGTACAATGATGTGTTCAATTACCTTATTTGAGTTCAATTCGATGCAAAAGACACCAAGAACAGGTCACGATGAAGATGGTGTTCGATGATGCTCAAACTATGATAATAATCAAATTAATTTCAAGGGAAGCTTCGTATGATGGTCGAGACCAATAGCCCCTTATCAATTTCTGTTAAAATCGATCGGAGGTTGGTTTTTAGATAAGTTGCAGGTCGCGATTTGGAGGATGATTAATGGTGGTGTTTGTGTGTGTTTCAGATGAATTCGAGAGTTGTGAACGCTTAGGAATGAAGAAATGATCGTTTATATAGGTTCAATTTTGACAATTGTTAATGTTGAGTGGTTTTAATTAGGTATGTTTAGTGGGTTTATTTAGTGGTCCATTATGTGAAATCCGGATGCTTTTACTCGAATTAATGCGTGTTGACAGGTTCGCGATAGCCCCACGAACGTTTTGGTGCATTTTGGGGATTTAAAATCCATGTTTTGGGGCGAAATGGGGCTCGCCGGCGGTCTTCGGTCCGGCCACCGGAAAATCGAGGAAGAGGGGAGAGAAAGCTGGGTGTTATAGATTTTACATATTTGGTCCCTGCGGTTTATGTTTTGTTTATTTAAATTCAAATTTAAAATTATTTAGTTTAGTTAAATTACAGTTTGGTCCCTGAAATTATCATTGTTATCATTTTATGTAGAAATTATTTAGTCTTTACATATTAAAACATATATTATCATTGTTATTTATCATTATTATTATTAATACTATTATTATTATCATTATTAAGATTATTATTATTATTATTATTATATAAAAAAAAATTTATTATAAGCTTTCAAGTCGAAGACAATTTAAAGCCATATGCAAACGTAACCCATGAGTTTCATATTAGGCAACAAGGGCACTTAGAAGAATTATAACGACGTTAATTTTTAGTTAACGTAAAATTACAAGATGTTACGCCGACAAGCGTGAAACGACTGAGAAGATCGTGCAAATTCGTAACCGTATGGCAGCAGCACGTGATCGACAAAAGAGCTACGCCGACAAGCGTCGTAAGCCATTAGAGTTTCAGATTGGTGACAAAGTACTGTTGAAATTCTCACCCTGGAAGGGTGTAATACGCTTTGGAAAACGGGGGAAACTAAACCCTAGGTACGTGGGGCCGTTTGAGATTGTCAAACGGGTTGGCCCGGTGGCTTATCAACTGAACTTACCTGACAAACTCAGTGGAATACACAATGTGTTTCACGTGTCAAACCTAAGGAAGTACCTTGCTGATGAATCATTTGTTGTTCCATTAGAAGAACTGGAAATCGATGAACAGCTTCGTTTCGTTGAAGAACCAGTAGAGATTATGGATCGAGAAGTCAAAACACTAAAGCGTAGCAAAATTTCCATTGTACGCGTTAGATGGAACTCTAAGCGTGGACCAGAATTCACCTGGGAACGCGAGCACCAGATGAAAAAGAAGTATCCACAACTATTCAACAATCAGACTTCCACTTCTTAAGAAATTCTAGAAACCAAAGCGAGATGAACACCCTTCTATTGTTGTTGTTAAACCTGATGTTTGGTGTTATTGTATTCTAATTTTCGGGACGAAAATTCCTTCAACAAGGGGATAATGTGACAACCCGTATATTTTAGGTTAACACCGTTTCGACTGTTCCATTATCATTACTATCTGTCAACGTTATTCGACATTATTGTCAGTTCAAAATCTTAATTATTATTAGTATATAATTATAATTAAGTTGACCTAAATTAAACATTAGTATAACATAATAATAATAATATGGTAATAATAATATTAATAATAATGATAATGATAATAATATTAATAATAATAGTCTAAGTTTTATAACTTTAACTTGTAATTAATAAGAATTTATATGAAATAATAACAATCTAAATCTTCAGGGGGCTAAACTGTAATTTAGTTAAAACTAAAACAACACTTTAGATTTCAGTTGATAATTGTTAGAAACCTCAGGGACCATTTATGTAAATTCAAAAACACCCAAACCCCACCCCCCCATTTCTTCCCCGATTCCTTCCCGTTTCTTCGGCCGAAAAATCCTCCACTATCGAGCACTACGGACTATAATAATCAAATTAAATGCACTCACACTATCATCTAAATGTTTCTAATCGATTACAGCTCACAAATCCATCTGAAACGAACTCAAATGCTTCCTTCGATCACCTCCATTGCCGAGACCTGCAACTTAACGAAAACCCATGACCTAAACTCTATTAAACCGAATTGATAGAGGGCTTTGCATTAAGAACCTCATTCAAAGCTTTCCTCAACTTTAGTTCGATTTTCATCAACGTTTGTCCATCGTTTGGATTCAAGACAAACCGCGACGTGTTCATCAAGTGTTCATCATCAATCTATCTTCCTTCAGGTAATTAAACACATGAATAGATTCGTTTAAGCATGGGGAGTAAAAGCCCCATGGTTAATTTGATTAACAGAATCGAATTGATCTTCGAATTGATCTTCAACTTATATACATAC
The DNA here is from genome assembly GCA_024085815.1 of Flaveria linearis. Classification (NCBI taxonomy): domain Eukaryota; kingdom Viridiplantae; phylum Streptophyta; class Magnoliopsida; order Asterales; family Asteraceae; genus Flaveria; species Flaveria linearis. Next base: position 7,083,059 of record CM044014.1, read on the forward strand.
TTATACGCCATGTGAGTATTACAGCCCCACTTTTACTTTATACTCTTTTTGGGGGGGAGAAACATGCTGCTTTCATAAAAGTTATATTACATTGGGTTTTTGTGATGCTGCATATACATGATACTATGGTGTTATACTTTGCCCTTCGGATCGTTAATATGCAAATAGCGAGGTGATTGTTAGTAGATCTACTGGGATTGACATACCCCGCCCGGGCTAGTCGCGCTAGCTTGACTGGAGGTCAAACGGGTGAACGGTCAGCCTGTTTTACAGTGTTGTGGTGGGGAAACCACAGCCGGACCTACATTATTACTATTGATTACATGTCAGCTCGGTCGCGACTTCATACACATAGTGATTGCTATGGGCTAGCTACCCATTATATGCTTTGATTACTAAAGCCGGGAATTTCATTACTGATACTTACTATTTTCTGATAAACCTGTGAACTCACCAGTCTTGTACTGACTTTTGCATGTTTTCTCTCAGGTCGTTGATGTGGCACGTTTAGGAGCACAACATCCATTGCATATCATTTGGCATTCATTTTTAAACTGATTTCATGATTTAATTACATTTACATTATTTACATTGGTTTGGGCGCGTGTTTGCGCATTTTAAACAATTGTTAAATATTTTCTGATTTCGCTTCCGCAATACTTAAAGACAAATTGGTTTATTTCGTTTTATTAAGCAACTTATATGTTTTGTAACTATCGAGTCGTTTGGTGTAACTGATGCTTACCTGAGATCCTGGTTATGTCACACGCCTGACGGTAAAACCCCGTTCGTGAAAATTGAGGGTGTGACAAATAATAACCATAGAGAAGTAAAATATTTCTTGTCTGCAATTTAACAAGTTCATATATAACTATGAAATCCTTGAAGTACACTTAACATAACTAGTGACAACTAATCAAAATAAGTTACTACAAAATATTTATTGAATTAAATTTATTCCATATTATAATAACTTCTACGCACACAAATTCCAACACGTGTAACTCCTTTCCTTAATACTAGATTATCCAACAATTCAACAATTCATGTTTAATTAGGTTAACTTTCATCTTCAATGATCACTCGATCCAGCTCATATATGATCACTAGGTTAGTTCCCGTGTATTACACGAAATGAATAAATAAAATATTAAATAATTAGTAATCAAAATTTATACATTAGAAAATCATGTTTGAGATAAAATATGATTATAATTACGTATAAATAGATACTTTAAGTAAATAAATAATAATATATTTTTCTTAAACTTTGTTTTATATTTTTTTTAAATATTTTATTTTAAGAAAAATGATTTTTTAAAGAAAAAGTTCATTGTGTTATGTATTTTATAAAATTTTTATTTTTAAAAAGTGTGTTTTAATTCAAAAATAGGTTTTTTATTTATTAATTTATATAGTTTTTAATTTAAAAATAGTATAAGTAAAATTATTAGTATTCAATATTATTATTAACAATATAGAGAAATGAGAAAATTAATATGACAAGGCTTACAATTATTTCATGTTTATTTTAATTTTTTTATAGATAGATATATAGGCTAAAATCCCTTTAATTAAATGGATTATAGTTAGTAATAACACGAAGAGTTAGATTATAATATTTTAATATTAACTATAATTAAAATTATATATATGTAATAGTTTAAGAAATAAAACAACTATACTGTTTTTAACTCTCTTATCTCAATAGTTTCATTTTTGGACATTCGTTTTAAGATTTTTTTATTAAAAAATATTTTTTTATCAAAATCTTATTTTTTTTGAAAACTATGATTTGTAATTATTTTGGTCGTTTTAATAAGATTGTTTTTAAATATTTCACCTTTATAATTTTTTTGAAACAAAACGACTTAAAATATTTTGCTTAAAAAAGTCTAGTGTTTTAGAAAATTTTATATTATATAATTTTTTATTTTTTATTATTTAGATTTTAATTAAAAGATGTGATTTTTAACTTCCTTCATAAAATATATTTTAAAAAAATATAGTTTGATTTTATAAAATCTAGATAAGAGAGAGAAATATAGCAATTAATAAAATTAATTTTAGTAAGAGAGAGAAACTTGTATTAGTATTTAAATTACTATAATACCCTTTTGAAGGGAAAATCAAAGTGTGAATGTGTAGAAATTGGACAAGTGGCAAAACAGTAAGTTAAAAACATGACAAGTGACAAAAAAACCTTCTTTTATTAGATACTATAGATATATTAACTATGTTGAAAAGTCAAATCGTGTATGGGTTAATAGTTTAGATTTTGGAAGTTACCTTAAATGGTCGGTTGATGTTTGTCAAGTAATATCTAAGTTTGATTTCCTCAAGACAAGCATCATTAAACTTCGTTACACCGATGCCATTTGATTGTTAACTTATGAAAAAAATAATAGAGTAAATTGTCGTTTTCGTCCCTATGGTTCGGTGAAAATACTTTCATCCAATAATTTATTTTTCACATCTAGGTCCCTGTCGTTTACAATTCTTGTCATATTCATCCACTCCATTAACTACATCCAACATTCTCCATTAAGTGAAGTGTATATTGGTCATTTTACATATATGTTTTATCTTTCTATTTTTTAACGTGATTTAATATATCCCATTTAAACAAATTGATATTTTAGTCCCTATGGTTTGGTCATATTTGCCAATTCAGTCAAAAAAACCCAACACCTTGTCGTAAAACACCACATCACCACCACCCGTGATGGAACCCCCACACCACCACCACGTCGCAAAACCACCACTCCATCACAAGAACCACCAACCATCACCATCACCCCATCATAAAACCACCAATACAACACCAGACCGTCGCCACCACCACACATTAGATCTCCGTCATCACACACTAGATCACCACCACCATGTGGACCCTAGAAACCAACCGTTAATCTCGAACTTGTAACAAACTCCTTTAAAAATGTTTACAGAACCCTTGAAAACGAGTATTGTAGAGGTATTAATAGGGTTTGATATGCGTTTTCAAAACGGTATGTTACAAATTCAATATTAACCGACGATTTCTAGGGTTTACATGGTAGCGATGATCCGGTATGCGCGGTGGTGGTGGGCGCTCTGGTGTGGTGTTGACGGCTTTGTGATGGGGTGGTGGCGTCGTGGCGGTGGTTTGGTGGTTCTTATGAGGGGTGGTGGTGTGGTGGTTATTTTTGAATTAAATTGGCAAATACGCCCAAACCACATAAACTAAAATAGCCATGTACTTAAAGAGGGTATATTAATCAGGTTTAAAAAAGAAAAATAAAAACATATATGTAAAATGACCAATATACCCCTCATTTAACGGAAATTTTGGATGGAGTTAACGGACTGTATGAGTATGACAAGATTTGTAAACGATAGGGACCTAGATGCGCAAAAACAAACTATTGGATGCAAGTGATAATTTTCACCAAACCACAGGGACGAAAATGGCAAAGTTGTACTAATTATCTCCCTAACTTTTTTTAAAAAATTATATCAAACATTCTCATTAAAGATTCATCAAATAGTAGTTCACCGTAATCAAGTTCTACTGATTCAAACTAATCAACGTAACTTCTCTTTTGTCCTTTCACTCGTCAGTGGTTCGCTAGATATTCTAATGTCTAAGACACCGCAAACTCAATAACCTATAGTGAAACAGATGATCGTACGAAGTCACATAAATGTCTAGTAAAATATTATTTTTCCAACTATCCAAATATAATAATGATTTGTTTATAAAGATGTTTCACATCAAAAAATAACTACGTTTACAAATAGTTGGTGATATAGAGAGAAACTTTAAATATTTTTAAACTTGAAAAAGTTGAGGATGATACTTTTGGAGTTGCGATATAGTGACACTCACGATAACCTTCGAGTCAATCTCATTGACCATATTAAACACGCACATAAAATCCTTATCTACGCTATTAGCTAATGACAACTAAATAACTAATCAAGATAAATTACTACAATATATTATTAATTTATTCCATATAATAATAACTTCTACATACACGTGTACCTCCATTCCCTAATACTAGATTATCCAACAATTTATGTTTAATTAAGTTAACTTTCATCTTAAATAATCACTCGATCCAGCTATGTTGAAAAGTCAAACCTTGAATAGGTTATTAATGGTCGGTTAATGTTTGTCAAGTAATTTCTAAGCTTCATTTCCTCTAGACAAGTTTCCTTAAACCTCGTTACGTACTCTTTCCCTCAATCAAACCATCCGCAAGATGCTAATCGCGATAGATTAGCAAGACGCGCCTAAGCATCAGGTACTGAGGTCTAGTGATATTATATTATACGAATCTCCTGTTTTATATGCGATATAAAAAAGGCTGACATCAGGTTACCAAACATATTAAAAAGCGATATGGTAAAAGAAATTTATAGTTCTAGCTTTCACCTTCACCGTAGATAAGAATACTTAGTTATGACGATCTTCATATTCTAAATGTTGGTTTATGAGAATACAACTTATAATTTAAGCATCTAAATTAGTGCATGCAGTCATAAGCAAAAATTGAATGCATGTGCCATATGAAATACCATTTCTACGTAAAGGACTTAGAAAAAAATACAGGTGATAACACCTCCATATAACGCCTCTCTTTCTTCTCATTTTCACAAGACAAAACAAAAAACCACAAACATGGCACACTTTGTTCTCCGTCTGTTGATCATCTCTTTCGCGATCTTAGCGGTTTCCACCATCGTCGAGTCTCGTTCGCGTGCAAGAATGTATCTCGAGCTACAATGTCGATCAGCATTATACCGTGATCTATGCGTTCAAACTCTTTTGCCATATGTAAGCAAAACCGGACAGCCAAGCCCTCAACTTCTAGCCCAAATTTCACTAGCTTCGTGTCTTTCCAAAGCTCGGTTTACCAAAGCCTATCTGACCATGGTAGCAAAGAAGTTGAATGAAACCGAAAATTCTAGATCAAACAATCAAGCGATAGAAGAATGTCTTCATCAAATCAATGATGGAGTGAACCAGATTACACAGTCTTTTAAGGAGTTGCAACAGATTGGAAAAGATGGTGATGAAAAGTTTGTGTGGCATGAGAACAATGTTCAAACTTGGGTTAGTGCTGCATTAACTGATGCTGCGACGTGCATTGATGGGATCTTGGGGGACGGGATCGATAGGAGGGAACAGCTTATGATCAAAGCAAGGTTGTTAAATGTGAAGCAGCTCGCGAGCAATTCTCTTGCGATGTTTAGTCGTTTCACGACAAGATATCGTGCCTCTCGTGGTATTAAGAATCCTCAAGTTTTGTCGTGAAGTGTGTTATTTCTAAGTAGAAACGGCGTATATTCTTGTAGTAGTACTAAACCTTCTATTATAACGAGTATATATACATACATGTAATGCGGAGTGTAAGCAATGTAACTTATTCATATGGATGTACTTGATTTTCTTTTGTGATTTCTGATTTTATATCAATGGAAGAATAAACTGCCCATTCATATTTCGGCTTCATAGAATCCCACCTCGACATCAAGGCTCTTTTGTTGTTGCAAAACAAGCAGGGCGGGTCGGGTCAGGTAACATGTTAGAACGAGCTCATGTCAGAACGGGTTCAGATCATTTTCTAAAGTGGTCTTTTTGTTCAGGTCAGAACGGGTCAAGTAATGGAAAAGAATAACAAAATATGATTTAGAAACCCAAATGATTATAGATTTATATTTTATAGCATCAAGGAATCAAAATAAACCGGAAACACTCTTCTTGAGACAACCAAGTGTAAATAGAAATGAATTTGAGACAAATTCACAAATCACATCTATCATTATTAATACTTGTGTCACATGATATAAACCTCTCCCAATTTTGAATCTTCATACCCGAAAATGATACATCTCGTAAATACTGTTTTCGTCTTTTCAATTCAACTCTTTTAACAATACAGAACAGATCCACTACTAATTTAACCATGGGAACACCTTGGGAGATGTGGGCAGTCGAGCTGTAAGAACTTCCACTCCAGTCTCGGTTACCTACACGATGCCATAAACATCAGAAAATTTATAAATCTTAGTTGGTTATAAACTTCAAAAACTAATTGTCCATTATGACCCTCAGAAAAACACACCTCCACCTAATACCCATGATTATCACAGAATGTGTTATGCATATATATAATATGAGTAATATGTATTGTTGGTACTTGGTATAAAAGGGACTTTTGTAGATTAATAGAGGATAAACTTTGTAAGTAGGGTACCAAAAGGGTATGTTCAAATTGAGCACTGCGCTTGCCATCTGCAGTAACAGCAGTCCAACCATCAGGCCACATCCTATCACGCCATACGCCTGTATTAAAAATGTTGAACTATATGTTAGTAAAAGCAAATAGAGAAATTAGCCAGGACATCATTATTTCATATATTGCTCAAATTACCCATGTTTATCATAGGTTCAATAGTGAAAGTCTGTCCAGCCTTCATCACACCAACTGCTTTATTTCCTGCTTCAAGTTAAGGTCACCATCGTACTAACTGACTAGAAGTGGCAATTTCTATAAACAGGTCAATCCAATTATGTTTTATCTCTAATTCTCTATCGGTTCAAGGACAAAAAGACAGAACAAAGGGGTGGAATGTGGCAAAAGTTGCCCAAGTAAGATGCATAAAGCCACCTAAATTGTTTTCATTCAACAAATTAGATTATTGCTAAAAATTACCAAAAATAGCTAGTTTTGACCCAAAACCATTGCTCAATAACCCAACCCGCCCATATTGGAACCTCCACTTTTGGATTTTTATCATGATATAAATGACGTTAGCGGTTAGCCACATATTTATGAGCATATTACACACTGAAAAGGCAGTCTTTAGGATACTTGCATAATGGGGTATGTTTGGTGCACAATGGAAGAGTTCTCCAATACCATGCCCACAATAGGATTTCACCTGAATTTAGAAAATAGATTTTAGAATCAATGCAAACCTAAGGATAGCAGGAAATGCTATAAAAAAATGAGGGAGAAAAGATGAGTTGTATAGTTGTATAAATTACCACTGATAAGCCTGACATTGTAGCATGTCTATTGATGATTTCCCCAATTTCACGGAAACGTACTCCAGGTTTGACTGGATTGATAAGAAAACAAAACAGAACAAAGAATTATATATAAATAATATGTAGAAGTAGTAAAAGTAGAGTTCCTAAAGTTTATTCAACAAAATACATTTAACAAGAGGGTGCATCAAATCTTTGGCGGTGATGAATTCAGAAATATGCGAATAGAACGTTTCGAGAATGGTGATGTACATTTCTATCCAAATTATATAAAAAAATAATCATCCAAATAATGTTAGTTTTTTTATATATAACACATGAGGTGGCAATGCTTACCAATAGCTATTGCTTTTTCCAAACACTCGTAAGTACATCTGACCAGATGTTGAGATGCTTCATCCACATTACCGACAAAATAGGTTTCATTTAGGTCACCTGAAAAGGCAACAAGCACTTGGTGTTACGTTGACCATCTTTAAGCATTTATATCAAAATTAAGGGGAGACTGTTTCAAAGCCTCTCCTATGAAGAAGATTGGGTTTACTTAATGTTTCTTCAAAGAGTTTTAGAAATATCCTGCAAGTGTTTGTTATAATATACATACATATTACTCATCCCTTTCAAATATTATGTCAAAAAATTTTAAGCAATATGTAATTGTGGGTTTCAGGCCCAAACATATACAAAGAAAAACTCACGAACACAAGGATTAATTTTCTACTTCAAAGCTTACTCTTTCATTCAACTCAAATACAACATAAATAGCAACAGGATATGCATGTAACTAGCTCCTAAAAACAAGTAATCACCAACCCCATGACATACACCCACTACTCTAATGCTTGAACTCCCTAACTCATACTAGACTCAATAAAAAGACCACAAATGACTTGTTAAAATAACATGAAACCCGCTCCACCAACCCGGCTTTACCCATATCAAGATTAACTCCTAGTCTCCTACATATGTGTCATTCTGTTCTAAACACTTTTTGTCAGAACCTAATCAAGACCACATTTTCTAAAACATAGCTGAGTGGTGGACCTCACCATGGACTCCTTTATAATAAATAGATACATCCACGTTGACGATATCTCCATCTTCTAATTTCCTGCAAGCAATAATTACACAAAATTTAAATGAAAAATAATCAAGATTAACACACTGAACAGAATTGACACTAGTACAGAACACAAATTCTTGAATCTTGATATAGATAAAACCAAAGAACAACAGGAAAAATGTTAATCAAAGATTTACAACATGATGACCTGTATTAATAACATGACAAATAGTTGATAACATCACAAAAAATTACAGAACACCTACGATGCATAAGGTAAAGTATACCTTGCATCTGGAATCCCATGGCAGATTACTTCATTAACAGACCTGGATATATAAGCAGTCATGGAAATGAAAAAGATGGCCACAAGAAATCTAGTGTGAAGTATACAGAACTACTTACGTGCAGCAAGACTTTGGGAAGAAATGATAATTCAATGGAGAAGGATATGCTCCTGCAGCAATAATCATCAAAATAATTAATTACACTATGATTTTGGAATGTCAAACAGACTACTTCCATTTTTGAAGTTAAGTATTTCATATCTGGACAGCAAGTAATAATTATACAAACATGTACAATAAGTCTTGTAGATACAAATAAATAAATAAATATAAATATAAATACAAATAACAAAATCTTGTTAAAATTTCAGAAAAATAAACAATAAGAATATTGTTCCTTAAATTAATGGATGTAGTAGAGAACTTTGACATACCAGCAGCAATGGTTGCTTCATGAACCACAGCATCAATTTCATCGGTGGTTACACCAGGGCGCACAACACGCGCAGCAGCATCCAAAACTTCCCTTGCTATCTGCAGAAATATGATGTATTACTAATAGTAAAATGATATAAACTATTGTACTTTTATACATATTAAAAAAAATGGAATGACAAAAAACCTTACCCGGTTAGTTTCTCTCATTCTCTCAATCTTCTCTGCAGATTTTATCTTCAGAAAAAAAGCATTTAAAAAGAGCATCAGATCACAACTATGAATAAAGATTAAAAAATCCAGCATTAATATTAAGACTACCTCAACATGATGTTGTAGATCACTAGCGGGCTCAATTTCCGGGATTCCCTGCAAAGTTGGATGGTTAATATTGCCAATGCTTACTAAGTGCCTTAATAAAAGCAAAAAGGAGCTTAACATAAAGATTTAATCATAACATTCATGACTCACATCAACCGCCCAGTCAGGTAGCTCAATGCCTGCAGGAACTACACGTTTTTTTGAAATGGGATATGGCCTTAATGGTCTGCAAAAAGAATTAATGGAAACTTATAAACGCAAAAGAAGATCATTAAGATAAATTGATAAAGATGGAAAAACAAACAAAAATCAAGCAGCAAAACAACAATAGAAAAACTATCAAATCATATTTTTAAAAACTAACGTCTTTAAAAGCTACTTCACAAATAACCATCCATTTATAGCATTGGTCATCAAGTAGTAGGTGCATGTGTATCAAGCATGTTACCCATAGCATTAAAATACAGTTCTAACATAAAACAAAATCTCATCACTTAGCCTGCAATACATAGCAGCTGACCCAATCCCAACTAAAAACAGTCAAATGATGACAAGTTCACCCTACTTAAGCCTGCCACTAGATTTGCTAAAGAACCATAACATATTAAAAACAACATTTTTTCTAAAAAGCTTTGTCCAGAACAATACCCTGTCCAGTCAAAATGAGGCATTTGTGCTGTTCGCGACTGTCCTTTCCTCAAACAATACAGCCAACCATCACCTGGTGAGGCTATATTATTTTCCCATGGAGCATTTGTTCCGATTGCTGATAATTTCGCCTTCAAATGAACTGATTTATGAGAACTCCAGGATGCCTTAAAACAGTCCTGAGTACTGTTAAGAGTAACAATCACATTAAAAGTCTGATGATAGCATACATTAGATATAACAATAAAGTTTGAAGCTAATCAAAAATGTACTGAGGTCCTCAGAGTAAGCTAAACAACCAGTAACAATAGTAAAATAGAAGAGAACAGCAACAAACCAGAAAGAAGCACCTTCTCGGGGAAGCTTCAACTCAACACACTTGGGACACCTGAAAATTTGAAACAAAATTATTTCAATAGAATTTCTTCTAATCAATACAACAAACATTGAAGCAATACAATTTCTTTACATCTACTGATCTACATAAATTCTGAAAGTTGAAATTTGATCCAGTCAACATTCAAAATCGATGTTCAAGCAAACACATGAATATATCAAACGAATTGAAGCAATTAATTGCAATAAATATGACAATCAAATGAAAATCATAAACACGTACTGAAGATGAGCAGGTTTCCCGCATTTAACACATGATAAACTGCTCTCCGCAACATCTGTCCCGCCGGTCATTACTATCAACTGATCATCAAAAATTGAAAAAATCAAAGTGTAATTAACGATAATCAAACGATTACGCGATGAATCGAAACAGAAAAATGAAATTAAACTTGCCTTTGAATCGGATTTAAATGGTGATTTTGATAGAGATCCTAGGGTTTGCAGAATAAAAACGAAAATTGGTGTTATATATATATATACTGGCGGCCGCCCCATATAAGGCTAAGGGGCTTTTCTGGGCATTAGATATTCTTTGAGATGGTTTTTGTAATTATGAAAATCTACATAAAACGTGCGACTGACGGAATAAAAGGTGATCTCTGTGTCATTCGACATGTTACTGAAAGTTACTCATTAAGATGCTCCATTTACCATTAACGTGTATTTTAAGTGAAACAAACACGTTCCACCTCTTACCAATTTAAATGTATCATCTTAATTGAATTATTAAAAAGTTACCAAACAATCACTTAATTATATAAAATTTAAAAAGTTTGTTGCATCAATCCATCATGTATATTTGATGCTTCATTTCAACAGCATTGTAGTATTTTCAAAATGTGATATATTCTTATGGTCATGTGAGAAAGAAATCACTTTTATAGTAAGGTGTTACATGACAATAACATGGTCATATATTACTTTTTATTATTGTATTGTATGAAATGCCTAGTTTCATCGTACGTGGAATATAATACCCGTAATAAAAAATAAAAATAAAAATAATAATAATAATAACAATAATAAAGGTGCAGGGGGTGATTGTGCCATTTTAGAAACTTAAAATATTAAATTTGTGCATAAAACGACAGGAGCTTAAACCACAGGGACCATTTGTGTAAAATGGTCAAAACCATTCTGTTTCTCTCCCGATCGCCGGCCAAGTTTTCCGGCCACCCTCACCGTGACTCCGGCGACCCACAAACAACCAATATACGCGGATTTTGTTCAATCGATTTACCCCGACACATCCTCGTGATTGAATCGAACCGTGACCCACTGTAATTTAATATTTGAGTGCGATTTGGAACCGCCCCACGAAGCTTCCACTTTCGGCCGACCACTCGCCACAATCATGCACTAGACAATAAATTAATCAAATTGATTGTGCACATACAATCATTTCATCGTTTAAAGCATTCCATTAAGTTCCATTTCAGCAAAAATCAACAAAATCAAACCATTCGAATCCCACGAACCGTCGACCTGCAACCCCTATCAAAACCCCATCTACGATCAATTTTAACTAAGATTGATAAGGGGCTTTGCTTTCAGATCATAATACGAAGCTGACCTAGAGTTTAATTTGATTACAATCGTGGTTTGAAGCATCAATTGATCAAACAGTGTCGCGACCTGTTCTTCATCAGGTTGATCATCAATCGACTTCAAATCAGGTAATTAGAACCACCTACTTACTCGGTTTCTCATGGGCAATCAAAGCCCTAAGCTTGATTTCATATACAACAGCCAATTGGGGTTCGATTTGGGGTGAATCAGTTCTAGGGTTCTTGCAATTTGGGGATTCCTCTTTAATGTGTGTTTAAAAGGAAAGGAACCCAGCAATAACCAAGGCTGCGGCCCTGGTTCACTGGTTCACGCATCACACTGCTTAACACAAGGTCCCGGGTTCGAACCCGGTTGACCACAACCATTTTTTTAAGCCTTTTTGGGCTTTAAAAAAATTAAATAAAATTTCTAAAAATTGTAAAAATCAGTTTTATAAACCTTGTTTATTTTAAAAGTTAGTTAACTATTTTCTGTAAATTTATTTATTTAAACACCTTAACAATTCATATATATAAATATTAACACATATTATTAATTAGTTATTTTTATAACAATAAACTTTAAATAGTGGGAATCATTAAGATGTTATTAGCCATTATGTTATCTTTGAATCTTAGATATCCTAAATAGTATTCTAGTTCATTGTCTTTGATCATAGGATGCCCGTTTGCATAAGTACTCGTTTAATTCGGTTTACGTTTTAAACATATTTTTATTGCTTAACTTAGTAAACTTGATATGAACCTATTTTGATATTGTTTTAGCTACTGGAAATATAAGTATTTTGACCAAATTAAGATTTAGTCATTAACCGAGCATTTTAAACAAGTCACACGTTTAACTAGTTTTTATGAATATTTTGGGATGTGATTTTATAAATGACAAACGGATTAATAATATGATTAGCCAAATTTTTCAGAAGTCAATCATGATTTATACTTATTTATAAAAATATTTCCAGACCCGTAACGGACGTATTTTAACTAGAAATAATTTTACGGTTTACCAAAATACCTTGATTTATACGTATTTTACAGCCAACTTACGGAGGCCATAACTTTATCATAATAGATCCAAATCAGTTAAACCTTATGTCCATGACGAAGTTTGTCGAAAAACGAATCTGTTGATATATAAAACATAGAAAAACTCATTCGTTTAGACCTCCAAACGATCGTTTTCGTAACAGCTAGCAGTTCTGCGCAACTGTAAAGATCCACGTTTTTCTCATATTTCGGTAATCCAAATCAGAAACTTTTCTAAATGAAAGTTGTTTAGAAATCACTAATCTAGTAAACTGGAGATTTTCAGAATTTTTAAACGTTGTTTAGTATTTTTAACGAGTGCGAAAAGACAAGGGCAGAACTGGAATTTTTCCAATTTAAAATAGGAAAATCCAAACTATAATTTGCGTTACGTTGTCGTAGGTTCTCGCGGCGTTAACTGAGCCTAGACTTTGTTTCTGATTATTGTCATTCGTGTATAAGGTACGGATTCCTGATTCTTTATATCTTAGTATAAATAATATTTTCCGTTACTTTGAAGTACGGATTCTGTTATCATAATATTCACTTTTGTTCTGTTACTTATTGTACGGATTCTGTTTCCTTGTTATCATAAGTATTTACTTTTGATTCCGTTACTTTGCAGTACAGATTCCTGATTTCTGTCTCGTATTTGATTTCCGTTCATTTCTAGTTTTGATTCCTGTCATACATATATAATTTGCTTTTGATCCTGTTATAAGTAGCTTGACTACTATATATTTCTGAATTTGTTACCCGAGCTCTCCCTATCTTGGGGGCGACCAAGACGCGTTATTGCGGCATCGATAACGTGGCACCAACCGTGGCGGTGAGCTGAGATCACGGCGTCTCTAAAGAGGACTCTGAAATTATGTCTGGTTATATTATTATTTCCTCAGAGGCGTATGGATCGATCCTAGGCTAGTTCTGTTATTTCCTGATGGATGGTTACACACCATTTCATTCAGGACTCTGGTGAATGGTTTGTATGTCTGCCCATACTCTATTTCACATTGGTTCACGGGCTCGCTACCTGTGTTCCCCCTGTTCAGTTATTATATGATATGATTATTAGCTCGGGGTATGTTCTATCTGATATATGTCCTATGACGTATGTTCTATTTGATATATATATCTTATGATCTTTGATTCTCCATTATCATTATGTCTGTTTATTTTTGATATCTGCCAATTCCTTGATTATCACATGTCTGTTTATTTTTGATATCTGCCGATTCTTTGATTATCACCATGTCTGTTTATTTTTGATATCTGCCGATTCTTTGATTATCATCATGTCTGTTTATTTTTGTTATCCGCTATTCCGTTCACTGAGCGTTATGCTCAGGTGTGCTTTTGTTTTCATGCACGTCAGGTCAGCAGGGTAATCCGGGAAACCAGTGAAGAGTGAATTGAAGACCAAGATTATCTGTTACTTTAATTAATGTATTGAACATCTTAATTAGGTTTTGGAATTTGAACTTGTAATCGTTTTTAATAATGGGAATGCGTTTGGATTTTGATTACCGTGATAGTGACACGTCAGCCCTCTCCGGGCTGGGGTGTTACAGTTGTGGTATCAGAGCAAAGGTTCTTTCCTGTAGAAAACTTAAACATTAATAATAAACTTGTGAGGTAATGGGTAGACGTTGGGTTAGGATCTAATTTCTGTTTCCAATCTAAATTCCAGTGTTCACACGCATGTTTTCATTTCAGATGGCCCCTAAGAGACGTGTGAACAACCGCAATAAATCGAGTGGCCCCTCATCTGATACTCCTCTTGAAACCCTCGTTGCTAATGCTGTAAACGCTGCCATTTCTGGAATACTCCCTAATCTGATGACTCAGACTGCTCAAACGGTCATCCAGCAGATGCAACAGGCAAATTCGGAGGGAAACAACACAGGACCTCCACCCGGTGGAAATAACTCAGAGCCACCTTCTGGCGGGAACCACACTGGACCATCTTCCGGTGGAAATGCAACACCACCTGTGGCTGAGATTCATGTTTGGCTTGAGCGCTTTATGAAGCAAAGACCAAGATCTTTTAGTGATGCTGCTACACCGATGGATGCTCGGAACTGGATAGCCCATATGGAAAAGATATTCGAAGTGCTAGGAGTCGATGACATATTTAAAACTAGGTTGGCCTCTTACAAACTGGAGGATGATGCTCTAGTTTGGTGGGAAGGGGTAAAACTTGCACATGGTGGAGAAGGTTATGCTGCTACCATTACTTGGGCCGATTTCCGCACAATATTCTTCCGGAAGTATTTCTCTGAAGTGGAACGAAGTGAGTATGCACGGGAATATGCATCTATTGAGCAACGCGATGGTGAACCTTGGCAAGAATTCATGGCAAGATTCTGTAGGTTGGCTAGTTTTCTTGGGGAAGCTGCAGGTAGCCCAGAGGCCCAAGCAGAAAAGTTGAAATGGGCTGTTCATGAGAGGACTCGGAGGTGGATAGTGACTCAAAGGTTTAACAATATCAATGAAGTAGCTGATGCCGTGAAAACACTTGACATGGAAAACAAGAAGAGGTTAGCTAAAGCTGAGGAGAGTCGAAAGAGAAATCGTGAAGGACACCATACCGCACCTTCTGGGCAATCTTCAAGCGAGAAACACCATACAGGTGATCGAAAAGCCCAATTCAACAGAAATAATAACCGCCAAGGTAATCAATGGAAACAAAAACAGCAGAATCCTAAACCTGCCGAAAACCAAGGTCAAGAGCAAGTCCCGGTATGCACTACATGTGGAAAACGTCATTTTGGTGTTTGTCGGCGAGCTTCAGGAGCCTGTTTTAGATGTGGAAAGACCGGCCATGTACTGAAAGACTGTCCGTATCCTGATAACAAAGGGAAGGCTGGAAATAGTGCAAAGCAGCCTACTAATGGAGGACGAGTGTTTGCTCTGAACGCAAAGGATGCAGCAAACACACCAGGTATGACTCTTGATATTCCTCCCATATGTGAATCTGTCGTATCTGAATAATCTAGTAGTCTTACCATGTAAATTATGCTTGTTATCTATTACTAAGTGTGCCATGGTAACATAAATTCTTTAGGTACTGTTTCTGGTACTCTCATGTCAGGAACTCGTGAAGTTCAAGTCTTATTTGATACTGGAGCAACACACTCCATAGTTTCTCAATCTTTTCTTAAACATCTAAAGATAAGCCCAACATTATTAGAAAATACTTTGAATATTATGACTCCTATGGGAAACTCTGTTACAATCTCTCATGTGTATGAGGATTGTTCGATCCGAGTTGAATCGCTCATTCTTACAGCGGATCTGTTGCCCATGCAAATGGAAGATTTTGATATCATCTTGGGAATGGACTGGTTAACTCGGCATCATGTTACAATTGAGTGTCAGACTCGTCGCATTCTGTTTGGAGATCCCCATCATCCTGAACTCATTTATCAGGGGACTAAACCTCGAAAAACTCTTCAAATAATTTCAGCACTTAAGGCTCGTAAATCCCTACTGCACGGCGCTACAGGATTCCTTGCTTCAGTTAAAATTTTATCTCCTGAAGAGCCTAGTATTTCTGATTATCCGGTTGTTTGTGATTTTCCCGATGTCTTTCCTAAGGAGTTACCTGGACTTCCACCAGACCGCGAGGTGAAATTCACTATTGATCTTATTCCTGGTGCTGAACCGATTTCTAAGGCACCTTACCGTATGGCACCACTTGAACTCAAAGAACTGAAGGAGCAATTACAGGAGTTGTTAGATCTTGGATTTATTAGACCAAGTGTCTCACCTTGGGGTGCACCGGTCCTATTCGTGAAGAAGAAAGATGGTTCTTTGAGACTCTGCATTGACTACAGAGAACTCAACAAGATCACTATCCGTAATCGTTACCCTCTGCCTCGTATTGATGATTTATTTGATCAGCTTCAGGGTGCAAAGTGTTTCTCTAAAATTGATCTGAGGTCTGGTTACCATCAGCTAAAGATCAAAGATTCTGATGTCCCTAAATCTGCCTTCCGTACGCGATATGGTCACTATGAATTTTTGGTTATGCCGTTCGGGTTAACGAATGCCCCAGCTGTTTTTATGGACCTAATGAACCGAGTTTTCCATGACTATCTGGATAAGTTCGTCATCGTGTTTATAGATGACATTCTTATCTATTCTAAGAGTAAGGAGGAACATGAAGACCATCTTCGTATCGTGCTTGAAACTCTGCGTAAAAAGAAGCTTTATGCTAAGTTTTCAAAATGTGAATTTTGGTTGAGTCAAGTAGCCTTTCTGGGTCATGTGGTCTCTGCAGATGGTATTATGGTGGATCCAGCAAAGATAGAGGGAATCACTAAATGGCCAAGACCTACTTCAGCCACAGAAGTCCGGAGTTTTCTTGGTCTTGCTGGTTACTATCGTAGATTTGTCGAAGGGTTCTCTGTTATTGCTTTACCCCTTACGCAACTTCTAAGGAAAGGGGTTAAGTACTCTTGGAATGATGAGCGGGAGAAAAGCTTCAAAGAGCTTAAGAAGAGATTGGTGTCTGCCCCGATTCTTACACTTCCATCGGGCACAGGTGGATATCAGATTTACAGCGATGCCTCTAAAAAGGGACTCGGATGTGTGCTAATGCAGCATGGTAAGGTCATTGCTTACGCTTCGCGGCAGTTGAAACCTTATGAGGTTAATTATCCTACGCATGATCTTGAACTCGCTGCTGTTATTTTCGCGCTGAAAATATGGCGTCACTATCTTTACGGAGAGACTTGTGATATTTTTACTGATCACAAGAGCTTGAAATACATCTTCACACAAAAAGAACTATACATGAGGCAGAGAAGATGGTTAGAATTGTTAAAAGATTATGATGCCAATATTCAATATCATCCGGGAAAGGCCAATGTGGTAGCTGATGCTCTTAGCAGGAAGAGCTCAGGAACAGTAGCCTCCCTACAGCTACAGCCTCAGAACATTACCGATCTTGATAAATTAGGTATTGGCCTACATATTGGCAAGAGTGGCGGATATCTCGCTAGTCTTCAGATAGAATCAGACTTAATATTCCGGATTAAGAACGCACAGAAAGACGATGGTGAACTCTGGGTAATCTTACAGAATGTGGAGATTGGTAAGCAATCAGAATTCAGAGTAGATGAGCATGGAGTAATCTGGTGTGGTAAACGTTTATGTGTGCCTAATGATTCTTCTCTTCGAGAATCGTTATTAGCTGAGGCACATAGTTCTCCGTTCTCTATCCATCCAGGATCTACTAAGATGTATCGTGATCTTCGTCAGAATTTCTGGTGGAATGGTATGAAAGAAGACGTGGCTACGTATGTTAGTCGTTGCCTTACTTGTCAGCAGGTCAAGATTGAGCATCAGAGAGCTAGTGGTTTGCTTCAGCCACTACCTATTCCTGTATGGAAATGGGATGATATTTCCATGGATTTTGTGACAGGGTTGCCAAGGACATTTAAGAAGAATGATGCAATATGGGTTGTAGTGGACAGATTGTCAAAGTCGGCTCACTTTCTCCCAATTCAGCAATGATTTTCGGTTAGCAAACTTTCTGAAGTGTTCACACAAGAGATTGTTAGACTTCATGGCACTCCGGTGTCTATCGTGTCTGATCGAGACCCGAGGTTCACTTCTCGTTTTTGGAAGGGTTTGCAAGCTGCATGGGGTACCAAGTTGAGGTTTAGTACGGCGTTTCATCCTCAGACTGACGGTCAGTCGGAGCGTACTATCCAAACACTTGAGGACATGCTTCGAGCTTGTGCCTTAGAGTGGACTGGGAACTGGGATGAGTATTTGTGTTTGGTCGAGTTTGCTTACAACAATAGTTGGCAAGCTAGCATTGGCATGGCACCTTTCGAATTATTGTATGGTCGTAAGTGTAGAGCACCTATTTGTTGGGAAGAGGTCGGTGAAAGAGTTATCGAAGGACCTGAGTTAGTTCAAATCACGAATGAGAAAGTTGCTATTGCTAGAGAAAAGTTAAAGGAAGCTCAAAGTAGACAGAAAAGTTATGCAGACCACACCATCGACTTTTGGAGTTTAAGGTTGGTGACAAAGTGTTCCTGAAGGTTTCGCCTTGCAAAGGCGTACGACGTTTTGGTCTTAAAGGGAAACTTAGTCCACGGTTTATCGGACCCTTTGAAATCCTGGAAAGAGTTGGTGAGGTTTCGTATCGTTTGGCTTTACCACCTCAACTGTCACATGTGCATAATGTCTTCCATGTATCTCTTTTAAGGGGGTACAATTATCACCCTCTTCACGTTGTGAATTATCCGCTTCATTTGATTCGTGAAGACTTATCGTTCGAGGAGGAACCCGAGGCCATACTTGACCGACAAGAACGCATTATGCGAAGGAAAACTATTCCTTTTGTCAAGATATTATGGAAAAATCATTCCGAACGCGAAGCTACATGGGAGATAGAAGATGAAATCCGTTCCCAATATCCGAATCTTTTTACAGCTTAGTACTTGGTTTTTATTAATGTATTCTTGACATATTTTGGCTTTACGCTATAAAGTTATCAGTTACTAATTTCTGACCATCAGACTAGCTATTACATGTTTCTATCTTTGTGAATAACTCCGTCTCTGCATCTAAATGATTAAGAGTTATCTCATCCACTCGTTGATTCCTTACTACTCCGTGTTCGTTATGTCATATCTTGTTTCGATCTGTACCCGGCAATTTCGTGGACGAAATTATTTTAAGGGGGATAGAATTATAATACCCGTAATAAAAAATAATAATAAAAAATAATAATAATAATAACAATAATAAAGGTGCAGGGGGTGATTGTGCCGTTTTAGAAACTAAAAATATTAAATTTGTGCATAAAACGACAGGAGCTTAAACCACAGGGACCATTTGTGTAAAATGGTCAAAACCATTCTGTTTCTCTCCCGATCGCCGGCCAAGTTTTCCGGCCACCCTCACCGTGACTCCGGCGACCCACAAACAACCAATATACGCGGATTTTGTTCAATCGATTTACCCCGACACATCCTCGTGATTGAATCGAACCGTGACCCACTGTAATTTAATATTTGAGTGCGATTTGGAACCGCCCCACGAAGCTTCCACTTTCGGCCGACCACTCGCCACAATCATGCACTAGACAATAAAATTAATCAAATTGATTGTGCACATACAATCATTTCATCGTTTAAAGCATTCCATTAAGTTCCATTTCAGCAAAAATCAACAAAATCAAACCATTCGAATCCCACGAACCGTCGACCTGCAACCCCTATCAAAACCCCATCTACGATCAATTTTAACTAAGATTGATAAGGGGCTTTGCTTTCAGATCATAATACGAAGCTGACCTAGAGTTTAATTTGATTACAATCGTGGTTTGAAGCATCAATTGATCAAACAGTGTCGCGACCTGTTCTTCATCAGGTTGATCATCAATCGACTTCAAATCAGGTAATTAGAACCACCTACTTACTCGGTTTCTCATGGGCAATCAAAGCCCTAAGCTTGATTTCATATACAACAGCCAATTGGGGTTCGATTTGGGGTGAATCAGTTCTAGGGTTCTTGCAATTTGGGGATTCCTCTTTAATGTGTGTTTAAAAGGAAAGGAACCCAGCAATAACCAAGGCTGCGGCCCTGGTTCACTGGTTCACGCATCACACTGCTTAACACAAGGTCCCGGGTTCGAACCCGGTTGACCACAACCATTTTTTTTAAGCCTTTTTGGGCTTTAAAAAAATTAAATAAAATTTCTAAAAATTGTAAAAATCAGTTTTATAAACCTTGTTTATTTTAAAAGTTAGTTAACTATTTTCTGTAAATTTATTTATTTAAACACCTTAACAATTCATATATATAAATATTAACACATATTATTAATTAGTTATTTTTATAACAATAAACTTTAAATAGTGGGAATCATTAAGATGTTATTAGCCATTATGTTATCTTTGAATCTTAGATATCCTAAATAGTATTCTAGTTTATTGTCTTTGATCATAGGATGCCCGTTTGCATAAGTACTCGTTTAATTCGGTTTACGTTTTAAACATATTTTTATTGCTTAACTTAGTAAACTTGATATGAACCTATTTTGATATTGTTTTAGCTACTGGAAATATAAGTATTTTGACCAAATTAAGATTTAGTCATTAACCGAGCATTTTAAACAAGTCACACGTTTAACTAGTTTTTATGAATATTTTGGGATGTGATTTTATAAATGACAAACGGATTAATAATATGATTAGCCAAATTTTTCAGAAGTCAATCATGATTTATACTTATTTATAAAAATATTTCCAGACCCGTAACGGACGTATTTTAACTAGAAATAATTTTACGGTTTACCAAAATACCTTGATTTATACGTATTTTACAGCCAACTTACGGAGGCCATAACTTTATCATAATAGATCCAAATCAGTTAAACCTTATGTCCATGACGAAGTTTGTCGAAAAACGAATCTGTTGATATATAAAACATAGAAAAACTCATTCGTTTAGACCTCCAAACGATCGTTTTCGTAACAGCTAGCAGTTCTGCGCAACTGTAAAGATCCACGTTTTTCTCATATTTCGGTAATCCAAATCAGAAACTTTTCTAAATGAAAGTTGTTTAGAAATCACTAATCTAGTAAACTGGAGATTTTCAGAATTTTTAAACGTTGTTTAGTATTTTTAACGAGTGCGAAAAGACAAGGGCAGAACTGGAATTTTTCCAATTTAAAATAGGAAAATCCAAACTATAATTTGCGTTACGTTGTCGTAGGTTCTCGCGGCGTTAACTGAGCCTAGACTTTGTTTCTGATTATTGTCATTCGTGTATAAGGTACGGATTCCTG
Organism: Flaveria linearis; assembly: GCA_024085815.1. Lineage (NCBI taxonomy): Eukaryota > Viridiplantae > Streptophyta > Magnoliopsida > Asterales > Asteraceae > Flaveria > Flaveria linearis. Next base: position 7,104,667 of record CM044014.1, read on the forward strand.
ATTCTTTATATCTTAGTATAAATAATATTTTCCGTTACTTTGAAGTACGGATTCTGTTATCATAATATTCACTTTTGTTCTGTTACTTATTGTACGGATTCTGTTTCCTTGTTATCATAAGTATTTACTTTTGATTCCGTTACTTTGCAGTACAGATTCCTGATTTCTGTCTCGTATTTGATTTCCGTTCATTTCTAGTTTTGATTCCTGTCATACATATATAATTTGCTTTTGATCCTGTTATAAGTAGCTTGACTACTATATATTTCTGAATTTGTTACCCGAGCTCTCCCTATCTTGGGGGTGACCAAGACGCGTTATTGCGGCATCGATAACGTGGCACCAACCGTGGCGGTGAGCTGAGATCACGGCGTCTCTAAAGAGGACTCTGAAATTATGTCTGGTTATATTATTATTTCCTCAGAGGCGTATGGATCGATCCTAGGCTAGTTCTGTTATTTCCTGATGGATGGTTACACACCATTTCATTCAGGACTCTGGTGAATGGTTTGTATGTCTGCCCATACTCCATTTCACATTGGTTCACGGGCTCGCTACCTGTGTTCCCCCTGTTCAGTTATTATATGATATGATTATTAGCTCGGGGTATGTTCTATCTGATATATGTCTTATGACGTATGTTCTATTTGATATATATATCTTATGATCTTTGATTCTCCATTATCATTATGTCTGTTTATTTTTGATATCTGCCAATTCCTTGATTATCACATGTCTGTTTATTTTTGATATCTGCCGATTCTTTGATTATCACCATGTCTGTTTATTTTTGATATCTGCCGATTCTTTGATTATCATCATGTCTGTTTATTTTTGTTATCCGCTATTCCGTTCACTGAGTGTTATGCTCAGGCGTGCTTTTGTTTTCATGCACGTCAGGTCAGCAGGGTAATCCGGGAAACCAGTGAAGAGTGAATTGAAGACCAAGATTATCTGTTACTTTAATTAATGTATTGAACATCTTAATTAGGTTTTGGAATTTGAACTTGTAATCGTTTTTAATAATGGGAATGCGTTTGGATTTTGATTACCGTGATAGTGACACGTCAGCCCTCTCCGGGCTGGGGTGTTACATGGAATGTATTTCGGAATCATCATTCATCATGTATTATTGATAAGTGTATGTGTTTCAGTGTTTCTTATGAAGTTTATAACATATATGAATAAGCTCGTGTGCGTCCTATAATCCAGTGACAAAGATATCTATCTGATGAGGTTGTTTTTCCCTAACTATGAAGGTGATCTAGGCGTTGGACCGTGATATGTCATCATGTTATCTAAAGTGTTTATCGTAATATTAACATTTTTTACAATAAACATTTTGTGGAGGGTTTGATTCAAAATGTCCATAAGTTGTTTATGAATCTTATTAGTTTAGTTACTATTTTAATTATATATTGCAACAATGGCAACCTACAACTCTCGTTTGTAAGTTTATTTTGTATGAAAGAAGTGAAAATAAAATAATCACTATAACATAAGTTTATAACTTCTTAAAACCTTGTAACACTACAAGAAATGTCAGTAATAGCGGCGCCTCTATTAGCGGCGACAGGATCATTGGCGGCGACAGTAAATAGCGGCGACACCATTAGCGGCGACATGTCGCCGCTATTGCTCTTCAATCCGTTTCCAATTTTGACCAACAGATCTGACCGTTAATCGTGCAACAGATCTAACGGACAGGGATTGATCGTACTTAAGCAATAGCGGCGACACTATTAGCGGCGACATGTCGCCGCTATTGGTTAAAAATATACAGCCCCACCTTCGGCTTCCCTCCACATTTCCCCCTTTCCCTCCACATCCTCCACATCCTCCCGATCAACACTGTCTCTCCACATCCTCTCCGAGTTCTTGCCACCGGCCACCACCGGTCACCATCCGAGCTCCCCCGAGCACCACCCAACACCACCTGAGCACCACATCCCCCTTTCGCCGAGCACCACCGACCACCACTCCCGTCTTCTTTCCTCCTCTCGCCGGTCACCATCCGAGCACCACCGAGCACCACATCATTGCTGCATCCGACCACCACCACTGCTGCAACCCACCACCACCACTGCAACCGACCACCCTTGTTTAGGTATGAATTTTTGATTTAGTTGTGTTATTGTGTGACATTGTTAGCTATGAATTTGGGTATTTAGGTATGAATTTTTGATTTAGTTGAAACATTATTTAGGGATGAATTTTGATTTATTTGTGTTATTGGGTGAATTATTTAGGTATGAATTTGGGATTTAGTATGTATTTTTTATTTTAGTTGTGTTGAAACATTATTTAGCTAGAATTTTTGATTTAGTTGTGTTATTAGATGAATTTTTAGGTTATGTTAGTTGTGTGCCTCTTTAATTTAGTTATACAAGTTATTTGTTAAATTATTTGTTTATAATGTTTATTAATTAGATGTTAGTTTAGGTGTTTTGTTGGTTGAAAATTATTATGTTAATAATGCTTAATAATTAGATTATTTAGGTTATGATAGTCGTGTAACAAGTTGTGTTATTTGAAAATTATTGTTTAGTAATTTGTGTATAGACAAAACAATGATCACTATAAAATGACAAGTTGTGTTATTTATAAACACAAATGATCATTGTTTAGTTGTTTGATTTTTTAGTGATTTCTTATTGTTTTTCATTACTATAAAAACATAATTTAGGTTATGATCATTTGTGTTTTATATTAATGAAAAACAATAAAAAATCACTAAAAAAATCAAACGAAACGTGACATTTTTTAAAACAATTACAATAATGTTTCAATTTGTTTAGACATTGTCACATTTCATTTAATTGTTATAGTAATTGCTTATTGTTTTACATTATGAGCGTTTACGTTTCGTGACTTCATTCTAATCATCACGAGCTTAGAAATACCCGCCCGAAATTGATTTAGTAATTAATTTCGGGTTGTCCCCGTTTTGGGACTGCTTTTTGAATATTTTATCTCATTTAGGATATGAATGTGTATTACATATTGTTTGTTTAAGAAAAATTTGGTCATTTTCTCTTTGCTCCTCGGGTATATATTTCTATATACTTGGGAGCTAAGAGGAAATGCTGCCGAATTTTTCTTAAACAAACAATTATGTAATACATGTTCATATATGAGATAAAGTATTCAAAAAGTGGGTATAGCAGCCTACCCTTTGGAATTCTCAATCTACTGTCCTACTTTTTGTTTGATAAATAATGTATCGGTGGAAAATGATTTATTAGTTGTGTTATTTGATAAATAATATTGGATATAATGATATAAACTTAACTTAGTTTATTTAGCCTTTTATGTAACTTATGGCTTATGGTTTTCTGATGATTTTTCCCTTCTCTTTATGTATATGATTTTAGGGTTTCGGTAAGATTCATTCTGATAATCACGAGCTTAGTAATTCCTTTTTGTTCGAGTTTTGTGGATAATTTTTCATCCACTTAAATCCTAATATATTTTGCAGTTCCATAATCATGCCTATCGATAAAAGTTGGCTTCTTAATCCGAATCGTAGATCACCTGAGTATCAACAAGGACTTAGCTCTTTTATAGATATGTGCGAAAAACTTGTGGACAGTTATGGCCAGATTCGATGTCCATGTATGAAATGTCAGAATACGGTATTATTAGGATGGGTTAAAATGAAATATCATTTAGAAATATGGGGCATGTGCCGGTCGTACAAGGATTGGATCTATCACGGTGAAAGTTTAATTCCTGAAGTTGTAGTTGTGGAAAACGTTGCGCCAACAAACGAAATGGCTGACGTTATCGAAGACGTTATGGAGGAGAGTAGCGGTCTCCATGAGCAGAGTAGTGGTCTCCATGATGATTTTGAGAACTTGTTAGAAGAAGTTCAATCAGAATTATATCCGGGTTGTGCTAAGTTTTCTTCACTTGATTTTTTAGCAAAGCTTATGCATATCAAGGTGAAGAATAAATGGACTAATAGCTCATTTGATGAGCTTCTTGAGTTGTTACAATCTTCACATCCTGAGGGTAATAAAATCCCATCTTCTCATTATGTAGCAAAAAGGACATTAAAAAAGATTGGTTTAGGATATGAGTCGATACATGTGTGCAAATATGATTGTGCTCTTTTCTGGGGAGAAAACCTTTTGTTAGAAAAATGTCCCGTTTGTAATGAGAGTAGGTGGGTTGATACAAATACAAAGGGCAAGAAGTTACCTCACAAGGTGTTACGATGGTTTTCTTTAACCCCGAGACTACGACGATTGTATTCTTCAAGGCACACGGCAAAAGATATGATTTGGCATAGTACCGGACGATCAGAAGAGGGTACGATGCGACATCCTGTTGATGGTACCTCATGGAAAGATTTTGACATAAAGTACCCGACCTTCTCAAGGGAACGGCGAAACGTTCGCCTAGGGCTTGCAGCCGACGGTTTTAATCCATTTGGTAACATGAGTTCGGCTCATAGCACGTGGCCGGTTGTACTCACCACATACAATCTGCCTCCATGGTTATGCATGAAAGAGTCATCATTTATGTTGTCATTGTTGATTCCTGGTCCTAAATCACCCGGGAAAGACATGGATGTGTTTCTTAGGCCGTTGGTGGATGAGCTTAAGCAGTTGTGGGTGTCAGGCGTACGTACTAAAGACGCGGCGACAAACACGTTCTTTACAATGAAAGCGGCGTTGTTATGGACTATAAACGACTTTCCAGCTCGTAGTAGTTTATCTGGTTGGAGCGGGCAGGGTTACAAAGCATGCCCGACATATAACGAAGACACTCCTTCTATGCGTGTTACAAATAAAGTTGTATATGTTGGTCATCGGCGATTCTTAGATGCTAACCATGAGTGGAGAACAAGTTTAGAATTTAACGGAGAACCCGAGATCAGAGCCCCTCCGAAACAGTTTAATGATACAGACATAGAAGCACAAATTAGTCGTCTACGCCATCGTTTGCCGGGTAAGCATCCCGATTTTGGAGGTGTAAAATCAAAGCGGGAGGAGTTTGAGTTGAACTGGTCGAAACGAAGCATATTTTTTGAACTTGAGTATTGGTCTTCTCTGCAGCTAAAACATAACCTAGATGTGATGCATATCGAAAAAAATGTGTGTGACAGTTTGTTGGGTACTCTTCTAATGAATGAAAAGAGCAAAGATACGCCAAATGCACGTGTTGACCTGAATAATCTAAATATTCGAAGTAGGCAGTGGTTGGAGAAAAAGAATGGCAAGTGGTATAGTCCACATCCAAAATACTCATTGAAGATCAGTGATCGAAAGTTATTTTGTGAGTTTATAAAGGATGTTAAATTGCCTGATGGGTTCGGATCTAATATCAGGAAGAGAGTGGTAGATAACAATACTAATATTACTGGGTTGAAATCTCATGACTGTCATATTCTCATGCAGCGTTTAATACCGATTGGGGTTAGATGCTTTTTGACCAAAGATACTTATACACCAATAGTTGATCTTTGTACGTTTTTTAAGCAACTCTGCTCAAGAACACTATTGGTCGAGGATATGAAGAAAGCTAAGGATGCCATTCTTATAATATTGTGCAAGTTAGAGTTGATCTATCCTCCGGCGTTTTTTGACATTATGGTTCATTTAGTTTTGCATTTACCTGATGAAGCGATTCGTGGTGGTCCTGTATGTATGAGATGGATGTATCCGTTTGAAAGATATATGAAAAAACTAAAAAATTATGTCAGAAACAAAGCAAGGCCGGAAGGTTGTATAGTTGAAGGTTATGTTGCTGAAGAAGCTCTATCATTTTGTTCGAGATACCTTCGAGATGTTGAGACTCAGTTTAATCGCCCTGACAGAAACGAGGATGTCATTATCCAAAAAAGAAACGTGTATGCATTTGAGTCTAAATGTCGTCCGGCTAGTGCAACAAAGATGAAATACCTTTCTCCAAGTGAAAAGCTTAAGTTAGAATGGTTTGTGCTCGATAGCTGTCAAGAAGTCAGAGATTATATGAAGTAAAGTTTCCTATCTTTAACTTTGCATCATTAATTAAATATATTTCATTGTCACTTATTGTATATTTTTATCAATATTGTAGTGAATTTAAATCTGTATGTCCACATGAGGATATTAAAATCAAATTTCCATCATGGTTCCTCGAGAAGGTAATCTATATCTAACACGTGTTACTATATATTTGTTAGGTATTCCATATATAACACGTGTTAGTCAATATTTTCTTAGGTTTATTCGATGAAAATACAAAATTCTCCAAAATTTCATTCAGAGTTGTATGCTCTTTCAATGGGTGCGGATGTAAATGCCTATAGTTATACTGCTTGCATAGTCAACGGTGTTAGGTTTATGGTAGTTGATCGTGACGCGCAACGCACAACGCAAAACTCCGGTGTTTTAGTGGAGGGAGAGAATGGTGAGAAATATTATGGGCAACTTGAGGAGATTATTGAATTACATTATGCAAATGGTATTCAACTGTCCTATTTCGTTGCAAATGGTTTGATACTCGAAGGGGCGTTTCATACGACAATAATATCATTAGTATCAACACAGAACGTGAATGGGACAAAGACGATCAACTCATATTTGCCTCTCAAGCTAAACAAGTGTTCTACATCCGAGAACCTTCTCGAAGAAATCAAAACAATAATCACCGGTGGGTCGTCGAGAATGTTAATCATCGAAAAATTTGGGATCGCCCTACAACCAATGATGGTGTCATGGAGAACATTCAAAATGTTGACAATGACTTGACAGAAGATCTTGACGTTGTTCACAACCACTCTTCATCTAATAGCATACTTTTCATTGACTTCACACAATACTTTCATAACATACCTACTCATGTCACCGAAGACGAGACTCCAAGTGAAGTTAATCCGCCAACTGTTACCGCTGAAGAGGTGTTTGAAGACGAGGATGATTATGATGAGGACGATTCTGATTATGACACCGAAGAGTCTGACGAAGATACTGAAGTATATGAGGGTGACTCTGATTGAAACATTTGTTAGGATTTGTATATGTATTTATTTATTTAAACCTTTGTTTGTATTTCATGTTGTACTACAAAACTTTCTTCTTATTTTAACATTATGTTTTAAATCTTATATTTCAAGACATGTTTTCATTGTGGATTGTTCTCGTATACCTTATGGCTGATGTGATGAGTCACGGAGGTGATGGCGCGGGGGATCCACCACTTCCTCCATTTGACACTCATGGGAGTCACGCGTTAGACGGTAATGGTTATTATAATTAATTATATACTATGTTTATTCAATTATTATTAATATATGATGCAATCAATGATTTTTTAATCTGATTACAGGCACGCCTTCTCGTAAAACAAGAGGCAAGGCGAAAAATAAGAAATTGCAGCAAGAGCTAGCTAAAAAGGGAGGACCTTTATCTCTACCCTTTGATAGAGCTGCCACGTATACCCCCGTTGGCGAACTTAATGATATGTTTGTTCGCGAGGTGGGGATATACATGGAAGCTAATTTACCTTTTAATGTTCGTTCGTCTGAAAATCTTTCCGATGCTCAAAAGAATGCTTTGGAAGAGCATATGGCGGTAAAATTTTATAAGTTATATGTTTGTTATTCATTTTTACATAAATAACTTTTATTTTGTTGAACTTAAATGTAGCGACGCTTTGACTTTGATGAGATATTGCGAGATCGTGAGCGCGCACAGATAGAGGGTGGAATCCGTGCGGTGTTTCTCAAACGATTTAGAGATCGAAAAAATGTGGCAAAAAAACATTTTGATCGGGTTGGAGGCTACGATAATGTAGAACAAGCAAGGGTCAATCCTCCAACAGGAATGAATCATGATAATTGGAACAAAACCGTTGACTATTTTATGAGTGACGCATATAGGAATGTGTCAAGTTCAAACAAATCAAATCGTCAACAACAAATATATACAAACCGTGGGGGGACTGCTTCATATAGTAGTTATTGTTATAAGCAGGTAATGATTTAAATTTATATATTTGTGTATTATATATTAGCATTTTTTAATATATAATATACTTTTTAAAAACAGAATAAAAGCAGACTTGAAACGTTTCATGATGCTCATACTGGTAAAGATGGGACATTTGATAGCGAGGTAGCAGAGCAACAATATGTAAGTATTTCTTAAAAGTATAATTTTTAAATATATATTTATGTATGTATAAATATGTTAATATATTTTTGTTAATTAATACAGAACCAATTAAAGGAAAGGTTTGATGAGCTAAGTCAAACCCAAAATCAAGAAAGTGGATCATCAACGCTGAATGAAGTCGATATCTTTGAGTCGGTGTTGGGACAACGGCGTGGACATATTCGGGGGATTGGGCATAAACCATTTTCATCTGCAGGGACGAGTTCTTTTGTTCATGATCATGAACAAACTCCTCAGTCGTTTACACAGGTAAGTGCATCATAGTTGGATGTGTTAAGTTCATCATAGTTCACTTAGGTTTATTATGACTTTTTATCCCTAAAATAGACTTTAATTATCTAAGTTTAGCTTAAACGGGTCAAAATGGGTGAAAACAACATGATTTGAGTTAAAACGGGTCAAAATGAGTTAAACTTGGATGTGTTAAGTTCATCATAGTTCATTTTGGTTTTTTATGACTTTTTATTGCTAAAATAGACTTTAATTATCTAAGTTTAGCTTAAACGGGTCAAAATGGGTGAAAACAACATGATTTGAGTTAAAACGGGTCAAAATGAGTTAAACTTGGATGTGTTAAATTCATCATAGTTCACTTAGGTTTATTATGACTTTTTATCCCTAAAATAGACTTTAATTATCTAAGTTTAGCTTAAACGGGTCAAAATGGGTGAAAACAACATGATTTGAGTTAAAACGGGTCAAAATGAGTTAAACTTGGATGTGTTAAGTTGATCATAGTTCATTTTGGTTTTTTATGACTTTTTATTGCTAAAATAGACTTTAATTATCTAAGTTTAGCTTAAACAGGTCAAAATGGGTGAAAACAACAAGATTTGAGTTAAAACGGGTCAAAATGAGTTAAACTTGGATGTGTTAAGTTCATCATAGTTGTTTTAGGTTATTATGACTTGGATGTGTTAAGTTAATCATAAGTGTGTTTGTTTAACATCATTAATTGACACTTCATATACTTAGCCAAGATATAAATGTATATTTTGTTTTTGTAGGAGCAAATTTCAAGTCTATTTCAAAACGCGCAATTTATGTCACAAATGACGCAATTAATTGCTTCGCAAAAGGCTCCAAATCAAGTCGAAGAAGAGGATTCAGACGAGGGGGATGAATAGCATGCTTATTATTGTATGACATTGCGTAATCTAGATTTTAAGCTTTTAAACATGACTTAATTATCTATGTATGATTGGATGATATTTTGTACGTAATCTAGATTGTAGTTTATGTATAATTTTATGATATTGTGTAGTGTAATCTAGATTTGATAAACATAGGTTTATTTTGGCTGGAAAACATGATTTCCAAAAAAAAAAAAAAAAATTAAAAAAAAGACTATTAGCGGCGACATATGTCGCCGCTAATAGTCGCAAAATACCATTAGGTGGCGACAATTATTAGCGGCGGTTTTTTGGTCAATAGCGGCGACACTTTTAGCGGCGACTTATTAGCGGCGACTCTTTGGTCAATAGCGACGAACTTTTAGTGGCGACTTATTAGCGGCGACAAGTCGCCGCTAATAGTAATAGCGGCGACACTTAGGGGTATTAGCGGCGACATATGTCGCCGCTAAAGGTCTTCTTCCTTGTAGTGTAAAGACCAGATGGCATTATTATTGATGAATAAGATGATGTTGATAAACAACTTGGTAATGATAGTTTACCAATACTGACTATAACAATGGATTAAAGTGCAACACACATTACTATTGATGGCAATGTTAATGTTTACAAAAATCAACTTCATGAGCATGAAAGTGTTACTCTAAAGAAGTCTATATTATGGGATAATTGTTGATGAAGATCAAGTTACTACCGATGGTAATTAGATACCAATGAAATCAACCGCCGATGAGGAAATTCATACACACAAGTTAGTAATGTTAAAAAAGGCATGTGGAAACGGATGAATATCAAGATTAATTAGGATTTAGAAAATATTACATTGATTTCACATTTATCTTTATGCAACCTTTGTTAAATTTTTTACATTATCTTTTAAAATCGTTAAACAACTTAGCTAGATGTGGCTTATATGTCGTAATGTGTTTCAAAATTGTTAGTGTTCTTAAGTTTTTGCAGTCAACCAATTGTTTTTTATTAGTTAAACAATTTAATTAGTTATGATGTTGTCGAAATTATATAATCAATTAAGAACAAAATTTTGGTAATCAGTTATGACCAATTGTTTTTTATTAGTTAAAAAATTTGACCAATTGTTTTTATTAGTTAAATTTATATGTGTAGGGTTGAATTCAAATGAAAACCAATAAACCAAATATCCATCTTTGAAAAGCAATATATATGTATTATACACACATATAACACATAATATAGATATAATTATGTACATATACATATACATATATATACATATATATATATATATTTAATCTAAAAAAAGCTAAGAATGATTTTAATCTTGACATGTGTGTTTTTATAAATTTTAAAGAAAATAATAGTTTGGTCATCGTGTTAAATACATCACGTTTGTGTCTAATATGTCATGTAATTGTGTAATATTTTTCATATTATGTTATACGTCTTAGTTCATTTCATGTTATTTTCTAAATTGATTTTATGTATTATATAAATTTATTATTATTTTATCATTATGTTTACATATTAAAAGTACATAACAATTATTATTTCACTAATGTATTTCTCAAAACTAAACATTTTTAGAAAACACAAATGTATTTAGTACAATACTATAACATGTTTATTAATATATATATAAATCTTAACTTATATAGCTTATTGATTTATACATTTATAATACACATAAACTAATAAAATGAAAAGAGTAAATTTCGGTTTTAGTCCCTGTGGTTTAACCATTTTAACCACTTCAGTCCAAAAAGGAATCTTTGATCATATCGTGCCCTGTGATTTTATTTTTATAACGGTTTTGGTCCTTGACACTAACTCTGTTAGTTTTTGTTGTTAATTCCAAGGGTATTTTGGTCAATCTACATATAAGGACTATTCTTGTAAATTATTAAGATTATATAATTATAAACTACAAGAACAAAACATAAAATCAGACAACTGCTGAGCCACCATCACCGGGCAACCACCATCGTCGGACAACCAACCCCCCTCCCCTCGAATTTTCGACCGAACTCTAATCACCACGGCGGCGCCGGTGGTCTTCCTGGCGAGTGGTGCTGAGTTCCTAAATTGCTGTAATTTTTAGAACTGTTGAGGCTGAGGTCGAGATATTTCAAGCGGCGGAGACGCGGCAGCAGGCGGTGGACGGTGCCGGAGAAGCAGTTGTAGGAGAGTGAGAGGTGACCGAGCGACGGTGGGAGGGAGTATCGGCCGATCGGACCGGTGAAATCGTTGTGTTTGAGGTCTAATCGTGTTAGGGTTAGGGTTACGAAAGGGGGGAGTGTGTCGGAGGGATGATTGTGACAGAGGATGAGGTTTGTTAACTCCGGTAGCTTTCCGATGGCTGACGGGATACCTCTAGTGAGCTGATTGTAGCTCAGATATAGGGTTTTAAGGTTTCGAAGGTGCCCTAATGTCGCCGGAATTTCGTGGAAGACGAAGTTCCAGCTAACGACGATGAACCGGAGGTTTCAGATGTTACCTAATGTCGTCGGAAGGGCGCTCATGATTCAGCTGAGGACGATGGTGAGTTCGGTGAGGGCGGTGAGTTTTCCGACGGAGGGGTGGAGGCGGCTGGAGTGGTTGTTGGGCTTTCTATTGGGGAAATGTGGATAGTCATCGAGGCAGAGGACGACGCCGTTTGGCTTCTTCTCGGAGACGAGGTTCGTGAAATCGGAATCTTCAATCGTCGATAGCGAATTCAGGTACGTAAACACCTTCCGATAGAACAGATTCTCCTGATTGATGAACATGAACTCGATCCTCAATCCAATTTCCCCATTTCTTCAACCGATAAACCAAAGTCGTTCGATACAAAAACAACCGAACACATACCAACACACATATAATAGCAAAGAATATTAGGAAACCCCCCATCAGAATGATTGAATTGGGGAAATTTATCAAAGAACCTTGTATACAAACCCCTTGAACATTAGTAGAAAACGTAATGGTGATTGGAGTTTGGATGTTGTACAGTAAGAATGTTTATGTGAGAAAGTTACAATAATTACCCTAATTTAATATAATTTACATAATGAGTCCTCCAAATGTAAAATGACCAAAGTACCCTCACATTTAACTGTAAAAACTAACAGAGTTAGTGTCAAGGACCAAAACCGTTATAAAAATAAAACCACAGGGCACGATATGATCAAAGATTCCTTTTTGGACTGAAGTGGTTAAAATGGTTAAACCACAGGGACCAAAACTGAAATTTACTCAAATGAAAAATAATGTAATGATCGAGTTAATGATCCTGTAAATTCAAAATATATATAGTTCTTGTATTTTATGAAACTAGTCGATTCTTGAATAGTAAATATAAAAAATTACATTATGAATTTTACACGTTTCATTAGTATACTCGATTAAAAAATATTACATTTGAATTTATTCACTCGTGTAAGTTGGATTAAGTTGTATTTCATTTAATCAAATCTAATTATTGTTAATTGAAATCCTATAAATAATTAGAAGGAAACAAGTTGTTAGACGAACAACAAGTTCTTGGTACATAACAGACAATATGCAACGACCATGAAGAATGTGATCTTACTTATAGACATAGTTAAATATATGTATAATATGTCTACAAAAAATAAGCTTTAGCTCTTTAAACAATAAGAAAATTTATAAAACGTATTTATCTGAAACTAAGTATATAACAAATTTTATTAGTTGATTGAATCAAAATTTGAGTCCATTTGTTTATTCCTAAAATAAACCTACGGCATAACTTTTTAATATCTTATGGTATGTATTTCAAGGAAAGTTAGTATACAGAGTATTTTTCTTATAAAGTGTAAAACACTAAACCTTTTTTTAAACAAAATATTTTAAATCGTTTTGCTTTAAAAAACTATAAACAAGTGAATTTTTTTATAAACTTTTACTAAAACAACAAGAATAATTACAAACCAGAGTTTTAAAAAACTAGATTTTTTATTAAAAAATTATTTGTTTAATATCTTAAACGTATGTTTAAAAATGAATCTATTTAGATAAGGTAGTTAAAAAATAGTATAATTATTTTATTTGTTGAACAATTACGTATGTGTAATTTTAATTATATTTTATATTAAAATATTATACTTTAACTATTCGTGTTTATTACTAACTATACTCTGTTTAATTAATGGGTTTTTAACATATCCATCTATCTATAGAATACTAAAATAAGCGTAAAACAATTGTAAGCGTCAGTATACTTACTTTCTCATTTATCTATATTATTAATAACAATATTGAATACTAAGAATATTACTCGTACCATTTTCAAATTTAAAAATTATATAATTTAATAAATTAAAAACCTATTTTTTATTAAAAAATACTTTTTAAAAACAAAAATTTTATAAAATATTGAATACAACAAACTTTTAAAAAATCATTTTTCTTAAAACATAATATTTAAAAATCACAACTTTTTTATTTAAAAATCATAATTTTTGATAAAACAAAAGTTAAAAAAAATACATAATTGTTTAGTCACTTAAAATAGCTATTTGTATGTAATTGTAATCGTATTTTATTTTCAAGCATGATTATATAATGCATAAATTTTTATTATTAATTATTTAATATTTTATTTATTCAATTCGTGCAATAGAAGGGAACTAACCTAGTTGTTAAGTAAATACTTATTATATTCTTCGATTTAAATAATTAACTATCATCGAATAATAATAAGTAATAACGGTATTGTTGTTACTGTGGATTTATCTAATCAGAATTTTAAGTTATTTGTGTGACTTGTGAATGCATATTTGAAAAGGTAATAATAACAAATTAGTCATAAATAAAATTATCAACTTTCATAAATAGTCTCAATAAATTTCTGTTATATAATATAACATAATATCTAGTTGCTTTATCAATTACCTATTATGAAATTAGCAAACGCGATGAACAGTGCGGGCCTCCATCTTGGCCGTTGATTTCTTATAAACGGATCTGCTCCGACCACGCGTCCTTATCTTTTCAAAGACACAAATACCTGTGCTTTGTGTGCTGTAGATCTGAGTCCTCTTCTCAGCCGTTTGGTCGTCGCCGTGGGTTGTGGGGTTTGTCGGCGAGTTCGACCGGTAAGTATGTGCTTTCGTTTTGTCCGTCCCTTTCCGGCGAGGCGGTCCCCCCGGTGACCAAAATGCGGTGGCTCTTTGTCCTCCGTACATGGTGTCGCCTGCTTTGCCTGTGACAGGTTTTGGGGGTTGCCGTCGGCTCAGGTTATTTGCCTCCTATATTACGTTGTTGTCGGTACAGGGGACGACGCCGCCGGTGGTATTTGCGTGATGCCATAGGTGGCATCTGTTTCACGGCGATGACCGCCAATCATTCCGCCGTTCCGGCTGCCTATGCATGCCGGTGGTCTCCGTATGGTGTATCTTGGCTCTTGGAGTGGTGTCGGTTCAGATCTCTGTAGATCTGATTGGCGATTGATGTCCCCGGTATTTGGTTCCCTTGGGTTCCGGTGGCGGTGGCGGTGGTGCTTGTCGCCGCTCTGCCTCGCCTTTGTGGTTGAGGTGGAGCAGGTGGCGCTCTTGTAGCCGTTGCCGATGTTAATGGCCATCTTTATTGCTCCCTTATCTTTGTGTTTCTGTGGGCCCTTTTAACGTTTCAGATGTACCTATTTGTGGTGTTTGGTTGTTGGCTGTTGATTCTGGTTATTGGGTTTCATTGCATTGTCGATGGGTGCGAGGCACTACCTCGCCGTCGCCGGTGGTTGCCTGGTATTCGCTTTTCCTTAATGGCAGTGCCGCATAGTCGCGGTTAAGGTTTGTTTGCCGCTGGACTTGCGTTACGTTCACGGTTTGGTTGTCCTTGGCACTGTGGTTGTTGTAGCCCTGTTTTAGGTCTTTTTCGGGTAACAATAACAGTTATGAACCTTTATTTTTCTGATGTTGGTTGGGTGCGTGAGAGACTGCTACGATGTTTTTGAATGTTTGATGAGTCTCCCTTTCGGTTTATTATTAGACCGATGATGGCGACTAGCAGATCGTCTGAGGCATTACTCACATCTCGATCTTCATGTGGTTACGAATTGTTGGTTGGTCTTCATTGTGTGGCAATGATGAAATTAAACGTAATAGATAGACGTTGAAATAGGTGCAGTCTTGGCGGGGCAGATTTCGAGGACGGTGGGTTGTTACCCGCAACCCTTTGCGGCCATAATGCCCTCATTCCGTTTATATTTCTGAGCCTATCGATTTGTGGTATTAGCCGTCCCACGTTCGTTTTTTATTGCAATTTTGAGGCTGTGATGATAACTCATTAATAGTTAGATATTATAATCCTTTGATTACCTGTGTTTATCTGAGCTTCGCTTATATCTGTTTACTTCGCGTACAAGACTGCAACCTAACTGCCGCGAAGCGCGGTTGGTTTTCTACTAGTTATTTTTATTAAAAAGTTGATCTTAAATAAAATATTGTCATTCAATAATTCTGTCTAGAAATATCAAGTTCTTTCCTATAATGAAACAACCGAACAAGTTAATTGAAGTTCTAGCAATCCGTGACAAGAGGAATCAAACCCAATAATCCAAAATTGAACCTAGAAAGCTTAATTTATCAAAACCCAATAATCCAAAATTGAATCTAGAAAGCTTAATTTATACATAATATTTGTATTCAATAGTCAAAATGTCAAATGACATCGTATATTTAATGTTAAAATTTATAATCAATATATGTGACACAATAATTCAATAAGAAGAAAACAAATTTGCTTGTTTAAGAATCCAACTTGGTTTTGCTATATGCCTATATGATAAATCCATTGAAGCCTTCTCATTTAATTATTTAGACTAATTAAACTAATCAAGCCGGTGAACCATTAGAGCTACGGATTCTACTTTCGATCCTGATCCGATCTCAAAACACTTAGGTGGTGTTTGTTTTTTAGAAAAAGAACTTTTAAAGCTCTTTTGTCTGCGTCAAAAAGAGGCGGGCAGATGTTTGAGATCTATAGAGTGTTTGTTTTTTTGAAGACGTTTCATTAAAAACGTCTGCGTGACCTCTTTTTGGAGAAGAGGTGGACTAATGTCTTCTTACCTCTACAAACCTCTTCCAAGCTTTCACAAACTCACGTATGGTTCTTCTTCTTCTCTGCTACACCCTAAAAATGTCGACCAAGACCCCATTAACAGCCTTCAAGAACTCCATCACCAAACTCCCAATTGCATCATCTTCAGATCAACGAATCGCCAATCTCATCTCCAAAACCCTAAAATCATCCCCAAGTTTCGATCAAACCCACTTTCCCCCAACCTCATTAAACCCCAAGATCATAACCCTCGTCCTCACAAACACACACATTCCACCTCAATCTTGCATCAATTTCTTCAATTCCATTCAGCCCCACCAGCTCAATCTCATCGAACCCTACGTTTCACTCTCTTGTCGCCTTTACAAAGCTAAAGATTTCGCATCAGCTAAGGATATCTTGAATCAATTAGCTACCAATGATGATATCAAACAACCTGTGGAAAAGATTACATCTTTTGTTAATGAGAATTGTAGTGGGTTCAGTAAGATTGTTGTGGGGAAGCTGTTTGATACTCTGTTTCGTGTTTACGCCGATAACGAGAGGTTTGAGGAGAGCTTAGAGGTTTTTGATTACATGAAGAACAACGGGTTTAGTAGGATTGATGATAGGTCTTGTATGGTGTTTTTGCTTGCAGCAAAGAGATGTGAGAAGTTTGATTTGTTATCGGATTTCTTTCGTAAATTTTATTTTTTAAGAATTAAGAATAAAAATAGTTTACAGAGTTTTAGGTGTGTTTGTTTTATATAATAATAATAATAATAATAATAAAATAATAATAATAATAACAACAACAACATTGCAGATGTTAAAAACAAACAGTCTTTTTCTTGCAGACTGCAGACGTTTGGTCCACCTCTTCTGCTACAGATGTCTGTAGATGTGGTCTGCAGACTGCAGACGTTTTACCTCTTCAGAAACAAACAACACCTTACACAATACACATACCGCATGGGATTTAAACTTTAACAAGTTGGTTCAGGGGAAAACTCTAGCAATGCTCTTTTGGATAAAGTTTGAATTCCGTTGAAAGAATTTAATTTCAACCAATTTAATTTTAGCGGAATTCAATGATAGAAAATAAATAAGGTATATTCTCGTTATTAATTTTTCATGTTACTAATATTATTTATATTATATATGTGATGATCTTACTATCAATAGCACTTAATTTTCAAAACATTTTCTCGTAAAACTAACATAAAATTATAACAAAAAAACATAGACAATGTTGTTTCTATTAGTCTCAAACATATATTTGGAAATAATATTATGCATTTATTGTAATTGTATTTGTGATTGAAATTGATTGTAATTCCTAGAATATGGCTAGGTTTGTTAGGGTAATATATCTGTATATATATTCTTGTTATTTCATCAATGAGAGCATTGAATCCTTTGGAAATTACAGTTTCACTTTACAATAACTACACGTGTTTAATTTGTAGTTTACTGTAGCCCGGTGGTTTTTAAAGAACCTATAGACATAAATCTAGAAAATCAATAGAAGCTGGGCTGGAACATTAAATCTTTACTAAAGGAACTTAAGATGTCATTGTCGTAAGTATGTTTTTTTTTTTTTTTTTAATTTTTCTAGGCCGTTTAGATGCTAAGAGAATGGTCCAATTGTCTATTCGATTTGTTTATTGGGTGTAACATAAACTATTACAGAAAAAAGAAACGGAATATGTACCAGAAATCATTCCATTAATTAATTAAACTCAAATTCTTCTGGATTATGCCTTTTAAGTTCTCATTAAAATAATATAGCTGCCTAATCCCTGCTAGACCTAATTAAATTTAAAAAATAACTATTTTAAGAAATATATGTAAATAAATATCCTCTATTATTACAACCTTTTACCTTCATATATATTGATCACTTATTTATAAAGAAATTCTGCTCTTTTTTTCTCAGCATAGGACTAGTCTATATGGTAAAGACATATGTATAGACATATACATATGTTTGTTAAAATGAAATAAGAGTAGTTAAAAGTGTAGATAGAAATAAGAGTAGTTAGTCCGTTTAGTAAAAACAAATTATTAACTATATAAAACTTTCTTTTAAACAGAGTATTCCATTAGAAAACTTAATATGTCTATCTCATAACCTTATTTGTTTCTAGTGATATAATTAATATATTACATATGTAATTGATCACACACCAAACAAAATACAAATAATATGATATCTATTCACTATTATTGTTAGATATTTTTAACGTAATTATATTAACTCGTTATTCAATGTAAATCCTAATATTTCATCAAACAGATATACATTTAGACAAATATAAGTTTCAATTTTCCAGACATAACCTTGGCTTTGTGATTCACTAAGGGGAATTTCATATGTGAAACTTGAATAGAAAATTGGCTCCAACTTGATCAAATTCGACTTTGAAATTGGTAAGTGCCGAAGACAATTTCCGGCTCTAATCCTAGAAATACGAATGCATCCTTTTTGGTTATATTCTCTGGTTCACAAAAAATCACACATATTCGTCTTAATTAAGTTCTAAGTTATACTCGATTGAAAAACTCGGATAAATCACCAAATTATTTCGATATAAAAATGTACAGTAATCTCAAATTTATCTATTGTTTGATTTATAAATCTCCCACAACAACTGTTTGCTAGATGACAAATATACATCATTTCATAGAGTTGTGTCATAGAACAAAAAGTAGTAAGAGTAAATCTCGGTTTTGGTCTCTGTGTTTTGTAAATTGACTCCACTTGAGTACCAACGTTTATTTTGTCTCCATTTGAGTACCAAAGTTTAAAAAAGTTCTGTTTCAGTCCTTTTGACTAACTGTGTTAACATTTTCTGTTAGATTTTTTTAGAAAGACCAAAACACCCCTAAGGGCTAAAAATATCACCTATCTCCACTACACACCACTCACCACCACCCCTAACCTCTCAAACAAACCCCACCACCACCGGAGCCATCATCATCGGCGCCGGCCTCTCCGGCCTAGCCGCCGCCGTCCTCTCTCTCTCTCTCTCTCTCTCTCTCTCTCTCTCTCTCTCTCTCTTTTTCTAACAAGTAAAAACTCAAATCTTTCTAGATTGAGAGCCTTCCTTTGATCCAACATCTGCGACAACAACAACAACTTCTGATCTCCATCAGCAAACAATTAATCAGGTCTTCAATCCGATTATAGAAATGAGGGAAGAAGATGATCAGTCCAATTGGTTCTCAAAGTGGGAGGATGAGCTGCCGTCGCCGGAGGACCTTATGCCCTTATCTCAAACCCTAATCACCCCTGATCTCGCAATCTGCAAAAATAAAAAAGTTGTTACCACATCGAACAAGAAACCAAACTCACAGCTGACCGTTTACCAATCATACAGAGGATGAATTGAACCTCAAATCCACAGCGGACACAAACCATTTGGTTCACAGTGGACACAAACCATTTGGTTCACAGTGGACACTTTTGATTCCATGGCGGATAAACAATTCAAACCGACAGTGGACACAGACGACTTGATACACAGCAGACAACCAAAAACACCACATAGTCGGTATCAACAACAAATCGACCACAACAGCTTCAAACAACACCATCCCCTGTCGATCGATCACCCACCATCGACCACAACTTATCCCCTATCGACTGAACCCCCAAAATTGACCTCAACCACCTAATCTCCAACCATAACCTAATCCCCCAAGTTCGAATTCGAACCCTTGTACCACCAAATCACCTTCAACCGACCGACAACATCATCTTCGGCCGACCTTCAAACAACCTAAACCCAAATCGCCGGAGGACCTTATGCCCTTATCTCAAAGTGGACGGGTTGACCCGAGAAAACGTTGCTAGCCATCAGCAAAAATACAGGCTTTATTTGAAACGTATGCAGGGTCTTTCTTCCGGTAGCGCTGGACCCAGCAACGTCGGAGATTCCGCCACCGATCATCTGTTTGCGAGTTCTCGATGGTGGTGGCCGGATTTGGTGGTGGTTGGTTGGTTATAGGTGGTGACAGTGCGTGACGGTGGTGGATGCGATCATTGGAGGTGGTGGCGATCTGGGTGCGGACGGCGGAGGCTTCGAGGAGGAGTAAGGAATGTTGTGGGAGTGGAGGCGGACGGCGGCGGCTAGGCCGGAGAGGCCGGCGCCGATGATGATGGCTCCGGTGGTGGGTGGGGTTTGTTTGAAAGGTTAGGGGTGGTGGTGTGTGGTGTTTGAGAGGTTTAGAAGAAGAAGATGGTGTTTTGAATGAGGGGTATTTTAGTAAATTGACAATCACTTAACGGAAAAAAGTTAACACCGTTAGTCAAAAGGACTGAAACAGATAACTTTTTTAAACTTTGGTACTCAAATAGAGACAAAATAAACGTTGGTACTCAAGTAGAGTTAATTTACAAAACACAGGGACCAAAACAGAGATTTACTCAAGTAGTAAAGAATATACAAATATATTCTTAATTGAAAAAGAAAGTAAATCATTTTAACAACAATTCTAAATAAAGTTAACTTTTAAAACTAGAATATAAGTTTGGTATGTGTTCATGTGACATGACATTAGTATGGTGAAGGTGGGAGCGAGTTTCTGTAGGTATCATCTTCACTAATTACCCTATGTACATACCCTATTCACTTCGGGTCGTACCGTGTTGGTAGGGCATTGTTCCCGCGCGCCGTGAACATCGTGCAACATAACTGCCACCCAAACTATCTCGAGCTCCATACCGATTCCACTCCCTCTAGCCTAACCAAAGACACGATCACTTTAGAATTCTATATACTTTTCGTAGGGTTGTAAAGTAACAGATTCATTCATTTGTTACTTAAAAATTGTTTCGTTAAAAACTTGAATCAAGCTTACGTTAAACAACCTAAAGCCTGTATTGAGTCATTGTAAAAATTTCCTACATAGTTCAACATGTTATTTTCAAATCCCATATTCATATGTCATCTAATAGTGTATAAGAACACACTAACACGTAAATTTCATAAAAAAATACCAATTTGGGTTTCTGGATTTGAAGAAAATTAGTCAATTTTGGGCCAGACAATAACTAGTTCTAATTTGACTTTCTCCCTATATAAACGCTCAATACGTTGTAGATGCAAGCATATTATGCATATAATACAAGCAGTTATTGCTGTTTCTACAAACCTAATTACGTTCTCACCAAAACCACTAAAATTTAAATATATATTCCAACACATGTATTAGTTTAATTAATTATCCAAAAACCAATTTGCATATTAATTTTGATACAATCTTTATTTAATCAACTTTTTTATAATTTATCTAATAATTTGAGTGGGTTTTGAGTTTATATCTCGTACCAAATCAAAATAATATGTAACGTTGAACTATCTGGTGTGGCCTTAAAATACGAAGATGGTTATCTAAAAATAAAAATGAGATTTTGATCGATTTTACTAGAATAATATATAGGACGTGTTAATATTACATGTTAATGTCGTACCAATGATTCATATCTTAAGTGGTAATGTCAGGTATTTCAAGATCTCATTAAAATAGGTGAAAGTATTAGGTTCAAGTCACACCTGTAATAAAAATAAAGGGAGTTTCAAGTGGGTCATTGGTTTTTTCACCTAATGTGTGTTTTCTTCCGATGATGATATTAGATTATGTACTGATAAGGACGGACTGATATACGAACTTTTTTTCTGAAACGTATCAATCTAATAACTCGAGGTTTCATGCTTAAATTTTGAAGATGATTGTTTGATCTATAAATGCACCAGTCTTTGATATTAAATAAATAAACATGCAAAAGGCTTCTTTCACCCCCATAATATTTAATTTCTCTATCCAAATTAAATTTATTTTATGCTAACGCGTTTAGCATTGCGTGCCCACCATGAATTCCTACGTAAGAAAGGGTCAACTCGCTTTTTATATAAAATAATTTTTTTTCTTTCTAAAAGGTATTAAATTATTTTAGAGTTTTATCATAAATTTTAAAGGTTAAAAATGATCTCATGATAATTTTTTAAATGATTGAAGTTTAGTAACAACTAGGGGTTAAGAAAGGGAATTTCTCATTTATTATTTGTTATTTTTTAAATCAGATAACATTGTTTTTATTAAAAATTATACCATAACCTTTCTATTTTCTTTAATACGAGTATAGTTCCGAACAACTTTTTTCCCTTTTTTTAAAAAAATGACATTAAAAAAAAAAGTGTAATACAATATGTTTAGTCAGATCATTTGGACTGTGTAACTATACAATTTACATGGTAGGGAGGTGTGCTCAATTTTAATTTTAAAATAAGTTTTGATTACACATTACATTGTGTGATCATCCCATCTTATAGTGTGTGTGTGGTTATAGTAAATGGAGGTAAATACACTCTACAAAACACACACAATGTCACGTCTCTATTGTTTCCTAATCTTAAGAACACAACTTGATGTAATCTAAAACAATTCGCTAATACATGGCAAGAGCCATAAACGTTGATATAGTGCTCTTATCATCACAAACAAGTCACTAACAGTTAATTGACTAGTTGTCACCTAATGTAACCTTGCGTAGAACAACTCGTTAGCACACGATGATGTACATTAACGATGAGTTACTACATTGGATTTATCATCACATATGTCAAACAATGACACAAATGGGCTATCAAGAATTATTATGTCTCGTTATGACTTATAAATGGGCTATTAAGAATTATTATGTCCGGTTATGACGTTTAAGGACTTTGTTATAACACGTTAGGTCAACCATGGTTAACATAATCAATGTTAGCCATCACACAGAACATGATGTCAACAATAGTAAACTTAGCTCAATCATAGTGAATCATGGTTAAGCATAGTTAGTTTAAATCAATCAAGGCTAACAATAGATGAACAACGACATATACAACTCATATATTAAGACTTCACACAGACCATTATGATTTATAATTGCATATTGCAACACATTAAAAAAGGTTAACCATGATAAAAGATAGTCGGTTTAGGTCAGTCATAATGAATCATGGTTAAACATAGTCAATGTTGGTTAATCATAGTTAAAAAATGTTCGGTGATGGTCAAATACGGCCAGAAATGATATTTTCTAACATTTTCACTAGCGATTTTTGACGACTCGATGAGGAAAGGTTAAGCTATTATCGTCTGTGTGTATGTGCGCGTGCATATATTGATTTAAGTTTGTTGTTTGGATGATAATTGAAAAGAAGCCCTTAAATTAAAATTAAATAGCAAGTAATTTCACATTGGATTAAATGAAAATCAAAAGCCCTTATGCTACGGTTTACCTGTAGATTTGATTCGATTGATCAGAGCTTGTTTGAATTACATATCTTACGTTCTAGTATGAAACTATCTGATGTTACTCATTTATGGTTTACATACTATTTATTCATTTACATATTGTTATGAAAATATGAATTATTTAGTGCCTAACAAATTATAGTCATTTATTATACATTGATTTTTAAAACCTTAGGAATGGAATCGGCCGAGAAAGATGTCAATGTTTCTATAAACATCGAGGATTTAGCATACATGTGTCTAAAAAGCTCAAACCGTAAAACCAAACTGATAATAATGATTCGGTTTGGTTTTATACTTTCAACGGTTCGGTTTTGGTTTTTATAGAAAAAAAATCATTACTAACAGTTTGGTTTCAATTTGACCTTAAAACCGTGAAAACCGGACAATGAACGCCCCTACTACGAACTACACGGTAAACACCATTTTTATTAAATTGAGACTTGAATCTTCGTCATTTGATAGGAACATCACTATTTTAACATATTGATACCATTGTATTACGCGCTCTTATATAATTATTATTATAAGTATTAAAACCCAAATAAAATCTGCTAAGTTAATATTACATCACCAATAAAAAATCTAATATTTTTAAATTACTCTTGTCATTGTCATTGTGTGTGAGAATAATGCCTTCTTTCCATCTATTATATTACCTTTTCTTTTCGAATTCTCTAAACACTTCCCTACTGTCAACTTTTTTGCATGAAACTTTTTCATAGAAATCATATAAATATCACATTAGAGAGTTATAAGATAAAGAACGATGTAGAACGATTTTAAATAGAAAATCTTGATTTTTAAATACATAATTATAGGAACCGTATAAAAATTAATATTATTTGATTACAATACTTAAGAAGCTTATATAACTATATAATTGTCTCCATTTATCTTAGTATAAACATTATGTCAAAGTTGCTTATGCATTTCTTACATCAAAATTCGATCAACCTTTTAAATCAAAAATAAAAGTTGTTGAAAAAAAAAGCCTACCCTGTAATCACATTAAACTCGATAAGCCAGAGTTTATTTTCTTTAACACGTATATATTTTTAAAAATCAAACATTAAATTCACACATTCTCTCTTTAATTTACTCCTTTTATAACACATAATTGTCTTATATTTATAATTAATTGTAGTTAATAAGCAAGATGTACAAGTTTTATTGCATGAAAACACAAGCTAATATTTAAACTTATAAAAGAATAATTAGTTGGAGAAATGGAATAAAAATACATTTGGAATTAGATAAGCACATACACAAATAGAAACCGGTGTGTTGGTGACTCCCTTTTGTTGAATTTTGCTTCCTATAAAAGCTAGCCAATAGAATGCTACAACCCACATCAAAAACCATAACCATCTTATTCTTTCTTCAATCTCTCTTTAACTACAAATCTTTCATTATGAAAACACACATATTTTTAGCAACTTTTGTTGTGGGTGTTTTTCTTTCTGGAGCGTCTGGATACACCGAGTCTGAAATCAAGACTTGGTGCAACCAGACACCGCACCCACAACCCTGTGAGCATTTCTTGGGGACCAACTCCAACCACGATTCAATCAAGCAAAAGCAAGACTTCGTGAAAGCTTTGATAAAGGTCACGTTACAACGTGCAAAATACGCAGGGTCTCACACTCAAAAGCTCGGCCCAAAATGTCGCAACAAGCGTGAGAAGGCTGCATGGGCCGACTGCTTAGAGCTTTATGAAGACACCATCATGAGGATCAATAAGACTATTGATCCTCACCAAAAGTGCAGCCAGGTCGACATGCAGACCTGGCTCAGCACTGCACTTACAAATCTAGAGACTTGCAAAGCTGGATTTGAAGAGCTCGGGGTTAGCGACTACGTGTGGCCACTGATGAACAATAACGTATCATCATTGATTAGCAATACGCTAGCAATGAACAAAGGAACTAATTCATCATATGCTGCATCCATTCCTCAAAAATCAGGATTTCCCACCTGGGTGAATCCAGGCGATAGGAAGCTATTGCAGTCGTCGAGTCCTCAAGCCAACGTTGTGGTGGCACAAGATGGTTCTGGTAACTACAAAACCATCGGTGCCGCCATAGCTGCCGCCGCGAAGAGATCCAGTGGCGGCAGATATGTTATTCACGTGAAGGCGGGTGTTTACAAGGAGAATGTCGAAATCGGTAAAAAGGTAAAGAACATAATGTTGGTCGGAGATGGTATCGGAAAAACCATAATCACCGGTAGCAAAAGTGTTGGTGGTGGCACCACCACGTTTAAATCAGCCACTCTCGGTAAGCCAATATTATTATTTGTATTTACTATGCAATACATTCAACACGTTAAGAGTTACAAACTATAATAACTAGTTTTTTAGTCGTCCAGGGTGACATGGTATTTAAATATCATAATAATATCATTATATTTTTTGTATTAATTTTTTTTTGTTTAAGATTAAAATGCGACTCGTTTAACTTATGAGTAAAATATGACTGACTATATTCTCTTGCAGCGGTGGTTGGAGATGGATTTATCGGCCGAGGCATCACGGTCCGAAACACCGCGGGCCCACGAAACCACCAAGCCGTGGCGGTCCGCACCGGCTCCGATCTCTCGGTTTTCTACCAATGCAGCTTTGAGGGGTACCAAGACACGTTATACGTGCACTCAAACAGACAATTTTACCGCGAATGTGACATTTACGGCACCGTTGATTTCATCTTCGGTAACGCTGCTGTGGTCCTCCAAAACTGCAACATTTACGCCCGTAACCCCCCAAACAAGACCAACACATTAACAGCCCAAGGCCGAACCGACCCAAACCAAAACACGGGGATTTCAATCCACAACTGTCGTATAACAGCGGCTCCTGATCTAGAAGGTGTCGCGGGAGTGGACACATACCTCGGGAGGCCGTGGAAGCAATACTCGAGGACGGTTTACATGAAGTCGTTCCTCGATAGCTTGATCGACCCTGCGGGGTGGATGCCTTGGAATGGCAATTTCGCGCTTAATACGTTGTATTATGGCGAGTATATGAACACGGGGCCGGGGTCATCGACGTCGAAAAGGGTTAATTGGAAAGGGTATCATGTGATCACTAGTAGCGCTGAGGCGGGGCGGTTCACCGTCGGAAACTTTATCGCTGGAAGTTCTTGGTTGCCGGATACCAATGTGCCATTTACGGTTGGTTTGTAATTCATTTGTTCATATGTTGTATGTTACTTTTTGTTATTGTTTTGTTGTCAAGATTTTTGTATTGGTGAATAATATTTGAATACAGTTGGCTGCTAGTAACTCATTATCCAATCTTATATTAGATACTTTACGAGACTTAAAACACTTAACTTTATGAAACAGTTATATGGTAATTATTTATTTTAGTTATTTAGTAGTTTTGGATATTATGTATGATTATGTATAACGTCTCAGATTAATTGGGAAGAAAATCATATACAGAAAAATTGAAAAAAGATTAATAAGAATTTAAACATTGTGCTTTTTAGTTCGGAAAACAATAAATGCAAAGAAAAAAGTTTAAATACAAAGTGTATTTTTGCTACAAAATATGAGAAGACACAATAAGTCAAAAAAGACACAAAAAAATTATATCTCACAATCAAAATCGAATTTCAAAAAAGTAATTCGGAGCTTTTGTTCCTCTAGTCGTCCTCACTAAGTAAAAAAATAAATGAAAATTAAAAAAAAATAAAAAAATTAACGTTTTTTTATTATGTCATTTATGAAAGACAATGACTTCATTGTGCCATTATGAAAGACACAATGACGTCATTGTGTCAATATAAAAGACACAATGACGTCATTGTGTCATATAAAGACACAATGAAATTTTTTTTATTTTTTAATTTTTTTCTAAAAGTGAACAACAAGAGGAACAAATGCTCCGAAATACTTTTTCAAAATTCGATTTAGATTGTGAGATATTAATTTTTTTGTGACTTTTTTAGGCTCATTGTGTATTCTCACACTTTGTAGCAAAAATACACTTTGTAAAATAAGCTCACCGTAATGCAAAATTGGGATGGAAAAATTATTATATATTACTCAAGAGCAAACTTATCGATTATTTGTATCATAAAGTCAGGTTTATATACAGGGAGATTAAAAAAACACTATTTTTGTTACACGCAAAAAATCCGATCCTTACATCCAATTAGGAATTAAGATTGAATTGATGATACAAATACAAAAGTTATAATTAACCAAGTGTTAAATATGGGATGGCAAAGAGGAACAAAGACCCCTTTTATATAACTTTTTATTTAAACTAAATAAAAAACACTTTCTAACATTTTATGAAAATAATATTTGAAGATACATAAACTATTGATTATAATGATGCGTCTAGCACATATAACAATATTTTTAACACATTATAACAATGGATTACTCTTATTACAACGATGCGTCCAACTCCTACTACTTTTGATTCGTTTTCATCATGAGTCTTGATGCAAAATAAGGTTAATTAACGCGAGTGCCATTTCCTATTACAAGAATATGTATAACCAATTATAATTGCACAGTCGTAGTTTACGCATAACAATTAAAAATCACTTTTTAAATAGTTTATTATATTTTATACTTTATAGATAGTTAAAACTCGAACTCATATTTCTTTTCTACTTAATGACATGCAACCGTTCACCTTTTACCCTATCATTATAAAGTGATCTTATTATAAAGTGGTTTTCTTTATCAAAATGCTAATGTATAAACTTTTTCCTTTTAATCAAATAATTTTAAATTGAAAATGATATACGATGATTGAACTAAAAGAAGATTCATACCTTAAGGGTTAAGGGTATTGTTCCCAATTGAGCTGTTATTATGGTTTGTTTTCTAAATCAGTAAAGCCAATATTCTTTTCCTGTGTTTTTCTTAATTTGTTTTATAAATTAAAACTAATATTTTACAAATATTTAATGTTTTAACAACTAATACTAAAAGGTGAAAAGAATAGGAAAAATGATTAATGGAATAAAAGACAGGCAGCTTTCTTTATCCTAAAGTTTTTTTTATGTATTTCAAAATTATCACATTTTTAATTTAATTATTTGAAAATCGTAGGTAACTATATACTCATATTATGCTTATTAATTCATAACATATTATTTTACCGATGTAGAAAGTTTTTCTCAATTATAACCCATTCTTGGAAGTATTTAATTTGTGTAAATTCAATAATTACTTTTTTTGTGTGTTTCTTGAATTGCACTATTTGCATACAAATCTAAGTAGTATACTAGGATTAAAAGTTTATTATACTAAAATATCAATAAAAAGTTAGTTCCAATAAAATATATTAAGCCTTACATTGAAAACGTAATTTGATTCTATCAGTCAAATTTTTTTGTTTTTTTAAAATTAACTTCCTCTTATATTTCTAGATTTGCTTCATCTTCTTAATTGACGAGTTTTCTTGTTCATGAATAGCTTTATAACGGCGTGACAAACAATTAAAAGTACGTATGTCTCACTTTACATGTTTAATTATACCTTATGTAATGTGTTTTGACACACACGTTTTATGCGCATGTGAAACTTATTACGACGGGTGAGCTATTGAAGAAGTTTGATGCTATTATAATGAGGTTTTATGAAGAAGTATATACCAATGGTCCAATGCGTCATACATCATAACAACGATGCAACCAACAATGAAAAAATTTGATGCACTCTTCTAATGAGTTGTCTCTTGATGCTAAAAGGGTTTTTGGATTTAGTAATGTTACCTTTTATTTATTGGTCAGAATTAATCTTTACCAAAAAAATATTTACAAACACTTACAACTTTGAGTTTGTTTTCATTAAACGATCCCTTACTAACTTAATATTAACTCTATTAGTTTTTTTATATAAAATGCGGGTAATTTTGAGTTAGCTTATTTTCAACTTCATCGCCGCCCAGCCTCCATTAGTTCCGTTTTGCAATGTTTAGCCTTTATCTTCATCTGAAATCTACCTCCAACGAGTCAAGTATTTCTGGCCAAAAGTTAGAAGTTGATGGGTTTCAAGGTGTAAAAGTTTTGGTTTGATAGGGCTGATGGTAGATTTTAACTTTATGCTTAGTGTTTTGACCATATAAACAGTTCATGTCATAAAAAAACTAACAGGGTTAACCATTCAGTTAGGTTTAATCTCGACCAATAAATGAAAATTAAGATTATAAAAATCTAATAACTCATGCAAAATCATAGGAGTTGTGTTAAAACATTACAATTATACGTTCAACTTAACACATATGATTGACTAATACATAAGTATATGATGACATATCAATCCCGTTTCAACAAGGCATTATGCTAATTACTTAACGACATGACTATATTCAAAATGAAATTCAAGAACACTAGTACCTAAAGCACTATAAACACATTCTTGAGGATTTTCAAAAACATTACAAATGGTTGAAAAAAATATTTATAAACTAATGCATGTTAAGCATATTTGATTCCTGATTCTTCAACTATGTAAGACAGAAGTATGAAATTTCTATAACAAACACCCGTTATTGTACGTTACATGTATATTATTAACCATGTACGTTATGTATATTATTATTGTAAATTACATGTATAGCCATCTTGGCCTTACCTATGTAATCATTTATATTTATATATTTTTTTAAAAATGGGTCATAATGATAACACAAAAACACAATGGAAAAATGGATAACAAGGCGCTATGTATTAATCAATTACACCAGCAGCATACAAAAGTTGTAATCAATATTCATCAAAATTTATAACTATTATGTGTCTATAAACATTAAATAATAAAAATATGTTAGTCCATAAATCTTTTATTTGCTTGTTCCTGAGCCCAACTCATGCCCATCAACCGGTTTTGGGCCTCGTAATTTATTCACGTGGTGAAAAGGTTTGGACTCGAATCAAACAGTTAAAATTTTTTTTATAACCCTATAATTTTAAAACTATCAAACCCGAATCAAACCGGTTAAAACATAGTTTCTACTTTGTAACTATTAAAGCTCATATTTTTCCCTCAATAACTGGTTTCAACCCGAGTAAATTTGGACAAAAGCCGGTCTGAAAATCTTTAACACAACCCAAATTGATAATGTAACTATAATTGATCACTCGAAAGTCGAAACTATGTTAAGATAATTTGGTTGAAAATTGTTAATTTTCTTTTGTCAAGATCTCATAGTCATTTCAAATTTTCAATTAGTTTCAATCAGCATTTATGTTCATAACAGTGTAATACAATTTCTCATAAGTTTTACTCTTGGTTAAAATTTACAAAGAACTCACATAATCATAATCTTTGTTAGCTTAGGTAATCAAATTTTAATTTAACCAACATGTACTAGTTATCATGTGAGATGTTTGCTAAGTTAGAGGGGAGGGGAGGAGATGCATTTAGAGGTTGTTTGTTAGTCTTTTAATAAATCAACATCTGAATCGGTTAGAGGTAGAATGTGTTTGATTACTTAAAAAACATTTCTTAATAGTTATGTACCCTTTTAATGGGTAAATCTTAAAAATACATTGAATGATTCAGATGTTAGATGCTATATTTTATTAAATCAGATCTTTTAATAACTTAGTACAAAATCGTCAAACAACCCTTTAGTCTCTCGTTATCAAATTTATACAAGAATTTTTCACTAATTTTACCACCAAATTGCTAAGGTTTTGCTTGGTTCTTGCTCTAGGTCGATGTGTGCCTAATTTTAAGTTCTCTTTCATTTTTTCTTTATGTGAACCACCTAAATCTTAATTTAATTATGTTTTTTTTGAACGGCAGAGATTTTATTAAAAAGGTTCTAGTAAGGAACTAGAAACCTGGCAATACAACCATACACATGCTTTAACCCAATTACATGATTGAATCAAACTTATAACACCAAGAATTCCAATCTAGAGACTCTCTTTTCTTTTTATGTTTAGCCCATAGAAATGCAGTCACCTTAATTTCCTGAACTATATTCGATACCACCACATTCTTCTTGTCAAAAGCTTTCCGATTCCTGGCATTCCACAAAATATAAATCGCAGAATAATAAACTGAGTAGAGAAGATCTTTTTTTATCGGGTTAGAGGTCCAGGACTCAATCTGACCGATTAACTCCTTAATAGAATTTGGAGAATGAGGAGGAACTTTGCACCAGGCCTTGGCTTGCAATGGGTGGAGTAACACGTGATCTAGTGATTCCGATAACCACCCTCATAACGAGCAGGCGGCCTGCCCAATAATACCCTTTATATGCAAAAGATATTTAACCGGGAGCCTATTTAAGATATTTAACCGGAAGCCTATTTTCAACCGCCCTCCAAACATTAAGATTAACGTTTAAGGGAACCGAATTTATCCATTTGAATGAGGACTGATGATTAGGAAGCAGGATGGCATAGTGGATCAACGCCACAATTATTGGCTCCTTTTTTGGTTTTTTTTGGTAAAGATGTACGTGGCATGTAATTAGCCAATTGTTTAAGTCAAATTTGACGTACGCATGAAGTTATTATTGAATAATGATTAGATATGAATGAATAAAGTGTGTTGCAACATTAAAATAGACATTTTTGTTCATTTCTACTTGGAACTTTACTAATACATTTTGTTATCATCTGTAATTTTCTGTGTAAATGATATATGTAGGTAGGAATTCCCTATCAAATGTCACCTTCACTTTATAAAGGATCTATGATCTCTATTGCTTTTAAAACAATAATAGAAATAAAAAGTAGTTATAATCTAATTGATTCAATTAACCAATTTGATGGAATTCAATAATTCATAATCTGTGAAGTTGGACCTATATTAGCAACTTACCGTGGGCCTCAAAGATTAACTGTACGCAACTTACGTAGCAACCCAACATTCTTTTCCTATATCCAAAAATATGTTTAAATCTTAGTACAGAAAACCAACTTATTAAAATAATATTATTTTGAGTCATACGCACCTTTTTTTTTTTTACAACTCACATATTTATCTACGTCTACTTCTAAAGGTTTATTAATTTCTAATTTACCTCATGTCAGTATTTAAAAACTAATGGAGTTTCTACCACTCAGGTGTAAGCTGAATCACAGACAACTTGATGGTTGTATGTAACATGCAAATCATATATTCTCAATCTATGGACATGTTTGGGATTGCTTTTAAAAAACTAACTTATTGACTTATTGACTTTTTCAATAAGTTAATAAGTTAGTATAGGGTAACTTATTAACTTATTCTCTCACAACAATCATATTGTCAAACACTATAAAATAATTTTTTAACTTTTCAAAAGTTAAAAAGTTAAAAGTTGATAAAAATAAACACTTCCAAACACCCACTATGAAATTCTCTAATTATATTGTTCTTTTATATTCTTGATCTATTACCACTAACGTTGCTTGTTACCAAATTATTATTATTTTATTATATACATTCACAATATTTATTTAATTAAGCTATATCTCGACAACTTCTTTAACCAACGAGATCCACTGTCCTTTCCAGATTCCACCAGAACTGAGAATTATTTTCAATTTCATCTATTTATTTTGTCTAATGTAAACTTTTAAAATACCATACTTTTCTATAAATTATAAAGTTAATTAATGTATATAAAATTTTGTTAATCTATCAAATTTTAAAGATGGGTAACAAAAATAGCGGTGCTCATCTGTTTAGGTTACCTGAATTTAATATGTCAAAAACCAAATATAAAACTGGTAAAACTGAACAGAAAACATAATTCAAGTTTGGTTATGTTTCGGTTTCAAACATAAGAATACGAACTTTAACTATATGGTGTTTGCTTGTCCATATTCGAGTTCTAGGATCTCTCGATTTAGTTTCCCCGGTTTTATAACGGGCTAATTGTTTAATGGGTTGTATAATTAATAAAAATACATAGCCCAAATACATGTTATTTGGGTCCTTGGTTTTACCCGAAATTGTTCTATCACCAAAAATCGATCTTAATATTAATATGAAACCATATATTGAACATGTTGTAAGAGGGTTTACTTCCAAAATATTGGAGCATTGTTTGGTCCATAAATCTTGTGGTGGTAAAATGTTGATAAAAGATTTTTTGTAGGCTCACATTTATATTATTAAACTCATTCCAACATATCCTTTGTGATAATGACACATGTGGTGATTATTCTGGGCAAGGTGTTCCTGACAATAAGATCATAATTTAATCTATATAAATAAAAATTCCTAGAATTATGGGGATAATAATGCATCATGAGTCTCATATAATTTAAAAAGAAGAAAACAATTTTGTTGAGCTCTGTCACGTCTCAGTTTCCGAAGTTATATGCCAAATTTCCAATGCCACTACACATATAACCGACGACAATAGATTGAATTAGTAAATTGGTGATGAAAATAGTGATTGAATTTCTTTTAAAGGCAAATATGCGAGACTGCTTCGGATAATAGTTGTTATTTTAATCGTGTCCACTTATTCGTTTTCCAGACGTAACCGCACCTCCAACCCCCTCATGCTTATTTTTATCACTCACTGTTGTAGAAAACTTAATGGTTCAACTCTAAACAATTTGTTCAGAGTGAAACTTGAACCCATGGCCTTTCAATATTTACATGTCATGGGTAACTCACATTAAACAGTTGGAATAATGATCATTCCTAATTAATATTTCTAACAAACGTAATATTTTTTTTTATCTTGAATCACATACTTCAAAAGTCTTCAACTGCAATAGTTTTATAAATTCATTAATTTAATTAATGATATACTGATATGATGTTTGTCTCTTAAAAATGTTAAATTAGTCATGACTCATATTTGAGCGTGGCGTACCTCATTAGCTTTATGACACATTCCATACTTACAAAAAGATTGATGCATTTATGGCTTGTACTTTTTTTCTGTACACTAATTAAAATCAATAATATTATTAATGTCATTTTAGTATAATTAGCTTACTCAAGACCAAATAACAAATTGAAATAAACATTAATACGAGTTTATACGGTGTGTAATAGACACATGTTCAATAATATACGGATTCCATTTACTAGAGAACCATTAAGATTTTAAGGTGTGAATCCTTTAGACTATGGGGTTTTAATAAAGCAACGCCTTCTTAATACGTAGTTGCAGCTGATTGTTGGTGGTAATTTGGTTATCACTTTATAAAGTTTCTGTTGAATTATGCTTCTTTGATATTCTTTCATTGATATGATTATAAATGTCATCATTATAACTTCAAACCCTTGATAATTTCATGAAAAGTTGCAACGTTTCATCTTGGTCATTGATATAGTTTAGTCCTTGTACAAGGGAATTCATTTGTGTTATCGACCAGATGAAATCAAGACATAATTTTTCATGAAGAATATGTTCTCGTTGTTCAAGAACTTTCTTATAAGATTTCTTACACTCAAAATTGTAAACAACTAAGGATTTGATAGAAATAATAGTGAATAAGATCAAATCTTCAGAATATGATGAATGATAAAGTTGAACATGAACAACTTCTGCAAATCAACAAGAAGAATGGAGACTTATAAGAGCGGCGTGGAATGTGAGAGATCGATCCCTGAACCCTAAATTGGACCCTCTGTTATATAGGCAATGACTTTGCTGAAATGACAAAGCAGCCCTCCATAATCTCCAGAAGACAGTAATGACCCACGAACATGAAAACCTGCACAAACTTAACCCAGAAATAAGAATCTTTGATTTGAAAAGGAAATATCTTTTTAACACCCTCCTCATATCAAATGGTAAACATGTCAATCATACCAAGTTCTTTACAAAAGAACTTATGTTGCCTAATATCCAAACCTTTTGTAAAACCATCAGCCTTTTGAAAGGCAGATTTAATGCTTAAAACTTTAATAATTCCTTTGGCAACCTTTTCTCTAAGAAAGTGTAAATCTAACTCAAAGTGTTTTGTTCTTTCATGAAAAACAGGGTTGGCTGCTATAGCAATAGCAGCCTCATTGTCACAAAAAATTTTTACAGGTAATGTGATTTGAAGTTGTAACTCAGATAAAAGATTTTGTAACCACATAACTTCACAAACCACAGAGCATAGAGCTCTGTATTCAGATTCAGCAGAGGAGCGAGAAACAATAGCTTGTTTCTTGCTTTTCCAAGAAATAAGAGAGTCTCCCAAATAAACACAAAAACCCGTCACAGATCTACGGGAGATAGGACACTTGCCCCAGTCAGAATCAACATATGCGACCAATGATAACTCATCATCTTTCTTAATCAAAATACCACTGCCAGGGGATAGCTTTAAGTATCGCAACAATCTTAAAGCAATCTGAAGGTGGGCATTAGTTGGGGCATGCATAAATTGACTTAGATATTGAACAGCATAACTAATATCGGGACGAGTCAAGGAAAGGTAAATTAACTTTCCAACAAGCTTTTGATACCCAGAAATATTTTCTAGAACAAGATCTGTAGATTTGGTTTTTGAGGATATAACAAAACTTTGTTCAATTGGAGTATTAACTGGTTTACACCCAGAATATCCAAACTCATTTAACAGTTCAAGACAGTATTTTCTTTGATTTAAATTAATTCCATGTTCAGAATACAAAACTTCTATGCCCAGAAAGTACTTAAGAATACCTAAGTCTTTTATTTTGAAGTCCTGATTCAGAAAAGTTTTTACTTTGTCAATTTCATTTAAATCATTTCCAGTTATAATCATGTCATCAACATAAACAAGAATAACAACAAAAGTGGATGCATTAGATTTAATAAACAAAGAATGATCACATTGACTTTGCACATATCCATGATTGCATAAAACACCAGTCAACCTTTCATACCATTTGCGAGGGGCTTGTTTGAGCCCATATAGAGACTTTATTAACTTACACACACGGGTTTCAGATTTAGAATAATAACCTTTGGGAGGTGTCATATAGACATCCTCGGTTATACTACCATATAAGAATGCATTGTTTATATCAAGTTGAAATAGAGACCAGCCATGAGGACAAAGCAAAAAGTGAATGATAGCAATCAAGCATACGCAAGAAGATCAACCAAGAGCCAGAGCCAGGTTTTCACACCTTTCACAGGAAGGCAGATCAAGGATTAGCTCAAGATGATATGAAGACACACAACATAGTCTAACAACCACACAAGTGATGCACAGATAGGGAGACAGAAACAATACTAGTAGAGAACAGATAATAACAAACAAGAAAAGCAAAAAACCATAGATAGAAGCAAAGGTAAGGAACGATCTCACCAAATCAGCACCCAAGTTAGGGTGTTCCAGTAGACAACGGTTTCACCGGCGGAATACCAACAATAATCGGACCACGCAGCAGACCACGCAGCAGCGGATAAGAGCAACAACCAAATCAGAAAAATCAGAGCACGCAGCAGCCAAATCAGCCAAATCAGCCAAATCACCGGAGCCTTCTGGTGCTTGTATCAGAACGGGTGCCGGAAAGTGACGCGATGGTGCGTGTGGAACTTGAAGACGGCAATGACCGTACGCAGCAATGACCGTACGCAGCAGCAGTGAACAAGAAGGGTGATGATTTTTCAAAGCGGAACCTCGTCGTACCCTTGCGGTGGTGTGTGTGGAACTTGAAGACGAAGCCGCCACGCAGCAGCCAAATCAGAGCAACAGCAGCGGATAAGCCAATAATACCAGAGCCTATAGCTCTGATACCATGTAAACAACTGAAGGATTTGATAGAAATAATTGTGAATAAGATCAAATCTTCAGAATATGATAAATGATAAAGTTGAACATGAACAACTTCTGCAAATCAACAAGAAGAATGGAGACTTATAAGAGCGGCGTGGAATGTGAGAGATCGATCCCTGAACCCTAAATTGGACCCTCTGTTATATAGGCAATGACTTTGCTGAAATGACAAAGCAGCCCTCCATAATCTCTAGAAGACAGCAATGACCCACGAACATGAAAACCTGCACAAACTTAACCCAGAAATAAGAACCTTTGATTTGAAAAGGAAATATCTTTTTAACAAAAATACTATTAACCTACATAAATAACAAATATCTTCATGAAATATACGAGATACAAAACCTACATTAATAATATTTGCCTATTTGGTTTAAATATATGTCTTTCATCCACATTCGTTTATACATTCACAGTCAATAAAATAAAATGACAAATATCGTGTCATGTGATTCTAAGTTTAATCACTAATAGTCTCGATGACGTACATTTAGATAGCCCATACTAAACTATGTTGGAAAACTAACTCATATCCAAACAACCTTAGTAAGTATTGTTGATGGAAAAAAGTCATTGTTCTATACAAATCCACTATATCAGGATTCACGATTGGCCACACGACAATACGTCAGCACCTAAAGACACTGTTGATTTGAACCAAAAACATAAAATATTTTTATACTAATTGAATAAACTTGGCATGCATCAATAAATATCTTGTAAAAGGCACACAATTTGAATGCCTACGTACTTTATTTGAGATTACAAATAAGAAAATCTATTAACTTATCTATCTATTATAATAAAAAAAGGTTTTAGTTGGACACTTGATATAATTCTAGAGCTCTAATTTTAATTTTTCTGCCTATCTCTCCTGTTAAATAATTATATTAATTACAAATTATATTATTTAATTCCCTTTAGATTAAATTTAGTTTTTTATATTTAAGAAAGAGTTCTTTTTATAAATGTAATATCTAAGGAAACATTTGTTATGATAAGAAATTTTTTCTAAAACATCCAAATTTTTAAAAAAATTTAAAATATTAAAAAATTAGTGTTTTTAAATAATAAAGTTTTTATAAACTAAAATTCAGAGTTATAATGAGGTTTTTTTAGAAGTGACACCTTTTGAAATGGATTGTTTTGAAACAAAATGTTTGAATTTTTTTAATAAACAAAGAAATTATTTTATTACTTAACTATTACTTATAAGTAATTTCAATTGTATCCTATATCAAAATATTATTTTATAGTTAATAAATTTTTGTTATTAATTATTTATTATTTATTTATTTAACCCGTGTAATACACGGGGTACTAACCTGGTAAGTATATATACGAAAGACATTTAGTAATTATCATTTATTATATTTGCCATACCGGAAAAAGTAATCTCAAAGTCATTTTACTAAATAAAGAGTTGTAACGAGGCTAAAATAGTAACATGTGTTGCAATTATTTTCAAACATCTTATGCACAAGTCGTTCTCACGTTCAGGACCTCTAGGATCATATTTTTACAACAAGTATTATTTAACAAGTTGTATAGTTAAATTATATAAAATATTATTGATATTGTGTGACCGTTTTTTATTTATTATTTAAGCCACTCAAAAATCTTTCATTTGAATATTCTAGAACAATTTATTATTTACAAATTATTGAGCGCTAATATTTATATCACATCACTGTAAAACTCAGTCTTCCTTTTTAGAAATAAGCTAGTTAAAAAATGATCTTTATTCTTTTTTTTTATGGTTAATAGCAGGGATATACTTTTCATGCCTATCATATTATATACATTATCACGCTTTTAAATGCAGAAATCTTTTAAAGAATCATAGGTGGTGTTTTTAAAAAAAAACATTTACGAAGCCTCTACTGTCTCCGTCGTGCAGACTACGTACAGAAATTAGTGTCTACAAACTGCTTGTTTTTTAAAAAAATTAATTAAAAATCATTTGCGCGTGATCTTCTTACTACAGAAATAAAAATAAAAATTCAAAACACTTCTCAGACATTTTCTCAACTTATCAATCCTTTTGACAAAACCCTTGCCATCACCACTCAACATCCGCCTCCCTCCCGTCGCCCTACCTCTTCTCATCGGCCACCCACACTCGCCGCCACCTCCACTCGCCATGGACACCCAAGCCTCCACTCCTGATGGCACCTTCCTCCCACGCGAAGCTAAAATGCAATCGATTTTCCGATGCATACACACACTTGGCATCGGTTCCGGTGCCAACGGAGTTGATTTCTAATGGCGGTGATGATGAAGAGATGGTGTTGGATTGAGAGTCGGAATCAAAGACTTTGGGTTTGAGAGTGATGTAGGTGTGAATTAAGGGGGTTGTGAGGGAGAGACGATGATGTGGTAGTGAGAGTGGTGGTGGTTGTTTGTGGAGGTGGTGGCGGTGGCGGAGGGCGGTGGCGGGTTGGGAAGGGTGGTGAGAGGAGGTGGTGCGGTGGTAGCACGACGAGGGAATGGTCATTTCCACCTGGATGATTATCGGATTGTGTTTGATGGTAGAAATGAATTAAAACAAAATGAAATGATGCCAAATTCATTCATAAAATATCTTAAGATTGATGTGAGGTGCTTAATATTTCAATAAACAGAAAGATGTGGGTTTTTAGTGAAGGTTTTAAGTTAAGACAATGGTTTTTTAGTGAGTTTTTTTTACTTAAAAAATCAGTTTATTTAGATAATTCTGGAGAACTATTTAAAATTCAATTTATTTTAACAGTATGTAAAAATTAAAAATCAAATAATATTTTTCTTACTGTAGAGATTTAAATAACATATCTTATATAGATGTGTGTATATATGATCTACATGCCATATACATTTAACTCTAAAAAAAAACAAACTGTACCATAGTCACACAAAACTATTTTCACACGTAACTGTTCTCTAGATAATTCCTTTTTTGTTTCTAGATAATTCCTATTCATAGTTAAAATTTTCTTCTTCCGTCCAGTAATTTCTTGAGAACATACTTTTTTGTCAAGAAAATAATAAGTTAATAATTTCCAACCATTTTCAACCAGTTTGTTCACTGATTTCGTGAATTTTTCAATAACAATTTAATAATTTCTAAACTACATCTTGTTATGCTAAGAAAATAATAAATTAGTAACTATTTTCTACCAGTTTTATTCATTAATTTCATGCATTTCTTAATAATAATAAATTAACAATACTTCCTGTTCACAATTATTTCACAAATTTCGACTTGTGTAATTATTAAACCTTTTTTGATTAAAATAATTATAAAACTAATCATACGCTAACCTCCACCTTCAATCTTTTAATTATAAAACTAATCAACCACTCAGGAAATGCTTTACCATTAAGTTTACCATTATGAAAGAACATACAAGATTTAATACTTGACAAGTATAATATACATTTTTGAACCTGACAAGTATAATCTACACTAAAGTGTAACATAAAAGTATGAGAAATATAAATTTGTCGTTTTAAAAAAAGTAGTTATATAAAACTAATCATATGCTACAATCAGACCCACCCACTCTGTTAAAACTTAAAATAGAGAGGATCTGAATCTCACAAACACGCAACAACCTACTTGTAAACATAACATTTCTAGAAAATTTTTATACTTATTTACATCCACAATTTATAACCAAAAAAGAAACAAAAAACAAAAAAAACACCAAAAAACAACTAAACAACTCTCTAATCCCACCACCACCGTCGCCACCGTCATCTCAGCCAGTACGCCTCCGCAAAAGCATCCTCCGGCCACCGCACACGGCGGCGATCCTCGTCTTCACGTTCTCAAACTCCGATATCCGGCACGGGATGGTGATACCTCCGGGGTGATCATGACCGTACACCTCTTCAGCTTTACTCAACAACTGCCCAAACAACGGATGATTGATGTAGATCACCGGCACCAACACCCTCTCGTAATCTCCGTCATCTTGACCCACATACACCCACATCTTCCCCTTCGGCACCACCCCACAACCCGTTTCCGCAATCGGAGCCTCCCGGAGACGCAGATAACCCGACCCGATGTAGCCCCCGGAGCAAATTGCTCTAGCTTTTGACGTAATTCGAGCACCCCACTTCAAGAAACGTGAGATTGATCTGTGTGATGGGCTCAATCGACGGTATCCGTTTGTTGATCGATGGTATCTCCGGCGGATGCATCGGAATAGGGAGATGACTCTGTGTTTGACCAAAAAGCCTCTGAATTTCTTCATTTTGTCGCGGAATTCGAGGTTTAGTTAACGATTCGAGATGAAAAAGATGGATTTTGACGAAAAAGATTGTTGATTTGGGGATTTGGGGATCAAGAAAAGGGCCATGGGTCTGCAACAGACATGGCTAAGCGAAACAGAGTG
Source organism: Flaveria linearis (assembly GCA_024085815.1). Classification (NCBI taxonomy): domain Eukaryota; kingdom Viridiplantae; phylum Streptophyta; class Magnoliopsida; order Asterales; family Asteraceae; genus Flaveria; species Flaveria linearis. Next base: position 7,146,372 of record CM044014.1, read on the forward strand.
AGGCAAACTTCAGAGAGGGAGATGGGGATGTTTGACATGCTATTGTAGAGATGAATCTTGATGATGATGATAATAATAAGCTAGTGATTTTGAAGGAGTTCATTTGTGATTTGATTTCCTTTCATGTCTGTTGGTTTCTTCAGGGGTTAATTGAGTTTGGATTGTGGAAAACAGAGCACCGAGGTTGATGACGATGGTGTGTGTGTGAGAGAGAGAGAGATGGATTGTACGGGATCGATTGAGGGATGATGGGGAGCCAAATTTATAGAGAAAATTGAATGATGAGATTTACAATAGATGTGGGCTTCCACGTGTCGCTCTATGCAATACGGTGCTGATTTCTCAAATAAATACTCTGCTTCTTGCAAAATAAGTTTTTTTTTTAATTTTTCAATAAATGTGATGATGGTTTATCCACGAAACTGAATGGTTTCAGGGGTTAAATGAACAATTGTTACCAGAATAATTAAAAACGAGTAAGTTTTAAGGATTGTTCCGCAGCATCTAAATCAGACTTTTTATGTTTTAAATATCTGAATGATTCAGTATTTAATGGTTGAAGCTGTTTGTTTCGCTAGCAAATGTCTGAATGGTTCAGACATTTGCCTGGGAATGGTTAAGTATTATTGTAATGCTGAATGGTTAAAACCTCTTATCTGAATTGGTCTGATATTGCCTTTGCATATTTAAGTGATTCAGCACTTAATGGTTCAGATCTCTTAATGATTCAGCATTTAATGGTTCAGACATCTTATTAATTCAACACTTACTAATTTAGAAATTGTGAAACAGTCCCTTAGAGTTTGAGTCTTATTTTAAATAAAAATATACAGGGTTGAGTAAGATGAGTTTTCTAGTTGTACATAGATAGGTTCGATTAATTGTGAGGTTAGCTTATTTAGTAAAAGCATTGCTTTTTAGAAATGAGGTTATGGATTTAAACCCAGACAATAATTTAATTTTATGTAAGATTTATTAGCCAGTAAAAAAATAGATTGATTAAAATAACATCTATCATCCAAATACAGTCGTATACTTTTTGTTTAGAAAAAGTAAATAAATAAGCAGTTGTTGTGGGTTGGAACAGTTGGGTACAATGGTATAATGTTATTGAAGTTAGTGTGGTTAAGGCGCACCAAAGATAAAGGGTTTGAGAATATTATATGATTGGCTGGTATAAAACAGTTTTGATGTATATTAGATTGAGCAAAATAAATAGGGTAACATTAACAATTTAAAAATGTGATAATGGTTGAATTAACTCATCTTTGGATAAGTGGAGTGCAAATTGACTGGCTCCAAACTGAACGGACATGTTGTGTAGATGAATGTTGTGATTGGGAATATGGAAACACTTTGACTTGTATCGTTTATTATTATTATTTTTAAATATGGGAGTAGTCGAATAAACCGCATTATAGTTGTTTCAACGATTATAAACGTAACGGGTGGTTCTTTTGGTTCGTGAAACTGTAAAATCAACTTGAAGCTGTTATCCAAAGGGTTGCGACGATGTTCCTATGAGTTTATCCGAAGTCAAACCAGATAATGACCCCGTCAACCCTAAATGGTTAAGAGTTTAAATTCATATCAGACATAAGCTGTAAATTTAAAAGTATGATTAGAAAGTGTATGAGTTAACTGTTTTTTAAGAAACACATGAGTAGTTGTATTGAGTACACCTATGCAACTTGTTAGCACCGGACCCAGTGGCGGATCTAGAACGAAAGTTCATGGGTAACGTAAAAAAATTTTTTAACGTACATTTATGTTAATAAAGGGTTCCGAAGGATATTCATTCAAATCAAATCCATTTGGGATCGAAGGAATTGAACCCGAATGATTTGAACTCGAGTAAGTTATTGCATTTAGAAATAACACAATTTAAATATCTAATTTCTACATCAAATCTCTAATTCATCTTTCAAATCTCTAGTTTATATACCTAATTGTCGTAAACCATAAACATTAGAAATTGAACCAAATAACCATTGATTTTTATAACAAATAACACTTAAATAACCCTTAAATATTATAAATTGAACAATATAAACCTTAAATCTCTAATTTCATAATGTAATAGATAAAAAGAACTAAAAATGTTACCTTGAAGTGGGCGGTAATTGGTGAAAGATCACATGTGGACGGTGGCAAGGGTCGCCGCCGCAGGCGGCTGTTCGACGGTGGTGATGACGTGAGGTGATCGTCGATGTGGGTGGATGGTGGCTAACTAACTGTGGCCTGTGGAAAGGGACGAAAGGTCGATAGGGGCATGGGGCGATGGATGGTGTTTTTTTATTTTAAGTTTTACTTTTGATTGGATTATGGGTATTTGAGCTAATTAGTTAGGTTTTTTTAAGTTGTTTATCTTTTTTGGGCTTATTTTTCTTTTTGGCTTGTTATTTAATATTGTATTGGACTATTGGGTATTTTGGTTTTATTAGTTATTTAGGATTTTATAAAATGTATTGTTTTTTTATAAAATGTAAGATTATATTTTATAAAATTTAAAACTTTTTGTGAAGCGTTGAGTTTAAAAAAAATTACGGGTAACATAATATTTTCTCAATAGTAACGTAGAACTGTAAATTCTTTTTTTTTATTACATAAAACAGAAAATAAAAAATTTTCCACTACCCGTAAAAAGTTGAGGGGTAACGGAGGCTGCCCCTCAAATCAATGTAAGTCCGCCCTTGACCGGACCGGTCCCACAACCGATTTTTCAAAAAAGACAAAACCCGAGGACCGGACCATTAATGGTGGATCAGTTTTGGGTTTATTCAGTTTGGGTTCCATCTAGTTTTGGGTTTAGACCAAAATGGATTGGCCTCCGTCAATTGGAACTTGCTGCCTTGGAGTTTTATCACCACAAAGAATATGAGTTTTCTCATTTGTAACTTGTTTGTTTCTTTTTTAACCTGCTGCAAAGGGGTTTTAGCTTTTTTAATCTTTCATTAGGACAAAACACTTATTGACATTTTAACTTGTGTAATCAAAGTATTAGAAAACCAAATGAACCAATGAACGCCTTCAAAGAACGAGATGATTTTTTTTTTCTTTCTTTATTTCCTTCTTTTTTTTTTTGAATGAACCAATGAACACCTAGAATGAACTAGATGAACACCTTCTCTGTATCGACAAACAACTCGACATTCGATGAAGAAAAATGTAAGTTCTATCATCCCATGAAGCAAGCATTAGTCATTGTCTCACCGATTGATATTCTTCAATAGAAATATTGATTTGGTCACGTTAGTTTTCAAAAAGCTAATACAACGAATATTGGGGACCGAGAACCTAATAATAAACTAGTAATCTCAGGTTAATCAGGTTGGTGTTGATTGTTTCTCGTATCAAACCTGGATCTTTTAAATTATTACTTTCATAAGATCCCTAAATAAGTTGTTATTATTTTTATTAAATATATCCGGTTTTGTTTTAACAAATATAATTTCAATTATCTGTCATGGTTTAAACATTTGAGCAACCTTTGAAAATGATAATCGATGAAGAAAATAAAATCAAAGAAAAAAAAGAAAAAAAAATTAAAACTAAAACATATTTTCAAAGAGAGTTGTCTCTTTAAAACTATAATTTAAGCTACTAAAACCATGGGTTTCATATATGTATTTACATGTTATATATATACAAATATTGGTTACTTATACGTAAGTCATATAGTTTTCATATGTGTAACTCGTTTCATCATCATCTTTTTTTTTTTGAAATTTAAAATAAAAAGTACTTAATTAATTAAGATAATAAGATTGAAGTTTATTTAAATACATTTTAAACAATTAAAAATAATAATTTAAATTATAAGTTTGGGCCATGTGAACAAGATACAATAGTCTGTCTTTAATATTTGAAGAAATAAACTAACAAGAAAATATAATTGACGTTGAACGAATTTTCAAACGATTTGCCAATAGAGGTTGAACGTTTTGCAACGAACACAATAATTTGATCTCTCATAGTCAATAAAATTGACATTTACAGAAATAATAAACCAATAAACTTCGATATCAGAAGTCTGTCGACGTGCTGTAAGTGATCTACCAAATTATATTATAAAAATTAAATAATTAGCATGCCAAATTATGTTATTATAATTAATAATTAGTTTTAGTAGAATATGTTATTATAATTAATAATTAGTTTTAGTAGAATATGTTATGTTTGATAATGTTTAGATTTGGTTGTTTCCTTGAGATTATACTACAAGATTGTTTTAAATCTTTGAACATTTATTTAAGCTTTGATAAACTTAGAATAATAGATAAAAGAAATTGATTCTTTATTTATTAAAGTTAAGACATGAATTTGCTCAATGTTCTTTTAAACAAATCTTCATCTTGATCTTCATCTTCATCTTCTTATTATAATAAAAGGGTAAATGTGTCTGACACGTTTCAACACCATATTCATTCTAATCAAACTTTTCTCGCTTATATCTCTTATTAAATAACTGCATTAATTATTAATAATATTTTATATTATATATTTTTACATTATACTTAGTTTTTAATAAATTAAGAAAGAGATATGTTTATTAATTTTATTTATAAAAATAGTTTTTTATAAAAAGAATTTTTTTCTAAACAATCAAATTATTTTACGTAATATTTTAAAATTGGGTTTTCTAAAGTAATTTTTTATAAAATAAAAATAATTAAAATAGGGAGTTACAGTAATGACATTTTTAAAAATAAAATTTTTTGAAACATTATTTTGAAACAAAAATTTAATTTATCTTTGAAAAAACAAAAAATTTAAAAAGTTCATATAATTATTTTATTACTTATAGTTATTACTTATATCTAATTCCAATTATATAATTTCTTAGTATATCTTTTTATAATTTTTATTATATTTAATATTTTATTTGTTCAACCCGTGTAATACACGGGTTTACTAAAACTAGTGCTTTAATAAAGAGTAAATGTGGTTGGCACGTGTCAGCAACATATTTATTCTCATTAAATTTTTCCGCTTCTCTCCCATATTAAATAATTACATTAATTTCTAAAAATATTATTTATTTATTTTTATATTATAATTAGTTTTTTAATAAATTAAGAAAGATATATTTTTATTAATATTATTTCTGCAGAAATAGTTTTTTATAAAAAGAATTTTTTCTAAAAAATAAACTATTTTTACGTAATATTTTAAAATTACTCTTTTCAAAGTAAATTTTTATAGAAAATAATTAAAATAGGAATTTATAATAAAGAAAAGTTTAAAAATGAAATTTTTTTAAAATGTTATTTTGAAACAAAATATTTACTTTATCTTTAGAAAAACAAAAAAAATTAAAATGTTCATAATAATATTATTATTTTATTACTTATAGTTATTACTTATGCCTAATTTCAATCATATCATGTCTTAATATATTGTTTATAATTAATAATTTTTATTTTATAATATGTTTTATTTATTCAACCTGTGTAACATATGAGTTTTCTAAAGCTAGTCTATAATATATATGTTATCATACAGCAGTGTAGCTTAAACGTAACATAGAAAAACATATTTAAAATAAATTCAGATTCAAATCTAATAGATAATAACTTATGGTAGTGTAGTTTAGAAGCAGTATAGGTTTAAAAAAAGTTAAAATAAAAGGTTATTAACTCTATTTAACCATGTATCTATTCATATTAATATGCTTGGTAGGTGGGGTTTTTTTTTTCTTTTGTTTTGTTTTCTTTTGTTTTTGTTGTTGTTGTTTTATTGGGTTTGTTTTGGGTGTAGGTTCGGGGTGTGTTTTGAGTAGTTTGTTTATAGGGTTCGTTGGTGTTATCTTTCTTCGGGTTATTTCTTTCTTTCTTCCGTTATCGATACCCTAGCGATTCTCACTATTAAGGTTTAGGTTTTCTTTTTGTTTCTCTTTTCGGGGCTTTGATTTTCATTGGTTTTCTATTTTGGACTGTGTCGCCTTTTTGTGGCTTTGATTTTTCATCTGTTTTATATATGGTGTTGAGCATTGATGTAGTTTTTGGGTTCTTCATGTTATAGTGTGTTATGGATTTGGTGTTTTGATGTGTTTTACTTTGTGTATTTTGCTAATTTTGTGGTTTCGAACATTCATTTTGATTTTGATTTTTGTTTAGGGTTACGTTAAAACTCGCACATCCGCGACAACACGCGACGCCATAACCTAGTTCATATTTAAAAAGTTATCCAAACTTTAATCGATTGGCCTCCTAAATTACTAAAAAACAATAGTCAAAACCAATATTTCCCAAAAAACAAAAAAAAAATGTATTGACATGATGTCATAGTTTTATCATAATTAACTAAAGGCACACGTTTCAAATGCTCTTGAAAAGTTCAAACCGTTTATGACGAATTTGAGAAGATTATTCATCATTGACTCTGTTTTTTCAATTATAAACATTTATTAAACGATAAAATTTCACATTTTCTTACAAAAATATCGGAAAACGGTATATATAGTTTAATAAAATTTAGTTGTAGATGATTAAATAGCATATATGCAAGATATTTCAAATGTGAAATCAAATATTTTAGACCGATAATTATTTATAGAGTAAATTACCATTTGCGTCCCTGACGTTTTCTCATTTTAACCGTTTGCGTCCCTGCAGTTTCAAAGTCTCGATTTGTGCCCTAATGTTTCATTTTTGTCCCCGTTTGAATCCAAATGACTAACTCCGTTAGATTTTTCAGTTAAGTCTTTGTGGAATGACGAAATTACCCGTAAGAATAAAAAATAAAAAAAAACTTTATGGGACCACCCATATAATATTCTTCTCATTTGAGCACCCACCACCACCTACAACACACCCAATATGACTACCGGCAGCAACAACATCAACGGCGACGGCAGCAGCGGCAGCCTCCTCCGGCAGCCTCCTCCTACCATTACACGGCAGCAACAATCAACCTACGATTGGTGGTTACAAATCTAGAATCCGAGAAGTAAGTGGGATCATCGAAGCATAAAGATCAAGAAGCTCTACATGTAAGTGATGCATATGGTTCAAACAAGTAGAATGCATCATTTCAATCTCTGTTCAGATGCAAAATAGGAATGAAGGGGGTTATTACCTTGAAATTAGGGTTTGGTTGTTTGGGAATTTGATTGAATTGAAGAACATGAAAGTTTTGTCATGTGGGAGTGAGATAAGAACATAGATCAGACGCAAGTAAGGAACATTGACAATGGACTGCCGCCGAGTTCCAGTTCGTGCCCCACCTCTGCCGCCTCATCCTTGCCGTCTACGAAGAGGACCTCCGCCGCCCCAAGTTCCCATCCCTCGGCGAATACAGCTGAACCTACCAGCAAACCCTCGGCCACGCCCCCCCCCCACCTCATCTACCTCGATCACGCCCGACGCGAGATTGTTTTAGAGATCAGGGGGTTGAATTCGAAGAAGGAGAGTGATTACAAGCTGCTGTTGAACAATCGCTTGGGGATGCAGATGTTTGACGCGGGGTACGTGCACCATGGGCTGCTGAAATCGACGATTTGGGTGCTGAATCCGGAGTCGGTTTGGTGGATTGTAGAGAGAGATAGTGTGTGTGTATCTATGAGAGAGATGGTATGGGAGTGTTGGTGGTGAAGAAGAAGATGGATGGATGGGTATGGGAGAAGCCTGGTGGTGGCTCCCTGGTGGATGGTGGTGATCGACTTCCGGAGAAGCCATCCTTTCGATCTCTCCGGTCAGATCTGGCAGCGTTACGATGGTGGTGGTTTACTTCAGGCGGAGTGGCGGTGGCTCCCTGGTGGATGGTGGTGATCTGCGGTGGCGATTTCATCGGAGATGGAGCTGGATCCCGTAGTAGCTTTTACTGGTCTGATGCGAAGTGTAGAAATGTGTTGGAGAGTGGAAGTTGTAAACTTTGAAGATGGTGGTGATCTGCGGTTGCAAAATTTGAAGATGGTGGTGATTTGCGGAGTGGCGGTGGCTCCCTGGTGGATGGTGGTGATCTGCGGTGGCGATTTCAGTGTTACGTTGAAACCGACTGCTGTGGTGATGGTGTTGATGCGGCTGGCGATGGGGTTGGTTGGGGTGGTGGTGATTTGAAGAAGAAGATGTTAGATGGATAGGACCCATTTTCAAAAAAAAAAGATGGATAGGACCCACAAGGTTTTTTATGTTATTATTTAATTGTAAGGGCAATTCCGTCTTTTTAATAATAATTTAACTGGAAAACTAACAGTGTTAAGTCATCTGGACTAAAATGGAGATAAAAATGAAACGTATAGACTCAAATGAAGATAACACGAAACGTTAGGGGGCGGATGGCAATTTTGAAACTGCAGGGATGCAAGTGGTTAAAATGGGCAAATGTCAGGGATGCAAATGGTAATTTACTCTTATTTATACAATGTGTGTGGAGGAGAAAAGTATAACAATATAAAGAAACTATAGACTTTTTTCTTTTTCCTTTTTTTTGAAAATGTCTTAATGCCATTAAATAACCTAGAAAAGTAGTACCTTGAGATGGTGCGAGCAATACAAGAGTACAACCAAAACATGCACACACAAACCCATCCAAACCAATGATTTCGTAACCGGACCGGATTGGCCGGTCCGACCGGTTCGACCGGGAACCGGGAACATTGCCGGTTCGGTTCGGTAGATTTGGGTCGTTTTCGGTTGAACCGGCCGGTTCGTGCGGTCGACCGGCCCGAGCGGAACTGGCGAACCGGGATGAACCGGTTTTTTGAATTTTTTTTATTTTAATAGAAAAATATTATTGGATATGGATTAAGGAACACCGGTTCGTTAATTTGGACTATGTTTAATTGAATGATATGTATTTTGGATGTTGTTTTGGATTAAGGAACACCGGTTCGTTAATATTATACCTTATACATACACACTAAATATTTGGATTTTTTTTATATTTTTTTAAATATTTATGACGTCATCCGGTTCGTAATCCGGTCCGACCGGTCCGGCCAGTGAACCTCAAGACCGTCCGGTTCGCTTTCCGGTCCGGTTTTAAAAATATTGATCCAAACCATAAGTTTTTTTAACATCCTAAAACAAACATGCATTAAAACTAACGAGAATATATAACATAATTAAAAACACGTGTAGGGTTACAATGAGAAATTACACCATGATCTTAGATCGTGATCTACTGATATCCTATACTTGCTCTATTTTTATTGAACGAAAAGATAGAGGTTTTAATATTTTTTTATGTTTGTTTGCATTTTAAAAATTTTTATTTCTAGCCTTTCAAATTTATCGATACTTATTAAAAGACAGCATGTGTCAATTTTTTGAACTCCTTTCTTCGATCAAGAGCTGTTTAACTTAAGAAGATCATTAACTTATGAGATCGGCACCTTAGAAATTTAAACCAATTAAACACTCTGTCTCAAACCTTGCTCGCGAACTCACAAATTATAAGGATGTGATCTGTTGTTTCTTGTTGGTTATTACAAGAGGCACATTGTTTAATATTTTAGTGTAATTAAACTTACTACTTAACCAATATGATTATAATATCAATCAAATAAGCCAGCAGGTGCATGACATACGCATGTTTGAGCTTTCTGTGATCTTCAGTATTAGTTCTCGTAGTTTTTTAGCAGCACCCCTCACGGGGACCAGGGGTGGTAGCTCCTGCCTAGGGTCGAGCTGTAGTTTTGCCAGCTCGGCAAAAACAATTTCTATAAATTTTTGTCTTTTGGAATTCTTCTTCTTCATCCGGCTCACGAAAAACACACACAAATCACACTTTGTTTTTTATTCTGAGTTGTATCCGATTAAACATGTAATGTGAACCTCAAATAGTTTCAATCTGAAAGCGATTAACGACTTTTAGTTTGTCCAAATTTAATTCTCGAAGTACGATTCCTCTACACATCTTGCGATGATGGATACTTGACGTTTCATGAGGGTAGTTTATGATGGGATTCAATCAAAGGTGGGCCTCCATTCGATCAAGATTACTTTGATGGGAACCTACTTCGACCACAAGAATCAATCAGTAACCGAGGGAAGAATTGCAACATCAGTCTTCTGTCTTATTTTCTTTGTACGTGGATATATGGCTTAAACGAGACGTCATTTGACAGGTGGTTTGCATTTATACCATTTTTTTTTAATTTCGTCATAAGCTTTTAAGGCATTCTTTCATGGCCAATTTATATTTTCTTTACTAGACAATGCATCCTATTGTCTTTTTATTAATCAAGATATGATCTTGTTGCATATACATATAATCAGTGAATCAATAAAACTATACAACTAGATTAAATCGGGTTAACATGACCGATTACACTATTTGATATAACTTGAGAAAAACACATGTCATATTTTTTGTGAGAACAATGATATAATATATCTCGGTAATCTATATCCGTATGCTATCGATCAGATTAAAAAAGAATAAAATGTTTAAGTTAAAGAAAATAGAATTCTTGTTTTTATGGTATAACATTTTATGAAAAATATTAGACTATTGTTATAGTAAAAATAATATTTAATCTAAAAAGTTTAAATATTATGATTTTAACACGTGCCTTTCTATTGTTTTAATAGAGTTATATTTTGATCATTGTGTCAAATACGTAAGATCATTGTGTCATATAACATTCATTGTATTAAATATTTTTCATAGTTTGTCAAATGTATTTATTATTGTGTTTACATTTTAGATAACTTCGTGTTATTTTTTGTATATTTTTTATCATATTATTCTACCAGTATTAAAATTAGAAGGTATTGGGAAGAATATTGACAAATATATATATATATATATATATATATATATATATATATAAAAGAAATTATAAAGTTATTCCTTTATGTAGTGACAAAGTATTAATTAAAATAATAATAATTTTATTTACATAACAAATACAAAAACAACAAGAAAGTGAGTGAGTTGTTTTTGCATGTTATTTTGGACAACACTCTAAGGGGGCGCTTGGTTGAAAGTAATGAAATTGAATGGAATGGAATTGAGAAACTAGTATAATTTTAAGTAAAATTGTGTTTGAGTGGGTAATGAAATGTAAAATTAAGAGAATGTTTCACCTCAAATCCCCTTGGTTGTGGGATTTCAAATTCCTAAGAAGGATTTTAAAATCCCACAACCAAGGGAATTTGATGTGAAACATTCCCTTGGGTTTTGCATTTCATTACCCACTCAAACATAATTTTACTTGAAAATTATACTAGTTTCTCAATTCCATTCCATTCCTTCCAACCAAACGCTCCCTAAGATAATCTACTAGACTATATATTTTATTTTAATAAACGGAGATGTAGATTTAATATAAGTTAGGGGCATTATATGTATTATTTAGCATTATAAATATGGCCACACTACAAGGAACAAGCGCATTAGCGGCGACAACTGTCGCCGCAATTGACCCCGTCTGTCGCCGCTATTAGTATCAGCGGCGACATGTCGCCGCTATTAGTATCAGCGGCGACATGTCGCCGCTAATGATTCGTCGCTATTGTGAAAAATATCGCCGCTAATGGGTCGCCGCTATTAATGTCGCCGCTAATACCCTTATTTGCGGCGACAATATCGCCGCTATAAAGTTGGAAAAAAAATTCCGGGAAGACTATTAGCGGCGACTATGTCGCCGCTAAAAGTCAATTTTTAATTTTATTTTTTTTTTATTTTTTTAATTTCCATTTTTATAAACCAAGAAAACCTGTAAATAAAACCAAATTTCCAGATTTCCAAACAACACAAATAACATAAATATTAAGAAGTACAATACGAGTTTTAACAACACAAATAACAAAACATACAAATTGTTTAACATCAACTTCTAATGTCGTCAACATAAACTTAAACAACACAAATTGTTTATTCTTCGTCCTCGTCCGAATCATCATCTTCATCAGCTTGTTGTGTACCTTTTTGGGAGGCAATAAGTTGCGTCATTTGTGTCATAAAGTTTGCATTTTGAAACAAACTTGCAATTTGTGCCTACAAAACAAAACATACATTATAAGTTGTGGTATTTGCTTCTTAATATAACTTTAAGTATATAATGATACACCAACACCTTGAAGTGTGTTTGTATCACCCATTTCAACCATAATGTACATAATTCAACTTAAATTTACCCATTTTGACCCGTTTTAACTATATCAAGTGTGTTTGTATCATTTTGACCCATTTCAACCATAATGTACATAATTCAACTTAAATTTACCCATTTTGACCCGTTTTAACTATATCAAGTGTGTTTGTATCATTTTGACCCATTTCAACCATAATGTACATAATTCAACTTAAATTTACCCATTTTGACCCGTCTTAACTATATCAAGTGTGTTTGTATCATTTTGACCCATTTCAACCATAATGTACATAATTCAACTTAAATTTACCCATTTTGACCCGTCTTAACTATATCAAGTGTGTTTGTATCATTTTGACCCATTTCAACCATAATGTACATAATTCAACTTAAATTTACCCATTTTGACCCGTTTTAACTATATCAAGTGTGTTTGTATCATTTTGACCCATTTCAACCATAATGTACATAATTCAACTTAAATTTACCCATTTTGACCCGTTTTAACTATATCAAGTGTGTTTGTATCATTTTGACCCATTTCCACCATAATGTACATAATTCAACTTAAATTTACCCATTTTGACCCGTTTTAACTATATCAAGTGTATTTGTATCATTTTGACCCATTTCCACCATAATGTACATAATTCAACTTAAATTTACCCATTTTGACCCGTTTTAACTATATCAAGTGTGTTTGTATCATTTTGACCCATTTCAACCATAATGTACATAATTCAACTTAAATTTACCCATTTTGACCCGTTTTAACTATATCAAGTGTGTTTGTATCATTTTGACCCATTTCCACCATAATGTACATAATTCAACTTAAATTTACCCATTTTGACCCGTTTTAACTATATCAAGTGTATTTGTATCATTTTGACCCATTTCAACCATAATGTACATAATTCAACTTAAATTTACCCATTTTGACCCGTTTTAACTATATCAAGTGTATTTGTATCATTTTAACACATTTCAACCATAATGTACATAATTCAACTTAAATTTACCCATTTTGACCCGTCTAAGATAAACCAACAATGATACATTTAACAACTTCAAGATAAAACGTATAAAACTTTAATACCTCTGATAATGTCTGAGGTGTTTGTTCCTGATCAGGAACAAACGAAGTCGACCCTGCAGATGAAGACGGTTTACGCCCAATCCCTCTAATATGCCCGCGGCGTTCTCCCAACACCGACTCAAAAACTTCAACCTCGTTCAGTGATGAACTATTTCCTTCGTTTTGGGATTGACTTAGCTCATCAAACCGTCCTTTGAGCTGATTCTATATTAATTAACAAGAAGTCATTTAATATATATATATACCCTAAGGCTTTATCTTTAATATTTCAAAACTCTACTTTATATAAAACTTACATATTGTTGCTCAGCTATCTCCGTATCAAAGGTCCCATCTTTACTGGTATGAGCATTCTGAAATGCCTCAAGTCTGCTCTTATTCTGATTAACATTTAAAAGTATATCATATATTAAATAAATACTTATATACAATACACATACAAATAATTAAATCATTACCTGCTTGTAACAATAACTACTATACGAGGCAGTCCCACCACGATTAGTGTATTGTTGTTGTTGCCGGTTTGCTTTGTTTGATGATGAGGCTTTTCTGTGTCCGTCACTTAAGAAAAAATCAATTGTTTTGCTCCAATTTTCATGATTCATTCCCCTTGGAGGGTTGAGCCTTGCTTGTTCCACATCTTCATATCCTCCAACACGATCAAAGTGTCTTTTGGCAACGTTTTTTCGATCTCTGAATCGTTTAAGATATACAAAACGAATGCCACCCTCAATCTGAGCGCGTTCACGATCTCGCAAAATCTCATCAAAATCAAAGCGTCGCTACATTTAAGTTTAAACAAAATGAAGTTAGTTAAATAAATACCGAACAATAAACATAAAACATATAAAGGTTACCGCCATATGCTCATCCAACGCATTCTTCTGAGCATCAGAAAGATCAGTCCACGAACGAACATTAAAGAGATAATTGGCCTCCATGTATATCCCAACCTCACGAACAAACATATCGTTAAGTTCACCGACTGGGCTATATGTAGCAGCTCTATCAAAAGGAAGAGATAAAGGTCCTCCTTTCTTTTCTAACTCATGCTGTAACTTTTTATTTTTGGCCTTCCCTCTTCTTTTCTGGGAAGGCGAGCCTGCATTTATATTAAAAAAGCAATACTTACAATATATATTAATAATAAATAAATAAACATGAAAATATAATACTTATCATCCAACTGATGGCTTCCGGGCCCACCAAAAGGAGGAATCGGTGGATCCCCCGCGCCATCACCTCCATGGCTCATTACATCAGCCATGAGATGTATCAAAACAATCCAAAAAGATATCATGTCTGTAAAAATTAGAAGATATAAAACATCAAAATTAAAATAAGAATAAAGTTTTCAACTACAACAAGATATCATATCTACAAAGTTTTAGATTAAATATATACTTAATCGGAGTCTCCCTCATATACTTCAGTCTCGCTATTAGACCCCTCAGTGTCATAATCAAAATCCTCTTCATCATAATCACCCTCGTCCTCAGACATCACATTAGCAGTAACATTTGGTGGATTAACTTCACTTGCAATTTCGCCATCGATGACATTATCAACATTTTGAAAGTATTGGGTGAAGTCAATGAAAAGTACATTATTAGATGAAGAATGATTATGAACGACGTCAAGATCTTCTGTTAATTCATTATCAACATTTTGAATGTTTTCCACGAGTTCGTCATTGGATGGCGGTCGATCCCAAATTTTACGATGATTAACATTCTCGACGACCCACCGGTGATTATTGCTTTGGTTTCTCCGAGAAGGTTCTCGGATGTAGAATACTTGTTTAGCTTGGGAAGCAAATATGAGTTGATCGTCTTTGTCCAATTCACGTTCGGTGTTGATACTGGTGATATTATTGTCGTATGAAACACCCCTTCGAGTATCGAACCATTTGCAACGAAATAGGACTGTTGAATACCCATTTGCATAGCACAACTCAATAATCTCTTCAACTTGCTATGAGCCGAAGTCATGTTACCAAATGGATTGAAACCGTCAGCTGCAAGTCCTAGGCGGACGTTTCGGGGTTCTCTCGAGAAGGTAGGGTACTTTATATCAAAATCTTTCCATGAAGAACCATCAACAGGATGACGCATCGTAACATCTTCTGATCGTCCGGTATTATGCCAAATCATATCTTTTGCAGTGTGCCTTGAAGAATACAAGCGGCGTAGCCTGGGGGTTAAAGGAAACCATCGTAACACCTTGTGAGGTAACTTTTTGCCCTTTGTATTTGTATCGACCCACCGACTCTCGTTACAAACTGGACAATTTTGTAACAACTTTCTAGTATTTACAACTTTCTAATTATAAAATACCTAATCTAATTAAAGTTGTAAATAATTAGTATGTACATCTAATTAGAAATACTAATAAACCCTAATTATAAAATACCAAATCTAATTAGAAAATACTTAGTTAACCATTTACATCTAATTAGAAATACTAATAAACCCTAATTATAAAATACCATAAAACAATTACAATTAAATTCCTTCTTTACATCTAATTAGTCCAATTAGTTCAAAAGTTAACTAATCTAATTACATCTAACTAATCCAATTAGTTCACCATAAAACAATTACATCTAACCATTTACATGTTTAATAAAATAACTAATCTAATTAGTTCAAAAGTTAACTAATCTAATTACATCTAAACTAGCCATGAAAGCATTCAAACTAACTAAAACTCACGAAAATGAACATGCTATGTTGGACCAAAAGAACCAATGAGCCAAGATCAGGAAAACCTCTAAGTCCCACATGCCACTGCTACAACTGCTGAAGACTCCCATCAGTTACAATGTTCTCTTGCTTGAATGTCAGACTCGAGAACATCTGAAGACTCTCATCAGCTATTGTGTTCTCTTGCTTGAATGTCAAACTCGAGAGCATCTTAGCTCCAGCCTTCTGCTGTTATGACAAAGTCTGAAGAACAAAGTATGAAGATCAAAGAACTGAAGAATATCAGCTGAAGACTCCAAAGTACTGAAGACCAAGTACTGAAGTCTGAAGTACTGATCTTACAAGTACTGAAGACTTCAAGTACTGAAGACAAGTACTGAAGAATCAAAAGCTGAAGAACTAAAGAACTGAAGACCTTCTACTGAAGCACAAAGTCTGAAGACAAAGACTGAAGACAACAACTGATGATATCTACTAAAGTCATCAGTTGTTATATCATCTGAAGCCAAGTCTGAAGACCAAGTACTGAAGACTCAGAGTTTGTCACAACAACTGAAGAAGTCTTCTTCAGTTGTTGTGGTGGTTTTTCTTTTTCAGTAGTTTATTTTGTTTCAGTAGTTGTACAATAACTGAAGAGCATGTTCTTCAGTTGTTATAGTATCAGTAGTTATAAACGACTGAAGAGTTTGTTCTTCACTCGTTGTAGGATTTCAGTAGTTTACTTTTGTCAGCACTTAGGAACTTTTGTAAGAAGATGTCAGTTGTTGACATCTTCAGTAGTTTTATGTTTTTGTCAGTTGTAATTTGAATATTCAGTGATGTCAGAAAAAGGACATCAACCCATCCTTTTGCCGCCTATAAAAGGATGGGTAACCATACAGTTTTAATTGCCGAAACGTGCGACCAATAGAACATTTATTGCTTCGCAGAACTCTTCTCTCTCTATGTTTATGCTTTAATTGCAATATCTTTTATGTTCTTGCTTTAATTGCTAATTAATGTGCTAAATCCGCTGCAAACATAATCTAATTGATCAACACGAGAGGCTGAGATAGTACTGATGAGTAATTTAGTCTTCAGCTCTTTCACAACTACTGAAGACTAAACTGACTCAAAGTACTGATGTACATTATTTATTGAAAAACAACTGATGTAGTGAAGTGGATTACAACTACTGATGTATGATTTTCAATAAATAAGTACTGAAGAACAAATTTTGCTCACAAGTACTGATGTGTAATCTTACACAAATACTGAAGACAAAATTTGTTCACCAGCTCTGAAGAATATTTCATCAACACTTGTTGACATCTGATCACAAGAGCTGAAGGCATAAATATTCACAAGAGCTGAAGGGTCGATGAAACATCTGAAAGTCAGCCAAAGAGCTGATGAGTAAGTGTGGAGGCTAGTATGAAACAACTGATTTGACGGAAACAGCTGATGAGTAATTTCTCATCAGCTGATAACAACAGCTGATGTTTCATACACAAATAACTGAAGGACAAAACCATGTCTTCAGTAGTTCACAACTACTGACATCAGTAGTTCACAACTACTGAAGGCTAACACCAAGTCCTCATTTGTTTACAACTGAAGCAATACCATGTCTTCAGTAGTTCACAACTACTGATCTCAGTAGTTTACAACTACTGAAGGCTAACACCAAGTCTTCAGTTGTTCCAACGTCTGAAGAAGAATACTAGGTCATCAGTAGTTTATAACTACTGACGACTGACAGTAACTCTTCAGACGTTCACAACATCTGAAGGACAAAACCAAGGTCTCAGTAGTTTCAACTACTGAAGGCTAACACCAAGTCCTCAGATGTTACAACCACTGAAGGTTAAAACCACGTCATCAGCTGTTACAACACCTGATAACTAACACCAAAACCTTCAGTAGTTTTCTTTCAACCTTGCCCTACCCTATAAATACCCCACCTTCAGAGCATTTACTCCTCACTTGACCTAATCCTTACAAACCTCTGAAATTCCCATACACCATTAATGGCGAACATGCAACTGAAACCTCGACACAACTGTGTCGCCCACCTTACAAAATCGCCATTATGGCCCAAGTTTCACCAAGCCGTCGATCTTATGAACGACTCACCATACAAAACGGCTTTTCTCTTGAACCCCACTCTATTCACCGACTCCTTGACGGAGTTTTGGACAAATGTGACCGTCCAAACCGGAGAGCAGAATGCCGAGGTCTCCCTCCGGTCCTCCGTCAATGGAAAACCCGTGGTTATCACCCCAGCTACCATACGACAAACCCTAGAGCTGGAAGATGCCACTCACCCAACTTCCTACCCCAACGGTACCCTGGATCTCTCATTCACATCCCATGACTACCAGGGTAACCTCTACGCCTCCACCTTGTTGAAGAAACATTTCCCTGACCCTCAACGATTGATCTTCCACATGGTGAATGTCTATCTGGCTCCCAAGACCTCTTCGTGGGACCAGATGTCCACAAGGTGGCAGCAGGTATTGTATTCTATCCTTGAGAAACAACCTTTAAATTTTACTGATCTTTTATTTTTGGAACTCAAGGACATGGCCACAAAACCTTTTTCTAACCGTTGGAACTTGTATCCACGGTTCATAATGGCCATGATCGAAAACCAGCTTCAGGCTGAGGGAGTAGTTGGCACTGGGGTCCCTGCCATGGCTGTTCAAGCTGAGGTATACTCCAGGCACAACACTGACCCCACACTCAAACAGGCTGGCCGGCTGCGAAAACCCACGCAGCTGGAACCCACAGCCTCCACCTCCAAATCCACAATCCCCACCAAGCCAAAAGCCAAAAAGAAGCCTAAAAAGGCTACTCAGGGAGATGAGTCCCCTGAGGATGCCCCTGCCACACAAAGGCAGGATGTGCCTGCTGGTTCGATTCTCCCAGCAGGTACCACGACTCCACCCACCACAACCGCACAGGCTTCCTCTCAACAGGAGCCTGATGCAACCAATTTTGGGGCAACCACATTACTGGGGTCTCTCTCACTTGAGGAGACTGCCATTGAAGAGCACAGTCCTCCCCATGTGCATACTGCTTCTAGCCCACATACTGAGGAGACCGCTCCACTAAGCCCAACATTGGTAATAGCCAAAGTGTTGACCGATCTGAGCACTCCACCCTCTCCCCAGAAACCTATTACAACTGGGGAGACTCCAACCGAGGGGGTGGGCACAAGTGCTGATAGGAGCCCACAACACAGAGAATCAGTTCAATCTCCTAGTGTGGCTAGGGAGATAGAACAATCTGGTGAGGCTGCCACTTCCCCTGCATCAACATCTGAGCAGGGTGAAGATGGTAACATCACTAAGACCTCACCAGAGGCAATGGCCGATGATGGATCCAATCCTGAGGCCAGAAGTCCCCAGTACCATGAACAAGGGGCACATGTCATTACTGAGCCACACTCAGGACATGTTCATCCTGATAATGTCAGGAGGTCAGGTGATTCAGCTCATGCTGAGGATGACCTGAGCTTCTTCTACGATGTAGTAGCTCAAAACACTATCCTAGAGGATGAGATAAGCAGACTCAAAGAGCTGCTTGCTCAAATGACTCAGGATAGAAGTCCATCTGCCACTACTACCCCACAGATGGCACCTTCACCCGAAGGTCTCACAAACACTGAGCCACTCCCACAAACTCAGCCACCAGCCCCTGCTTCTGGCACTAGCTCTCAGGGTCAGAACCCCCCTGAGCAGCTGGATGCTATCCTCCAGAAATCCCTGCCTCTCATCACACCCATCCTTAAAGATATAGTCATTCAAACCCTGGATGAGAGGCTTCCCACATATATACAACCCATGGTGGAGGTTGCCATATCTAAGGCTCTTGCTGATAGTCAAACCCCAACCAATGCACCCAAAAAGGGGAGACATCAGTGCAAGACAAGAGGAAGAGGGGAGAGGAGAAGAAAGAGGCAGAGAAAGAGGTGGTGGTAGAGAGGGAGTTGGTTGAGGAGAGTAGTAGGGTGAGGGAGAAGGGGAAAAGGAAAGTAAGGGAGGTTGAGCATATAGAAGTGACTGGAATCCAGAAGGATTTCAGTGTCACTGATAAGAAAGAGGGAGTAGAGGGAAAGAAGGTGGCTGATCCTGATCTAGCAGCCCTTGTCAAGGAGGCTGATGCTGAACATAACCGTTCAATGAACAAAGTCATTGAACAGCTGTTCAGGCAAGGCTTTGACAAGGACACTGCCTTGCTAGATCAAGAGATCAGGAATATGGAGAGGAGAGAGATTGAGTACCGATGGACTACTCATAGCCAAGAGGAAAGACAAAAACTTGAGGCTATGAGTAGGTTCACTTCGAAGTACCTGGGCAGACCAGTCCTTGATGTTAAGGCATGGACCAGGGACAGACTCTTGGCAATAACCACCAAGATCTGTTCAGCTGGTGATTTTACCAAGGGACTGGTTGCTGAGGCCCTATCTGAAGCCGGTGCTGGGAACAGGACACTGCTAGTAAAGCTAACCAAACCAGCCCTTATCTCCAGTCTGCTAGCAGTGCCTGCCAACATTCCCACACCAACAACCCAACCACAACCCACAAAACCAACTCCTTTACCACCAAAACCCGCAGCCAATGATCCACCCTTGAAGAAGAAGAGAAGGGTGCTGAGGCTGCAAGATGAAGAAGAGGAGGATGAGGAGGATAGCCTGCCACTTTCAACAGTTATACCTCTACCCAAAGCTAAACCAAAAACCATCACTCCCACCTCACAGCAGGACACTGTGAGGGTAAAGTTAGAAGAGGAGCAGCAGAAAAGACATGATAAGGAAATGCTGAAAAGCATTGACAAATGTTATACTGCTACCACCTCTATAATAAACATGCAGAGAGAAGCTCTGAGATTATTCACCCTCAAACAAACCTTTCAATATGAAAAGGAGAGGGTGAGAACTTGGCCTGACCCAAGGGTGGCTCACAGGATAGTCAAGAAGGACATGCCTGTGAGATATAAAAGCCAATTAAAGAGAATCGTAGATGAAGAGATCTCTGTGGCTATTGTAATAACACCCTAGGAAATAGTAGATGAATTCGAGAAAGCTTATAGAGCCGGCCAATCACCATTTTCAATGCTAGATAATAGGGTGGTTAGGAAGGGTCTGGTCTATAAGAAGCTTGAGAATTTCCATAGGAATGAGCTCACTCTGTTGTTGGAGGGTAAACACCCTGATGAATTTGCATACAGGCAAATCACAACAGTTGAGCTCAAAAATGGAAGACAGGTCAAGTTCATCTCAGAGTTGTACGGTCGGGAGGGATTGTTCGAAGGTGAGCCTGAAGACCTGTCCAAAGAAGAACAAATGATCTTTCTTCAAGCCTACTGTCGAGAATCCTACCGGCTTGTACGTGGGAGGTAGATCTCATGGATGGGGCAACAGCTCTGTGTCCTATTCCCCAAGACAGAGTTCCCATCCATACTTAGCCAAACAAACACTTGAGACTACCTCTCTGGCCAGTGCTTATCTGGGTCAACTTCTAATCTGATCTAGAAGGAAATAGACCAATCTTTATGCCATCAATAAGTGGGACATCCAATAATTAGAGGTTTTGGCTGCATTGGTTCAGGGGGAGTTTGTTGGACCAAAAGAACCAATGAGCCAAGATCAGGAAAACCTCTAAGTCCCACATGCCACTGCTACAACTGCTGAAGACTCCCATCAGTTACAATGTTCTCTTGCTTGAATGTCAGACTCGAGAACATCTGAAGACTCTCATCAGCTATTGTGTTCTCTTGCTTGAATGTCAAACTCGAGAGCATCTTAGCTCCAGCCTTCTGCTGTTATGACAAAGTCTGAAGAACAAAGTATGAAGATCAAAGAACTGAAGAATATCAGCTGAAGACTCCAAAGTACTGAAGACCAAGTACTGAAGTCTGAAGTACTGATCTTACAAGTACTGAAGACTTCAAGTACTGAAGACAAGTACTGAAGAATCAAAAGCTGAAGAACTAAAGAACTGAAGACCTTCTACTGAAGCACAAAGTCTGAAGACAAAGACTGAAGACAACAACTGATGATATCTACTAAAGTCATCAGTTGTTATATCATCTGAAGCCAAGTCTGAAGACCAAGTACTGAAGACTCAGAGTTTGTCACAACAACTGAAGAAGTCTTCTTCAGTTGTTATGGTGGTTTTTCTTTTTCAGTAGTTTATTTTGTTTCAGTAGTTGTACAACAACTGAAGAGCATGTTCTTCAGTTGTTATAGTATCAGTAGTTATAAACGACTGAAGAGTTTGTTCTTCAGTCGTTGTAGGATTTCAGTAGTTTACTTTTGTCAGCACTTAGGAACTTTTGTAAGAAGATGTCAGTTGTTGACATCTTCAGTAGTTTTATGTTTTTGTCAGTTGTAATTTGAATATTCAGTGATGTCAGAAAAAGGACATCAACCCATCCTTTTGCCGCCTATAAAAGGATGGTAACCATACAATTTTAATTGCCGAAACGTGCGACCAATAGAACATTTATTGCTTCGCAGAACTCTTCTCTCTCTATGTTTATGCTTTAATTGCAATATCTTTTATGTTCTTGCTTTAATTGCTAATTAATGTGCTAAATCCGCTGCAAACATAATCTAATTGATCAACACGAGAGGCTGAGATCCTGTCATGCTAGCTAGACCTCTTCTCAATGTCCATTTTCACAAATTTTGAGTCAAACTTGTTTCTTCAAATGATACTGAAACGAGCACAATTTCACACAATTTCTATATATATTTTTATAAAATTACATCTATAAAGACCTCTTCGTTCCATTTTCACACAAACGAACACAATTACATCTATATTTTTTAGTCAAACTAGTTCAAAAGACCTCTTCGTTCCATTTTCACACAAACGAACACAATTTCTATATATATTTTTATAAAATTACATCTATAAAACAAAAAATTAAAAAAAAATAAAAAAATACCGAATCTTTGTAGTAGCGGCGACGGAAAATGCAGCAGCAGCGACGGCGACGTGGTGCGGACGGTGGCTGGTGGCTGGTCGGACGGTGGTGGCCGCGGGTGGTGGGTCGTGGCTGTGGTGCGGGCGCGGGGGGCCGGAGAAGAGAAGCGGATGGTGGTGTGCGGGCGGTGGGAGGTGGCCGCGGGTGGTGGTGGCTGGTCGGATGGTGGGAGGTCGCGCGGAGGAGCAGTGGTCGGAGGTGGTGGCGCCTAGGTTAATTGGTGGGAAAGTGAAGAAGGAAGGGTACTAACCCGCGTATAACCAGTAACCATTAGCGGCGACGCGTCGCCGTTAAAGGTTTCAGGTACGATTTAACATGAGCCGTTCGATGTAATTGATTTTGGACGGCTAGATTTTGGTCAAATAATGAACTGTGGATCGCGATCTTTAGCGGCGACATGTCGCCGCTAATGACGTCGCCGCTAATAGTTGCCGCCGCTAATGGCGGTGTCGCCGTTAAAGGCGTCGCCCCTAATACGCGCGTTTCTTGTAGTGCCATACTCATTGTATATGGTTTCATCAAGGAATTCTAGTGTACCGTAAAACACTTTTAGATGTTGCTTTTGATAGTTTACCTTATATTTGTATGGTGTTTTTCTAACTTTGTTACCGACTTAATAATGGTTTTAATGTAGATCATTTTCCTTAAGAGTTTTGTATTACCACAAAGTGGTTTGAAAAAATAACCAGAGATCATGTTAGCACCGGCCAAGATATATAAAGGAGAAAACATTTATTTTCATATTTATGATTTGAGTGAACCATATATTAACACTACTTCATTTAAATATATACATACGTACCCACACACCATAAATAACACTTTTAGATTTATTTTCCGTCACATATAAAGATTATGTCATATACTCATAGGCATATTATAAAGGTGGTGAAAAAATATCTCTAACTCGTAGAATGAAATTAAGATGATGACGTATATGGTTCCTGTTAACATTTAGGATAGTACTACTTTTTCTATTTGTAGATAACAGGCATTCCTGATAGATGATGATCACTTTAAGAAAATGATAATGTTAAGCAAGCTCTCATATACTGTTAAATTTACTTCGAACATTAAGGTTCATTCTTTAAATATCAGGTTGTTTTAATGCATGTCATTGTTTTTGTTAATTATAATTTTGAAACGAATTAAAGAAATGATGTGATGCTTACTTTTTATAGCTAATAGAAACTCACGTGTTTGTGAACTTCAACATTACGTGCGTTGTTGCGGTGACATAAACGTAATTATCTATATAAATTAAATGTATGAAGTTGTGACGACTAAGTTCTGTAGATCGAGACAGAGTAAAAAGTAGTTATATAACAGTATCAATGGTCATCGGTTGATGCCGGTTTCATCAGTACTAGTATGTTACCATCAGTTGATATAACCTACTATACTAAAAAAATCTTCTTTTTAATTACAATTTTTGTTTGTAACATAGTTTATGCCTGAGAAAAAAAAAACACGGTCACAATTAACGAAAATATGTTATTAAAGAAAAATCAAATTAATGAAATTAATAAGATAGCAACGTATATTATATATAGTACATGCATAGAGTCAAGTTAAAACATCAGAAATTAAATATAAAAATGATGTGGGTTAGTTTTAAAAAACAGAGTTTTCGATGGTGGCATATGCCACCGAGATTACTAAATGAATGTGTGCTATCATTTATAAAGGCATTTGCTAATTGAACACCCTGTCAGGTGTTATCTGGACGTCTTTTGACTTTTTTCACGGCCCGTGAAGGGCCTTACGGGCCGTAAGGTGTTCCAAATTTAAATTTCGCAGCTTTATCCGCTCACGGGCTGTGAAACACATCACGGCCCGTAAGCGTCTAACATCACGGCCCGTGAACAAGTGCCATAATGGATTAACGGCCCATGAGTTCTCTCACGGGATGTAGTAGTCCTTCTGAGAATTTATTTTCCTCGATTTGCGTGCATTTTTAAATTTTATAATTATGTGACGTGACGTATTATTCCTTGATTTGATTTAAGATTCTGTATAAAACGTTATATATATTACTTGTTATATACGGTTAGTGAGAAACGAAACAGTTAAAATGTCTTCTCGTAAAGGTAATAGAAGACGTCAAAATGAGTCCTCTTCAAACTCACGAGATATTGTTGAAAGTATTTCTTATCCAATAGATAACCATAATTGGCAGAATGGAAGGAAATGGTCTGAAAATGTTATTCAGTTTATACGTAATGGTGATTCCCAAACATGTAGGGTGTATTACATGGGTAATTCCGATATTTAAGTTAGAATATTGGCGTGAATTACTCGGAAACGTGTCTTTAGGTACAGAGGTATGATTTAATGTTTTTTTGTAAATTTTATTTTATTTTAAAATTCTAACAATTAAAAAAGTTATTATTTTATAGCATGTTCGGGCGTGGACAAATAGACTCACAATATGGAGATACAAAGAAATACGTAGAACAGAAGAGTTGTCGGGTAGTTGCCGGGTCTACGGGCCTTAGTTCGAGATATTTTTGAAATCGACTTCCATATATAACCTCCCAATCATTAGCGTTTTCTGTTTTGTACAAGTACCAATATTTGCTCGGAACAGGCATTGGATAAACAAACATTAATCGAATTCTAATGAAATGGTTATCTTGAACATAAATAATTGAAATCATATGATGTTCACTGATATCACGAGGAGATAACCAAACTGGGAAAAAAGTAGCGGGATTGCCGATAGATATAAAAATTATAACCACTCGAAACATGTTAGCAATAAGGATTGTAGCAGGTGGCACTGTCATCCAATTTTTTTTGGGAGCTGCACCTAAGCCGTTCCAGTTTAATGATTCCCTTATTTCATTTATATAAGGAAACATCGCAGCGTACCTATGTTTGTTTTCATCCAACTCAGCTATAAGTTCCGTACGAATAAAACGCAGTGATTTTCACCATATCCCAGTGCGATTGCTATAGCACGAAAACCACAATTGCCGTCGGATAAAACATCATCCACACCTGAAATATACGGGAAAAAGAATGATGGAATCCAGCGATTAAACCGGAAAAAAATGTTTTTATCTTCGTCGCCCGGGATATATGAAAACTTGGAACTCTGTTGAGATAATCTATCTTTGGCTCTTGATTTGGAAGACATGGATTGACTGCGCTGCAAAGACCCTTGTTTTGACTTCACCACCGAACTTGAATATGTTGGCGGAACTTCAAAATTTTCTCTAGGTTGAACATATGAACTATATCTGGGGGGTCTAATATTGTTTCTTTTTACTTATCTTTTTTAGGACGACCCCGTGTATGTGTTTGGAATTTAAGAGGTTTTTTTATCAGTTTTTGAAGGATGAATAATTGCTATCCCAGAAAGACATCGTAACGTTAAATATTATTTCAAACTTATCGTAGAAATTTGAATTATGAAATGAATTTATAAACTAACGTTTATATAGTAGTTCACATGGAATATTGCATCCCGTCACATAATTAACACGAATATCGAGGAATAACACGTCATATCAAATAACGTAATAAATACAAAATTACACGACTATCGAGGAATATTACGTCATATCAAATAACGTAATAAATACAAAATTACATGAAAAACGAGGAATAATATATCTCGTCAAATTATTAAAGGTGAAAATAGGACCCGTAAAACGGTTCACGGGCCGTAAGTGAAAGGGCTAACGGGCCATGAAACGCTTAACAGGCCGTGAAAAATTAACACCGTGAACACTTACACGGGCCGTTACGTTTTTTAATGACTGATTTGATTGCCCGACAGTCATTACGGCCCGTGAAGGGCCTTACGGCCCGTAAAGAGGACGTCCAGATATCCATTTGGGTCTCTTTAATAGGCCCCTTTATAAACGATAGACGAAATGAAAATGGATTATTTATAAGAAAGTGAAAAAAGATAGTATTAAATTATACAATAAAAATAAAATCATTTATTACACAATTAAAGTAATTCCCTTTACACACATTAAAATCATTACTTGGCTACCTCATGTTTTAGTTTTATATTTATTTTTATTGAATGGACAACTTTCTTTAGAGGAAAACTAGCAAAAATCTAGAAGACATAAATACAAAGAAAAAGAATCAAAATATAAAATTGTTATTATTTCATTCTCTAATTCATCTAACCATCCACCACCACCACCACCATCAACCACCACCTACAAACCACCCACCATAACCAACCATCACCACGATCCCCGAGCCAACCAACCACCACCGCCATAGATGTATCCATTCTTTTGGCATTTCTTGTCTTACAAAGAACACAAAACAATAATTTATTCGAGCAAACATGATATGATATGATATTAATTCCTTTCAATTCTTTGTTTGTTTCATTTTCCCGTTATTTCATACTACACAAACCCTGTTGCTACAAGGATCTTGATCAAGTGATTAAGAACCCAGAGCAGTGCAAAGTAAGATTTAGGCTTTGGCTCAGGTTCAGATTATCAAAGGATGGATGTGTTGGTGGTTTTTGTGATTCTTGCTTTGGATGGGTTGTGTTCCTGGTGTAACCTGAGTATTTATACCAACCATCTTCTTCCTTGATGTTCTATTTTTAGTAGCCTGTGTTTATCAATCCGACCCCAATCTTTCTCTGATTAAGAATCCATCTTCCCTTGGTGCAAAGGGTTTCTGGCTTATAATTACTCCTGTTTGTCTTTATAGTTGACTTCTCTGTTCTGACCTCTGACTCATTTGTCTTATGTGTTTGTCGTTTTATTTTGTTTCGTTTGTACTCTTTGCGTTTCTCAGGGTGATGTTGAAGCCTGAACCTCGGCTTTCCTGTGCTCGCCTTGGCCGCGGCTTTTGCTTTAGCCCGGCCGCGGCTTACCTCTTGTGCCCACTTCGGCCGCGGCTCGGGTCTCAGCCCGGCCGCGGCTTCCCTTGTTATGTGTGGCTTTTGTCGCGTCTTAGGTTGTTTCTTTCTTGACGTGTCTTTCCTGATGTTGATTCCGGGTTCATATTGGCACCCCTTCAAGTCCCCCCAGTCCAATATTATGATGTTAGTCATCATGTTGGACTATTTCTTGGCTTTCTCCTGTTTTTTCGAATGTCCATTGACGGCTTGTCTCGGGTATTGTGTAGCCGTCCTATATCTTTTGATTAGTCCTTCTAGGGAGGTGTCATGTACTGTAACACCCGGACCTCCAAAGAGTCCGTTTAAGTTAAATAAACATGCGGAATTTGGACCCAGAAAATTTCATTAACATTAAACTCCCAAAATATGTGTTTCGTGTCAACCGACACTTCAAAAATGAAGTTTAATAATCCATTTACATACACACGTGATAGGAAGTTTCAAAATAATGTTAACACGTTAGTTTCTACAAAAGAAACGTGTATGCAAGTCCCGTTCGATCCTTGTATGCCCTGCCGATCACTTTAGCCTTCCGGTCCCGTAACACCTGAAAACACACGTTTAGACATCCATTAGTTCATAGGAACTAAGTAAGTACATTCTAACATTCATTTCGGGTCTTTACGGGGGTTTAAACGGACTCGGAACGCGTTAAATCGATAACCGCCAAAATCTGAGAATGGACCCTACCGTAACTTACGGTGGTACCGTAAGTTACGGTAGCCCCAATTTTTGCTACGGTGGTATCACTCTGGCTTACGGTAGCCCATTTCGCCCAGGGACCTACCGTAACTTACGGTGCCACCGTAAGCTACGGTGGACCCTGCAGCAAAAACATTATTTCTGACCCGTTAAGGGTCGTTTCGCATTCCCGAATCCCCCTTTCGATCCCGATTGTTCCAAACACCCGGAAATCACATATTTTATCATACACGTGATTCCCATGGAGTTTCAACGAGTCTAACCCGACCCTTGGCAACATACCAAAATTTTTCTATTTATTTGGTATTTAATTCCTTAATTAACCCATTTATGGTTCGTTTGTTCTTTAGAGTTCCCGACCGTCCCGACAACCATGGAACCGGTCTATTATGACATATTACATATGTTTGGTGAGTTCTTAGACCCAACCCATCCCATTTGCTTATCATAACGCAAATTTCCTTTTTATACCGAATTTGACCCTTATAGGGTCAAATCCCATTTTAATGAGCGGTTTGCCATTCTTTCACGAACGACCGCTTTCCTTGGCGTTACCCAACGTCCACACACATTGCAAATCGTAGGGATAACCCTTTACCCTAGTGTTCACACACGATGTGAATCACTTTAATCCGGGTTTGTCCTTTCTTCCCATTTTCCATGGGACGGTCACGCACGTCGTGACTCGTTCTGTTCCACAACCATGTGGTATAACACTAAAGTGTTATTTTCCTTTATGTTCACGCACGTCGTGAATCATTTGTCATAGAAGCTCACATACGGTGCAAGTCAACTATTTATCCTTTTTAAACGTGTTTCATTTTGTTTGAGCTTATGAGCACATGGTCACACACATTGTGACTCATGCCTTTACTTTGTTATGCTCAATTTAAAGAATGTCTTACCTTGAGTCCGGAAGGTTTAAGTGGTCAATCAAACGTGTTCCTTGCCGGTTCCCTTGGATCCGCTTGCCACACCACTTCCTATTACCATTTTAAGGACCCATTTAACACATAACATTCATTTAATCACACATATGGTCTATTTGACCATTTATCACCTTTAACCTACAATCTAGGCTTTCACATTGCACATTTCTTGCAATTAAGTAGTTCATTCATGTTTTTCATCTAATTTAGGCATTTCATCAAACACCTTATGTGCATAACTTAACATATTGGTTATTTACTAGCTTTTAAACATCATCAAGCTAGTTTTACACCCAAATCACATAACACACATGTTATTCATCAATTTCAACCAAATGTTATGCACATAATCACATTTCTACAAGAATGAACATGGATTCTACAACTAGCAACTAGTTTACATGAAGAATCCTTAGTTTAACCTTCTAGTAACTAAACCCATTTCCATGGTTCATGTAAATCTTCAATTAAGGAGAAATTACACATCTAGTTACCATAATACACACATGCACATGATCATCTAGCACTATAACACTAGGATTTCATGTTTAAACCACCAATTTCTACACCCATCATGTGGGTGACGATTTTACCACCTCAAGAACATCAAATAACACTTACTTGTAGCTCTTGATGAGGTGAAGAATGATTTCTAAGGGTCAATTTCGGATCTTGCACTTGAATCACCAACAATTTGAGCAAAAAGATGACCAAAACCCTTTTCTTCTTCTTCTCTTGTGTGTGTGAACGTGAATGAGCAAAAATGCTCACCAAATGTATGGCAAGTCATACATATCCATCCTTAGGTTTCATCAATTGGCAAGATCCACCCCTCTAGTAACATTTTTCATTTTTCCACCACTATTAACTAACTAGCAAATTTTCTAGTTAAGTCTTAAATATTTAACCCTTAACATATTTTACAATATTGGGTTTTAACACATGATACATTAATTGTATTTTAAATTACATAATACGAAATTCGGGTCGTTACAAGTCTCCCCCTCTAAAGAGAGTTTCGTCCCCGAAACTATGCATACTAGTCAAATAGATGAGGATAAAACTTCCTCATTTCATCTTCCGATTCCCAAGTGGCATCGGATCCCTTACGATTCTTCCATTGCACCTTCACCTGATTGAGTGTTTTGTTTCTCAGTTGCTTGACCTTTCTATCCAAGATAGCCACCGGCTTCTCGATATAGTTTAATCTGTCATCAACTTCCAAATCCTCGTACGGGACATAGGCCGACTCGTCAGCCAAACACTTCCTCAAGTAAGATACATGGAACGTGTTGTGAATTCCTTGAAGCTCTTCCGGCAATTCCAGCCGATAAGCAACTTTACCTACACGTGCGATGATTTTAAATGGCCCGATAAACCTCGGACTCAACTTTCCCCGCTTCCGGAATCGTATAATACCCTTCCATGGGGAAACCTTTAACAAAACCAAATCGCCCACCTCAAACTCGATGGGTCGTCTACGCTTATCCGCGTAAGCTTTCTGACGGTCTTGCGCCGCCTTCATGCGAGCACGGATTTGCTTAATCTTTTCATCCGTATTCATTATCGTATCGTGGCCCGCGAGTTCCCGTGGGCCAATTTCTCCCCAACAAATGGGAGTTCGGCATTTTCTTCCATACAAAGCTTCATACGGAGGCATCTCGATGGTGGAGTGGTAGCTATTATTGTAAGAAAATTCCGCCAAAGGCAAATACTCATCCCAACCACCCCCAAAGTCAAGAACACACGCTCGTAACATATCTTCTAATGTTTGAATGGTTCTTTCACTTTGTCCGTCGGTTTGGGGATGGTATGACGTGCTTAGCAATAGCTTTGTCCCCATCTCCGCTTGAAATTTCCTCCAAAACTTGGAAGTAAACCGTGTGTCTCTATCGGACACAATCGACACGGGCACCCCGTGTCGTGACACTATTTCGTTCACGTAAACCTCCGCCATTTTCTCCGAATTGTAAGTCTCACGAATAGGAAGGAAATGAGCGCTCTTGGTCAATCGATCGACAACAACCCATATCGCATCGTACCCTTTCTTCGTTCTTGGAAGTTTAGTAATCAAATCCATTGTTAACTTTTCCCATTTCCATTCCGGAATATCCAACGGTTGCAATTCACCATGAGGTTTTTGATGTTCCGCCTTCACTTGCAAACAAGTTAAGCATTTCTCCACGTATTTGACAATATCGCGTTTTATGCCCGGCCACCAATAGTTAGCCCGAAGGTCTCTATACATCTTAGTCGCTCCCGGGTGAATTGAATACTTGGATTTATGGGCTTCATCCAATAGATCATTCTTCAAGGTACAAGTAGGTGGTATCCAAACCCGACCCCATCTTGTTTTCAATCCTTGACTATCATCTTCCAAGTTTTGGGTTTGACCTTTGATTCGATTTTTCTTCAAATTTTCTTCCTTTAGCGCTTCAGTTTGTGCTTCCTTGATTCGTTCAACCACTTCGGATATAACAGTTATCTTCATTGCGGTTATTTTGATAGGAGTATGATCCTCCTTTCGACTCAAGGCGTCAGCCACGACATTGGCCTTTCCCGGATGATATAGGATTTCACAATCATAATCCTTTAGCAATTCCATCCACCGCCTTTGTCTCATGTTTAACTCCTTTTGCGTAAAGAAGTACTTTAAACTCTTATGGTCCGTGTAAATCGTACACTTTACACCATATAGATAATGCCTCCAAATCTTTAACGCGAACACCACCGCGGCTAGTTCAAGATCATGGGTTGGGTAGTTCCTTTCATGTACTTTCAGTTGTCTCGAGGCATAAGCAATCACCTTGCCCCTTTGCATTAGAACACAACCCAAACCGGAGTAGGAAGCATCCGAGTATACCACAAAATCGTCGGTTCCCTCGGGTAAAGACAAAACCGGAGCTTGAGTCAATTTCGACTTTAACTCTTGAAAGGCTTTCTCTTGCTCTTCACCCCATAGGAACTTCACCTCTTTCTTGGTAAGCTTGGTTAAAGGAGAAGCAATCTTAGCAAAGTCTTGAATGAATCTCCGATAATATCCGGCTAACCCAAGAAAGCTTCTAATCTCTGTGGGAGTCTTGGGTGGACTCCATTTGGTCACCGCGTGAATCTTTGTGGGGTCTACGTGTATACCCTCCGAGTTTACCACATGACCCAAGAATTGTACCTCTCGTAACCAAAAGGCACACTTGGAGAATTTTGCAAACAATTTCTCCCGACGAAGCGTTTCGAGAACTTCACGCAAGTGACAAGCATGATCACCTTCATTTTTAGAATAAATAAGGATATCATCTATGAATACAATGACAGATCGGTCTAACATGGGTCGGCACACCCTATTCATCAAATCCATGAATGCCGCCGGGGCGTTTGTCAACCCGAAAGACATCACAAGGAACTCATAATGCCCGTATCTAGTACGAAATGCCGTCTTGGGGATGTCTTCTTCCTTTACCTTCAACTGATGATAACCCGACCGTAAGTCGATTTTCGAAAACCACGATGCACCTTGCAACTGATCGAATAGGTCATCAATCCTAGGCAATGGGTAACGGTTCTTAACCGTCACCTTGTTCAACTCTCTATAGTCGATACACATCCGAAGACTTCCATCCTTCTTTTTCACGAAAAGAACCGGTGCTCCCCATGGCGAAGTACTCGGACGTATGAACCCTTTGTCTAAAAGATCTTGCAATTGTGTCATTAACTCTTGGAGCTCCGATGGCGCCAAGCGATAGGGAGCCTTTGCAATGGGTTTAGCTCCCGGGGTTAGGTCGATTCGAAACTCGACCTCCCGTTCCGGTGGGACTCCCGGCAAATCCTCCGGAAAGACATCTGGAAAATCCCGAACAACCGGAATATCTTCCAACACTTGAACTTTCGTTTCCGTGTCTATTACATAGGCCAAGAACGATTGTCCTCCATGGCTCATGTATTTCATTGCTTTAACCAAAGAACATAAAGCTACGCCACCGCGTTTTGCACCTTGGATTATTACCTCATAACCACTCGGAGATACCAGTTGGATGCACTTGCGATTGCAAACTATATTGGCGTGGTACATGGAAAGCCAATCCATACCAATTACTACATCAAACTCCCCGAGTGTCATGGGTATTAAGTCGACCGAATAATCCTCACCTTCGATGGTAAGTATGCAATTTCGATAAACGTTGAACACTAAGAACGTTTTTGAATCCGCTACCTCAATCTCTAAAGGACTAGGTAAGTTGTCTAACACCATGGAAAAATGACTCGCAAATTTAACCGAAACAAACGATCTATTAGCACCCGAGTCAAATAGCACATAAGCAGGTAGTGAGTTGACGAGAAAGGTACCCGTCACAACGTCGGCTATAGATTTGGCTTCTTCAGCCGTAATCAAGAAAGTTCTCGCCTTAGCTTTTCCTCCATCACCCTTTTTCCCCGAACCTTGAGCAACCGAGGATTGACTTGTACCATCCTTCTTTAGTTCCGGACATTCGCTCTTTTTGTGGCCCGGTTTGTAGCAGTTGTAGCACACACTTAGCGGGCTTGTGCATTGAGATGTCGAATGACCCGACTTCCCACACTTGAAGCAATTTTTAGATTCGTATCTACAAACTCCCCCATGCTTCTTTTTACAAATCTTGCAATGTTTGGAGTCTTTGTCATACCCAGACTTGTTTGATGAAGATGAAATCTTGGCTTTCTTAGACGAACCCGTCTCCGTTTCAGCCGCACGCTTCTCCCCACGATCAACTTGCCTTTTCAATTCCGCTTCTCGATCCCTAGCACAATCGATAAGCTCCGCTAGAGTTTCATATTTGGACGGTGTAAGAAACTCTCGATACTTGGCACTCAACATGCCATAGTAGTGGTTAATCCACATCCTTTCATCCTGGAGCAACTGTGGGCAAAACTTGGCTTTGTCGTAGAAGATGGCCGTGATGGTATCAATACTTTCATCTTTTTGTCGTAACTGTAGGAATTCTTCTGCTATTCTGTTGATAGCGGCTTGTGGGCAAAACCGCTTTGTGAACAACTTCTTAAATTCTTCCCAAGTCATACTTTTGATACCTTCCCGCCCCTTCTCATCCCGTTGCAATTCCCACCAGTCTTTAGCTCGTTCCCGGAGTTGGCTTGCAGCAAACCTCACTTCATCAGATTCTTCACAGTGTGAGGTTTCAAAGGCACTTTCCATATCTTTGATCCACCTTTGACTAAGTAGTGGATCTACCTCACCCTTGAACGTTGTAGGGTTGCATGCAACGAACTCCTTATAGGTCACTTTCTTTGTTGGCCTTTCGGTTTCTTTGTCAGCCTTCAGAGCCACAAACTCTTGTTGAATGAGATCCCGTAGATCTTTGCGTACATCCTCGATGTAGCCCGGCAATAAAGCCTCAAAAGCCTTGCCAACTTCCTCCTTGACCATTTCCCGTGTTGCATCATCGGGATGGGTCTCGTGATTCTCTATATTAATCACGTGATCGTTACCAGCCATGACCTAAGACTGTGACCATTAAACTTTACGTTAGTACCATGTACGTAATCTATAGCATATACACCGATGCTTATGATTCTACTATCACTAGGGCCTAACCCTATTCACACAATACCCATTTCCATCCTTAAGTTTAAAACAACATCCCTAAGAATCCATTCGCGTGCCTTTGATTGTTGTTAGACTGGCCAGGCCTAGCAACAAGCTCACCACACGGATGCCTTCTTAGTTCCTTTATTCCAAACTTAAGTCAAGAAGCTAGGTTCAATCAATTCATATGGTACATATCATACATATATCATACATGTGTCAAGCTTGTTACGTTTATAAACGGCACACTAACCTTGTACCTTTAGGCTCAGTGATCGGCTTCTTGGATCGAACGTTTGCATTTCTCATATCTAGAGCTCAAAAGTTTGAGTCCAAGTGTTCGCGACGCACTTGAATCTCTCAAACCGTTGGCTCTGATACCAACTTGTAACACCCGGACCTCCAAAGAGTCCGTTTAAGTTAAATAAACATGCGGAATTTGGACCCAGAAAATTTCATTAACATTAAACTCCCAAAATATGTGTTTCGTGTCAACCGACACTTCAAAAATGAAGTTTAATAATCCATTTACATACACACGTGATAGGAAGTTTCAAAATAATGTTAACACGTTAGTTTCTACAAAAGAAACGTGTATGCAAGTCCCGTTCGATCCTTGTATGCCCTGCCGATCACTTTAGCCTTCCGGTCCCGTAACACCTGAAAACACACGTTTAGACATCCATTAGTTCATAGGAACTAAGTAAGTACATTCTAACATTCATTTCGGGTCTTTACGGGGGTTTAAACGGACTCGGAACGCGTTAAATCGATAACCGCCAAAATCTGAGAATGGACCCTACCGTAACTTACGGTGGGTACCGTAAGTTACGGTAGCCCCAATTTTTGCTACGGTGGTATCACTCTGGCTTACGGTAGCCCATTTCGCCCAGGGACCTACCGTAACTTACGGTGCCACCGTAAGCTACGGTGGACCCTGCAGCAAAAACATTATTTCTGACCCGTTAAGGGTCGTTTCGCATTCCCGAATCCCCCCTTTCGATCCCGATTGTTCCAAACACCTGGAAATCACATATTTTATCATACACGTGATTCCCATGGAGTTTCAACGAGTCTAACCCGACCCTTGGCAACATACCAAAATTTTTCTATTTATTTGGTATTTAATTCCTTAATTAACCCATTTATGGTTCGTTTGTTCTTTAGAGTTCCCGACCGTCCCGACAACCATGGAACCGGTCTATTATGACATATTACATATGTTTGGTGAGTTCTTAGACCCAACCCATCCCATTTGCTTATCATAACGCAAATTTCCTTTTTATACCGAATTTGACCCTTATAGGGTCAAATCCCATTTTAATGAGCGGTTTGCCATTCTTTCACGAACGACCGCTTTCCTTGGCGTTACCCAACGTTCACACATATTGCAAATCGTAGGGATAACCCTTTACCCTAGTGTTCACACACGATGTGAATCACTTTAATCCGGGTTTGTCCTTTCTTCCCATTTTCCATGGGACGGTCACGCACGTCGTGACTCGTTCTGTTCCACAACCATGTGGTATAACACTAAAGTGTTATTTTCCTTTATGTTCACGCACGTCGTGAATCATTTGTCATAGAAGCTCACATACGGTGCAAGTCAACTATTTATCCTTTTTAAACGTGTTTCATTTTGTTTGAGCTTATGAGCACATGGTCACACACATTGTGACTCATGCCTTTACTTTGTTATGCTCAATTTAAAGAATGTCTTACCTTGAGTCCGGAAGGTTTAAGTGGTCAATCAAACGTGTTCCTTGCCGGTTCCCTTGGATCCGCTTGCCACACCACTTCCTATTACCATTTTAAGGACCCATTTAACACATAACATTCATTTAATCACACATATGGTCTATTTGACCATTTATCACCTTTAACCTACAATCTAGGCTTTCACATTGCACATTTCTTGCAATTAAGTAGTTCATTCATGTTTTTCATCTAATTTAGGCATTTCATCAAACACCTTATGTGCATAACTTAACATATTGGTTATTTACTAGCTTTTAAACATCATCAAGCTAGTTTTACACCCAAATCACATAACACACATGTTATTCATCAATTTCAACCAAATGTTATGCACATAATCACATTTCTACAAGAATGAACATGGATTCTACAACTAGCAACTAGTTTACATGAAGAATCCTTAGTTTAACCTTCTAGTAACTAAACCCATTTCCATGGTTCATGTAAATCTTCAATTAAGGAGAAATTACACATCTAGTTACCATAATACACACATGCACATGATCATCTAGCACTATAACACTAGGATTTCATGTTTAAACCACCAATTTCTACACCCATCATGTGGGTGACGATTTTACCACCTCAAGAACATCAAATAACACTTACTTGTAGCTCTTGATGAGGTGAAGAATGATTTCTAAGGGTCAATTTCGGATCTTGCACTTGAATCACCAACATTTGAGCAAAAAGATGACCAAAACCCTTTTCTTCTTCTTCTCTTGTGTGTGTGAACGTGAATGAGCAAAAATGCTCACCAAATGTATGGCAAGTCATACATATCCATCCTTAGGTTTCATCAATTGGCAAGATCCACCCCTCTAGTAACATTTTTTATTTTTCCACCACTATTAACTAACTAGCAAATTTTCTAGTTAAGTCTTAAATATTTAACCCTTAACATATTTTACAATATTGGGTTTTAACACATGATACATTAATTGTATTTTAAATTACATAATACGAAATTCGGGTCGTTACATGTACCGTGCCTAGGGCCCCAAAAAGTGGCGGCTTTATGTTGGTTGCAAGTGTCTAGTCGCTCGTGTCCTGTGCCCCTTTGTCTCCCTCACTCTCCTATATAATGCAAGACCTTCTTTTTCATTTGCACACCCCCTTCTCCAAAAATTCTCCCCTCATTGTTGCCAGATCCGCGGCTGTTGGCTCCTTGCTCCGCGGCTGCTGCCTTGCTCTCGCTAAAGGGTTGTGTGCCGCGGCTGCCACCCTTGTGCCGCGGCTGCAGCTTGCTTTCTCCTTCGTGTCGCGGTTGCCTCATTCAAAGGTTGCTCCTCCGGCTTTGGTTCAGCCGCGGCTGCTTGCCGCAGACCAGCCCGTGCTGCGGCTGCCTGCTCGACACTGTTTTGCGCCGTGGCTGCCTGCTCGACACTGTTCTGTGTCGCGGCCGCTTGCTCGACACTGTTCTGTGCCGCGGCTGTTTTGCTCGGTATTGTTCTGTGCCGCGGCTGCTTGCTCGGTATTGTTCTGTGCCGCGGCTGCTTGCTCGGTATTGTTCTGTGCCGCGGTTGCTTGCCCAAGATTGCTCTGTGCTGCGGTCTTCTGTCCGATATTGTTTGCGGTTTCTTTTTCTTTCTTTTGGCCGAGTTGCAGTAGACTCGCTGATTAGTGGGTGGTTTTCTCTCGAGGCTGTTTTCATCTTTTTCTAGCAAATTGTGAAGTCTGTGCTCTTCCTTATTATTGGTTAGTTACTTGCCTTGTCTCTTTATTTTCTTATGGAGTGTAGGAATGACATGGGTGTTCAAAGGTCGGTTATTAGTGAGGATTATTTGAATAACTTTGTGACCCGATATGGCATAGACCGTAGTTTGAATCCCTTAGTTCCACCTCCTGAGTCGTCGGTTAAGGATGTGCCTCCCGGTATGATTGCCCTCTATTGTTCGTTCTTTAGCTTTGCAAACTTTAGGATTCCCGTAAGCCGATTTTATGCACTCTTTTGCGTTATTATGGTATACATTTTCGCAAGTGGTTCCGCTTGGTTTAACCAAGATCTTCCACTTTGAGGTATCGTGTCGGGCCCATCAGTTAGTGCCTGAGATTAATCTCTTTCGAGCTTTCTATAAGCTTGCTCATGTTGGTGATTGGGTTACCTTTGAGAAACGTAAAGCGCCCCGTCCCACTCTAGTGTCTCGATCACTTACTAGTTTGAAACATTGGAAAGACCACTATTTCTTTATTTCCGCTACCATAATTCCTTTTGAGATGAGTTGGTTCCCGGCTCGGGAAAGAATTGATGATCCGTTGCCTGAAGCCAAGGATTACGATGCGTCTGCTTATGACACCCTGAAAGCCATCCCCACAGCATTGCAATCCTTTTCCGAGCATTTTCTTGTTATGGTCGGTATTAGCCGTAACTGGTCTGAGCCTAACCTGCTGCCGTGTATATCTTATAAGGGCCGACGTAAGTACTTTATTTTTTGTCGATATGCATAATTTTTGCTAACTTTACTTGTTTTGATCTATTGTTCCTTTTCATAGGTATGGGGCTGTTTGATCGCCTGAAGCTGTCCGCTAAGGATGACGTTACTGAACATACTGAGCCCCTTCCTCTGGGTTCCCCTTCGATCTTGGAAGCTACTAGTGATGTCGTGGTTAATGCTGGGGAATCTATTCCCGGTTTTCCAGAGAAACGTAAAGGTCGTGCTGAGGAAGGTTCTACATCCATGAAACGCGTCAAGACTGTTGTTAAGAGGCAAGGTTTAGGTGCACCAGGCTTGAAGCCCCGAGACTCTCCTCCTGCTGTGGTTGTGGCTGGGATGGCTGGTGCATCTTCAGCCGCGGCCGGGGATTCCTCGACTGAGGGATCGTCTTCCGATTCCTCTTCTTCTGATGGTGATTCGGCTGAGTCAGGGGATGGCTTGGCTCGGGATGAGACTGTTGCCGATCCCCATTGTGGCTTTACCGAGGCCACTGGCTTGAATCCTCGCGAGAAGTTCATACCTGATTGGAATCTGGTTAACAGTTCACTCCTGACGACTCCTGAGCTTAGCAGGGAGTATATGTACTGGGCTCGTCCTCCTGCTGAGTCTTTGAGGCTTGAGAACTTGAACAGGAGAGAATTGTCTGACTCTGGTTGTTCTTCTCTTGTGAATGGTTTCTTATCTTTCGTTGAGATTCACAATCGTTGGCTCGTAAGCAACAAA
Source organism: Flaveria linearis (assembly GCA_024085815.1). Classification (NCBI taxonomy): domain Eukaryota; kingdom Viridiplantae; phylum Streptophyta; class Magnoliopsida; order Asterales; family Asteraceae; genus Flaveria; species Flaveria linearis. Next base: position 7,186,216 of record CM044014.1, read on the forward strand.
GAAGCTCGGGAGACGAAGAAACAAGTCTTGCGTTTGACTGACGATAATGCCTCACTTAAACTTCGTTGTGAATTGCTTGAGAAGGAGAAGAAGCATTTTGCAGATATTTCTGATGAGGCGGGAAAGAATCTTTCTCGTCTGAATGCTGAGCTGAATGACCTCAAGAACTCTTCCTCAAAACGCATTGCTGAACTCGAGGCTATGGTTTCTACTCAGAGGTCTGACAGGGAATGGATTGTGTCTACAGGCATAGGCTTGGCCTTCAACAAGATTCTTAATAGTGAGGAGTATCTTGGTACACTGGCGGAGCTCCTCTCCCTTTCGGATAAAGTTGGTTATAATGCACGTTTGTGGCTAGCAATATTAGTTCATTGGTATTCTGTTATCGCTAACTTTACTTTCTGATCAAGTTAAATGTGTTGTAGGTTTGCTGGATGGTGCTCGTCTTGTTGCTGAAGGAAAAAGACCTGAAGATGCGCAGAATTACAACAAGAATGCTGTGAAGGAATTACGCGACTTTTCCAAAAAGTTCGACGAAGCATCATTCCCCATGGCTGGATCCATTGCTGCCCTTGCTGCCTCTGATCTTGACGTTATCAAGGCTTTCCTTGCTACGCCGTGATGTAGGATTTGCTTCTTTTGCTAGTGGACTTTTGTTGGCTTGGACTAGTTTCGCCTTATCTTTGTTGTCGTGTTATTCTGACTATTATCGTAGTTTCTTTTGCTAGTTTATGGTTGTACCCAACTAAACTCGTACGCTTTGAAGTATGGTTTGCTTGTTGTCTTATTAATCCTTGTCTTGTGTTAAAGGTTAGTTGTTGCTATTCATGATGTGTATGAAACGAAATTTGACCTGAACGATATAAACCGGAGTACTTCCGGGCTTGGCTGAAGAATAACATTACCCTGAGAGAGGGTTGGGCCGTGGCTGCCCTCCTCCAAGGAGGTTGGACCGCGGTAGCTCACCTAAATTTTTGGAACGGGATGTTACCGGATTGTCATGTTAACTTCTCACGCTTTATTTCCTGCTTGATTTAACTCGAGTTTTATCGAGTTATTATATTGATTTTCCAGGTTTGGTTACTTGCTTGAGCTAACCCGGGTGTTTTCGGGTTACTACATTGATTTCTCAAGCTTGGTTACTTGCTTGAGTCAACCCGAGTGTTTTCGGGCTATTACATTGATTTCTCAAGCTTGGCTACTTGCTTGAGTCAACCCGAGTGTTATCGGGTTGTTACATTGATTTCTCCTCAAGCTTGGTTACTTGCTTGAGTCAACCCGAGTGTTATCGGGTTGTTACATTGATTTCTTCTCAAGCTTGGTTACTTGCTTGAGTCAACCCGAGTGTTATCGGGTTGTTACATTGATTTCTCCTCAAGCTTGGTTACTTGCTTGAGTCAACCCGAGTGTTATCGGGTTGTTACATTGATTTCTCCTCAAGCTTGGTTACTTGTTTGAGTCAACCCGAGTGTTATCGGGTTGTTACATTGATTTCTTCTCAAGCTTGGTTACTTGCTTGAGTCAACCCGAGTGTTATCGGGTTGTTACATTGATTTCTCCTCAAGCTTGGTTACTTGCTTGAGTCAACCCGAGTGTTATCGGGTTGTTACATTGATTTCTTCTCAAGCTTGGTTACTTGCTTGAGTCAACCCGAGTGTTTTCGGGTTATTACATAGTTATCATAAGCTATAAGACACAAGTGCTTAGATGTAATTTCTGGTGTTCGTTTACACCTTCTTTCTGAAAATTGAATTACATCGGTTACATCTTGGTTACCCCATGATTACATATAGCATTTGCGCAGCTGCGCTCCATTCCATGTGCGTGGTACCTCCTTACCATCTAAATACCTGAGCCTATACGCTCCATTACCTCCAACTCCTATCACTTGATATGGGCCTTCCCACCTCGGCCCCAACTTCCCTTGGGCTTGGACTCTGCTGGCTTCGTTGCTTCTTAAGACGAACTCTCCCTCTTTGAACTCTTGTCTTTTTACACGGGCGTTGTAGTATTGCTCTATCTTTTTCTTGTATTTTGCTTCTCGTATGGCAGCTGCCATCCTTCGCTCCTCCAACAGATTTAGATTAGAACGCAGCTCCTCTTCGTTATTTATTTCCATAGCTTCCGCGACTCGAATTGTTGGTAAGCCTATCTCTGCTGGTATCACAGCCTCCGATCCATACGTTAAGCTGAAGGGCGTTTCTCCATGGCTCGTCTTCGGCATTGTCCTATGAGCCCAGAGCACACTTGGTAGCTCCTCTACCCAATTGCTTCCTTCGAAATCCAGTCGGGTTTTTATGCCCTCCACTATACTCCTGTTGACTCTCTCCACCTGTCCATTGCCCTGCGGGTGTGCGACCGAAGTTAAGATTTGCTGGATCTTGAGCTCGTCACACCAACCTTTGAATGGGTTTTCCGCAAATTGTTTGCCATTATCAGTCACTATGAACAGTGGAAGCCCAAAACGACAAATGATATGCTCCCATACGAATTTCTTCACCTGCAGCCCTGTTATCGATGCCAGGGCTTTAGCTTCAACCCACTTGGTAAAGTAGTCCACGGCCACTAGTAGGAATTTCACCCTTCCTACGGACTCCGGGAAAGGCCCCACGATATCCATGGCCCATTTTTGGAAAGGCCATGCGGCATTGACCGGGATCATGTCATTCTTTGGCCGAAAACACATTGGCGCGTGCCTTTGACAACTTTCACATTTCCTGATTTCCTCCACGGCACTCTGGTGCATCCCCGGCCAATAATACCCTGCACTCATTGCTTTGGGTACCACCATTCTTGGTCCTGCATGTATCCCGCATATACCTTCGTGTATCTCATGTATCACATATGTGGCCTGCTCCTTGGTCAGGCACCTTAAAGATGGCCCCAGGTATGACCTTCGGTATAAAACTCCCTGTTGTATTTCATAATGCAAAGCCCTTGCCTGTATTGCTCGTGCTTCCCCTTTCTCCTCTGGTAGAAATCCTTCAGTTAAAAATCTGACTATCGGGGTCATCCATCCGTCTTCCTCTCTTGTTTCAACCGACGATACTTCTGGTTCTTCGATGGAAGACCTTTGCAGCACCTCCACCTTAACCTCCTTTGCAAGATGGCTAAATGACACTGAAGCCAATTTACTCAGTGCATCGGCCTTCTTGTTTTTACTTCGCGGGATGTGTGAGATATCACACTTCTCGAAACTGCTCATTATCCGTTTTGCCTTTTCTAGGTATCTTTTCATGGTGTCCTCCTTTGCATCATAGGATCCGTTAATTTGGTTGGCCACCAGCAGTGAGTCCACATGGGCGTGCAATTTCTTAATACCCATTTGCTTGGCTAGCCTTAATCCGGCTATTAAGGCCTCGTATTCTGCTTCATTGTTTGAACTCTTGAAAGCTAACCTTAGAGCATAGGTTAATTCCTCCATGTTAGGACCCACCAGGATCAATCCTGCCCCGGAACCCTCATCATTTGATGCGCCGTCGGTGTGTAGACACCACTCTTCCGGTGGGAGTTCCTCCTCCTGCATGTTAGGTGCATCTTCCTCTTCCTCATGAGGTACCTCAGCCAAAAAGTCAGCCACTACCTGCCCCTTGAATGCCACCCTCGGCTTGTACTCGATCCCAAAGGCCCCGAGTTCAATTGCCCACTTTGCTAGCCTCCCCGAAATCTCGGGTTTCCTCAAGACCTGTTGTATTGGGTGCCCAGTCCTCACCTCGATTGGATGCGCTTGAAAGTAACGCCTTAGTCTTCGAGACGCGTGCACCAGGGATAGTGTGAGCTTTTCCATGGGCGAGTACCGGGTCTCCGGGTCCTTCAATGCTCTACTGACGAAGTATATCGGGGTTTGCTCTCCTTCTCGCTCGGTCATCAACACGGCACTTACCGCGCCCTTGCTTGCCGATAAGTACATTACTAGCTTATCCTTTGGGAAAGGAGCTACCAGCCTTGGCAGGTTACAAAGGTACCCCTTCATTTGCTGGAACGCCTCCTCTGCCTCCTGTGTCCATAAAAAGTCTTTCTTTCTTAGGCAGTTCCGTAGGGTGGTTATAAACGGTAGGGCGCGTTCAGCATGCTTCGATAAGAACCTATTAAGGGCCACTAATCTTCCATTCAACGTTTGCACGTCCTTTACTGACTTGGGAGATGGCATTTTCAGCACTGCTGCAATCTTCTCTGGGTTGGCTTCAAAGCCATCCTTTGTTACAATTACGCCGAGAAACTTTCCTTCCTCCACTCCGAATGAGCATTTTTTCGGATTCAGTTTCATGTTCATCGCCCGCAGGGTACTGAATGTTTCGGCGATGTCCTCGAGTAGGGCATTCTCGTCACGGCTCTTGATGACGACGTCGTCTACGTAGACCTCGATGTTTCTGCCGATCTGGGATTTGAATGCTTTGTCCATCAACCGTTGATAAGTGGCACCGGCGTTCTTCAGTCCGAATGGCATTTTGGTGAAGCAGAAAATGCCGGCATCCGTGTAAAATGCTGTCTTGTCTTCGTCTTCTGGTGCCATTTTGACCTGATGGTACCCTTTGTATGCATCCAGGAAACATTTTAACGGAAAACTTGACAGCGAGTCTACCTTCAAGTCTATTTCTGGGAGGGGATAGCAGTCCTTTGGACAGGCATTGTTGAGATCTTTAAAATCAATGCACATCCTCCAGCTACCATCACCTTTTTTCACCATTACTGGGTTGGCCACCCAAGTCTGATATCGGACTTCCCTTATAATACCCGCCTGTAGCAGCTTCTTGACTTCCTCTATCACAGCTTGGCTTCGCTCCTGCCCCATATGGCGACGCTTCTGGGCCACAGGCTCCTTGGATAAATACGTTTTTAACCTGTGCTCTGCGATATCTCGGGGAACTCCTTCCATGTCGGAGGGTTGCCAAGCGAAGACATCTAAGTTGTTTCGTAAGAGGTGGTAGAGTCGATCCTTAGCCGCGTCACTTAGCTGTCCCCCTATCACGATCTTTTGCTCTGGGTATTTTGGGTTAACCACCCATTTTTCTTGAGTTGGGCATAAATCTTCTTCTTCCCGGGAGGTAGTCCCCGGTTCCACTGCTTTTACTTCTTTGCATTCCCTACTAGAATACATTGTTACCACTCCGGTAGGGGTTGGGAATTTGATTGCTGCATGCACTGTAGATATCACTGCTCCCAGCATGCACAGCCCTGGTCTTCCTAGTATGACATTGTGTGATGAGTCCGATCGTACCACAAGAAATGTCATTACAACTTCCCTCTGCCCCATGCTGTTTCCCATGATTACCGGGAGTTGGATCTGGCCTATTGGCTGCACCATTTCCCCGGAGAAACCCGTTAGTTGATGGGCTTGGGTGTTGAGACCCCTCCTGACTTCTTCATCCAGCTGTAAGAAGCAATGCTCGTACATGATTTCCGAACTACTACCGCTGTCTATGTATACACGGTGCACCTGATGCCCCGCGATTATTGCTGATACTGTCACGGGACCACTGGTGAAGCTTCCACCATGGATTGGAGGGAAAGAGATTGCTTGGGCCATCCACGGCTCCATGTGGTCAGAACGTCGCTTCTCCCCACATCCCTCAGCGCGCACCATGAAGATCTCTTTCCTCTTTTCTCCTGCTTGTGGTGTTTTCTTTAGTTCCCGCAACAAATGGGCCAGTTTCCCAGTTTTGACTGCCACATCGATCTGTCGTTTTAACGAGAAACAGTCGTCGGTTGTATGGCCGTTTTCCTTGTGAAATTCGCAGAATTTGCTCATGTCCCGCTTTACCCCGGGTTTTTGTGGGGTGGGCTTCACGAAGTTAACGTTTTCTGTTGCGAGGATCTCACTGGGAGTTTTGGTCAGTGGTGGTAAATTGACGGGTGAAGTGCGGGTGTGGGGCGGAGGGTTGATTGCGTGGCGCTGATGGAAAGGTGGGCCTCGAGAGTGGAAGTGGGTTTGGAAGCGTGCTTTTTCCCAGGGTTTTGGAACCCCAGACCGTTTTTGCGGTTCCCATGTGGGTGGCAGAGGTTTCTTCCCGCTTTTTTCTCTTAGTTGTTCGCAGGCCTTCTTTCCCCTGACGAAAGCCTTTGCTCTCTCCAGCATTTCTTCTACTGTCTTTGGCAGATTCTCGTGGAAACGCTCCACTAATTGATCGTTCCTTACCCCGTGAATGAAGGCGGATATCCGAATCGTTTCCCCTGCGCCACGTACTTGCATGCTCTCCCTTGAGTACCTGGTGATGAAATTTTCTATTGATTCGTTGTCGCCTCTTTTGATGTTATGAAGCTCAGTAGGGTCTCTGGCTGATCTTCTTTGCTGGCTGAAATTCTTTAGGAAGCTGCTTTCCAATTCTTCAAAGTTTCGTATTTCTCCAGTGGGAAGGCTATCAAACCATACTCGTGCTGCTCCGATCAGCGTCTGGGAGAACATGTGACACCATACCGGGATGGTCCACTGCTCCACCTCGGCCGCCCCTATGAAGATAGCCATGTGGTCATCAGGATCACCTGAACCATCGTACTTCCCGACATTGCTAGGCATCTTGAGCTTGGGTGGGAACGAAAACTCCGCAATTTTCGGGATGAACTTCGATCTTGACTTTGCCGTTGATGGCCGATACGGCTTGTCAAACTCGTCTTCGTGATCTGGCTCTGGTGGCGGCCTTCTTTCACCTGCATGATCTTTGCTTCTTCTTCCATGTTCTTCTTTATCTGGTGGTTCCTCGTACTCCAGACGCATTCTTACCTCCTCAAAAGGATGTTCCTTTTGTTTCAACAAGGACAGGAGTTGATCTCTGTTCTTGCTGACAAACTCTGGGGTAATCAGTCCGCTTGCTGGGTTTTCAGTCTCCGGCATGGCACCGGCACCAGATGAGGGCGGTGTTGCCAGATGTTCATTCACTGTGGTGACAATGTTGTGATTGTCACAGGAAGGGGTTTTCTGACCTGAGTCAATAGCAAGTCGTTTTGTGTTGCTAGGGTCCCACGGATGGCGCCAAATGTTGCTACAAGGATCTTGATCAAGTGATTAAGAACCCAGAGCAGTGCAAAGTAAGATTTAGGCTTTGGCTCAGGTTCAGATTATCAAAGGATGGATGTGTTGGTGGTTTTTGTGATTCTTGCTTTGGATGGGTTGTGTTCCTGGTGTAACCTGAGTATTTATACCAACCATCTTCTTCCTTGATGTTCTATTTTTAGTAGCCTGTGTTTATCAATCCGACCCCAATCTTTCTCTGATTAAGAATCCATCTTCCCTTGGTGCAAAGGGTTTCTGGCTTATAATTACTCCTGTTTGTCTTTATAGTTGACTTCTCTGTTCTGACCTCTGACTCATTTGTCTTATGTGTTTGTCGTTTTATTTTGTTTCGTTTGTACTCTTTGCGTTTCTCAGGGTGATGTTGAAGCCTGAACCTCGGCTTTCCTGTGCTCGCCTTGGCCGCGGCTTTTGCTTTAGCCCGGCCGCGGCTTACCTCTTGTGCCCACTTCGGCCGCGGCTCGGGTCTCAGCCCGGCCGCGGCTTCCCTTGTTATGTGTGGCTTTTGTCGCGTCTTAGGTTGTTTCTTTCTTGACGTGTCTTTCCTGATGTTGATTCCGGGTTCATATTGGCACCCCTTCAAACCCAAAATAAGTATATATATATATGATGATGTGCGGTTGTATTTACCCCTCCAGCTATTAAAAAGTCGAATTAAAATCAGTTATTTCCAAAAAAATTATTAAGAAATGTTGGAGTTGTAAATTGTAATAAAGATAAGCGGTGAAGTACAGAACCGTACATGCCCGTCCAAAAAAGCCCATAAATTGAATTAAATTGAGTTACAAGACATGAGTAAACATGGACAGCTGGCAGTTGGTCCCACTGCTCACCTTGGCATGCGCGCTATTACACATCCTAGATTATAACGAAATAATTTTGTATTTTTTTTAACAGCAGTAGAGTTCGAACCTCACGATCTATCGGGACTGGTTACCTTGACCTAGCTATCAGTCGTAAGTTATGGAACCGGATTGAATCCATAAACCCTCGCCCCCCATCAGGATCGAACACGGGATGAAACCCCGAGCCAAACCCTCACCTGGATGCCGCAGAAGTTAAATGAGGAGGGTGAGATTTGAACCTGGATCACTTAGTACACTAGGTCAACCCATTAACCACTCCACCACTTACATCATTGACAATTTTGTACTGCTAAATATAACATGTATTCAAATATGTAAGATTAGTTTATAATAAAAGAAACGAGTCGTGTATGGTATCATCTAATAACTCTTCGGTTCGCGTCACCCTATTGCGGTGTTTGGGACCAGAGTGAACAGTCACGTGGGTCGCGCCCCACTCTTCATGCCCCACAACATCTAGTCTAAGGAGAAATACAACAGGTATTCAGGTATATAAGATTAGTTTATAATACAAGAATTGAGTCAAGTATGGTATCATCTAACACCTGTCAGATTACTCGAACTCGTTCACCCACTTTAAATTTATGTTAGGAAAATATAATAATACTATACTAAAATTAGTAAAAATATAACATGACTAGTTTTAGTAAACCCGTATAATACACGGGTTGAAAATATGAAAACAATATAATTCATAAATGTATAAATATTTCGTATGATTAAGTTACGTATTACTATAACAATGAAAAATAAAAAAAGTTACATTTATAAATTATAAATATTCAAAAACTTTTTTGAATAATATAATATATAATTGACTCGTTTAAAATTAAAACCAGTCAGGGGCGGACATATGAACAATTGAGGGGTAGCCTCCGCTACCCCTCAACTTGTTACGGGTAGTGTAAATTTTTTTTACGGTTTATGTAAAAAGAAAATTTCAATTTTATGTTACTCCTGAAAAGAAATTACGTTACCCCTAAAAAAATTTAAACTCAAAACTTAATAGAAAGTTTTAAATTTTATAAGTAAAAGTCTAATAATCTATAAAAAATAAAAACATTCTATAAAAACATAGATAATCATTACCCATTATCAAATAACATAAAAACCCAAAATACCCATTACCCAACCCAATACAATAAGATGCCCAAAAATAAAATTATATATATACTAATTATTTGTATGCATTGTAAGTTGTATTATGTGCTTTATGGGATGTATCCATTTTTTTTAATTTTTAACCTTTTTATTTAACTCAATACTTTTACATATTTTATAATTTAGTCTCAATATTTTTTTACCTTCAACTTTGGTCCTCTATACTTTTCAAATTTTGCAAATTTTCTGTTATATGTTTCGGTCTAAATTTTACGAGTTAACACGTCGCAACGTACGTGTGTGGTTCAACATTTTTTCACTTATTTTTCTCAGTTTAACGGTCACGTCATAACGCGCTGGTCCTAGATCAATTTATTTATTGTTTTATTTTTTGCTTGCGTAAATGTATGGTTAAATTATTGTACGTCCACTATTCATTTGATTTTTTTCTTTGTTTTATTGGTTTCTTTAATATTAGCGGTCATTGATGGTGGTGTGCCATTAATATTACTTGGCATGGCTTTACGCCTCTCGTTGCAACGTGAGTGAGCTTAATACTAGTATATAACATAACAAAAGAATATCTTTTTTTAATGGTCACACACATTTTATTTATTTTTTATGTAAAAAAGGAAAAAGAAGAAAGAAAATAAAATAATTGATGTTTCTATTATTTTTTATTTAAAAACCTTGACAATTTGTATCGAAATCTTAGGAATGTTGTTAGAATGATGAAAGTATGCCTCATATTCAAATTTCTATAAAAATTTATTAAAACTCAATTTTAAAAGTAAATGATATAAAATAAAAAAGATGATGTAAAGAGTGTATGAATCATTATGAGTGCTCTTATATGTTATTAGTTTTTCACAGATATTTTATGTTTAATTTAATAAATTTTCACAGATATTTTATGTTTAATTTAATGAATCTAGTTATTTTTTAAACTTGAAATTTAGAGAACATGAATCGTTTTGTTGTGAAAATAAAGCATCAAAAGATGAAGACGCTACAGAACATAATAATATATAAGTTTTATATTATTTTTTTTGTATTGTATTTTTGTTAACAATTCAATGCAATTTAATTATGTCTACTCCGACCCGATCCGACTCGACTCAATCGAACAAACCAAAATTTTTTATGTTGTTTCGTTAGAAGCTAATAATAAAAAGTAGTGACCCCGTAGAAAATAATTCCTGCTTCCGCCTCTGCATGTATGATAAAAAAAGTTTTACGTTACCCCTGAACTTATCTTCTAGATCCGCCACTGAAACCAGTTGTGTTAAAATCACAATAATCTAAAATAAATAAATATATCAATAAATATTTTTTATTTTTAGTTCTTTTTAAATTGAATCTTATTCAGCTATAAAAATATGTATTGTTTAAAACAATATAATTACACAATTAAGTTGATAATAAAAAAATTAAATTTAAAACAAAATGAATTATCACTATTAATTGAGTTTCTTAAAGTAAACATCTTGACTAAAATAATATATTAGTTTAGGCGGGAAAATTTTTTTGAGGATGAATATGAGAGTGACATGTAGCATTCTAGTTACTCTTTTATTATATAACTAGCTATAGTAACCCGTGTGTTACACGGGTTGAATAAATTAAAAATTAATATAAAAAAATTATTAATTATAAAATAATATTTTAAGATATAATATCACTGAAATTATGTATTAGAAATGACTGTAAGTTATAAAATAACGATATCAACTTTTTAAAACTTTATTTTTTTTCAAAAAAAAAATAAATAAACGTTTTGTTCTAAAACAAACCGTATAAAAATGTCATTTTTAAAAATTTTCTTATTATAAATCTTAAATTTAATTATTTTTGGTTTTAAAAAATAACTTTTTAAAAATACCAATTTTAAATATTTCGTATTTTAAAAAAAAGTCTTATGCTTTAGATAAATTTATTATTTTATAAAAAAATTATTTATTTAGAAATAACATTAATAAATAGATCTCTTTATTAATTTATTAAATCTAAAAAGTGTTAAATAGTATTATTAGTAATTAAGGTAATTATTTAATAGGAGAGAGAGGCGGGAAAATTTTGGTGAAAATGATTGTGGTGTTGACACGTGTCATCCCAGATATCTTTTTATTAAAATAGGAAGATATAGATATAGTATAGATGTTTATTTCTCTTATATCTTTTTTTTACTTGACTAAAATATAATGACATGATACGCCGCATCTTAAGTTACAAAAACATATGGATCACCATGAAGCATCTGGTCAACTCAAGTATGACGACTCATTTAGCTAAATGTATTTGTAGATTCAACTTGAAAGCTGACTTTAATCCGTTTAAAATAAAGTGAAATCTACGACTTTCGTAAGACAATTCAGTCGTACGATAAATTTACACGTTGAGTCTAATTGGAGGAAAGCAATGTTAAAAAAGTGGAAAAGACTTGTTAGGTTTTGGCGGCCATATTAAGCCCTTGAATAACTTGAAAGAACCTTAGAAAGCTATTTTATTACTTTTGATTTATGGTATTTTATTTAGTGGTGGAAAAAACACCTAACTTATTGGAAACACTAAATCTCGAAACATTCGATGTGAAAAATGGAAATGTACATCACAACTAGTGATTTTTTTTGCAACATAATAACTTAAAACAGTAAATATGTGAAACTGATGTGTGTTATGTAATGGATACCCAATGTGTATGCGATGGGGCATGGGATTTTTTTTTTTTGAAATTGGACACCGAGACAAGGATCATCAAAACCAGTCATTGTCATCCCTAGTTGTAATTATTATAAATTTTATGTGTGATGATGATGTTAACACATAAAATAGAACCGACATAGTATATAAAGTATGATTTCATACTTTATACAACAACGAGAGCGCCCTTGATCCTTGCCGAGTGTGCTTGACTATTGTTTATTGCAAACTATATTTTTATTGAAAACGACATTTTAACAAGAGCTTATTAAATTATGATTTTTTACAAGATAGATCCGTCATGTTATAATTTATAATTTCTAATTAGATTTGCAAAATAATATATAAATGAAACTTAATTAACTTAATTGCTAATGTTTTACTTGTAAAAGCGATATGGATTTTATGATACCTTACAAAATAGATGTTCATAACATAATATGAAAAACGTTGAACCGCACCTGATTAAATACTATAACTTAAATGTGAATCTAAAGGCGTACAAAATGAAAACTTGTTCACATAAAATTTGTTCCCGTATTTTATAATTATAAAAACAAAAACTTATCTTACATAATGATCTTTAATAAATATACAATACGTAAAAATGACGTGAAGTGTAAAACTAAAATAATCGGTGTCTTGTGTAGCTCCGTACACTACGGTCTACGGATTAAAAGTACTTGTTTGTCTATAAATTTTTTTAACAAAATAGCATGCACGCCGTGGGATCCACATTGGCATGCAATGACACGTCATCAACGGAAATTGTTTGGTAATTTTATATAGTGGTGGGTCGTATGGTTGATACTTGATAAGAACATTTGAGGCACAAGACATGTTTTTTTATAATTAAAATTAAGAAACCACTTTTGACTTTCATCAATGTTTATCTTATAATATAAAGTTTAATTTATTCCAAAAATAAAAGATTTGTTTGATATGAAAATTAATTTAATTTGATTTCCGTAATCATTTTGTGGTCTAAGTAAATGATAAGGAGCCAGTCTAATCTGTTCAAAGTCAAATTCAGGACATTAGATAACTTACATTGTTAATTCATAGTTTAATATTTTAAGTGGGATTATAAAACATCTAGTTATATTTAAAGAAGATATTAAAGTAAACAAAAAAATAATATATGCATTAATTAAATGTGTAAGAATAACTGGCTTGTTGTGTCATCACTAATTACTCATTTGTCATTTTATTTACATAGCATATAATATAATTCAAATTCTTACAATAATTATAAGATAGATTTTTTTTTCATAAATTAGGACTTAGTATTATATTATTGATTTTTGAATTCATATTACTTAGAGCATCGGTTATCAGAGTTCTATCGACGTCCCTGTGCTAAGATGATGCAAATGTAAAGGACAAAAGTGAATGACTATATGAGTTGTACGCAAATGGCGGGGTCGGTTTGAAGCTCAAAATTGATTATGAAGTTCTCCAGAGGATAGTGATAACTAAGGGTGGAGAGTGGTTTCCGGGAAGGGGGGGGGGGGGTTGACCGTAACCCCCAACCGCACCACCCCTAAGGTTGGTTGAAAGATGAAGATTTCAGGTTAGACAACCCAAAGCAAAACCGAGAGTTATGTGTCTGTATACATGTATCAGTTAATTTAATGTTGAAAAAAAAGATTAGTAAAGGTGAAAGATGCATTTCAATCAATGTTTTCAGAACCGTATTGGACGTTGAACCGAACATCTTACTGGTTTGGTGGTCGGACCGGATTTGTAAATCTAACACACTAATTTATGGTCCAACACCCCGTTTTTACCCATAAAAATAAAAAAAATCAAATTCCGGTCCGAATCGGTCCGGTTTCCCGGTCCGACCACCGGTTCGAGACAAACCGGCCGGTTCGACCAGTTAAAAACAAATCACACTGAACCGGACCGGCCACCTAGCCGATCCCCGGTCGAACCGGTCGGACGGCCGGTCCAATCCGATCCTAACAACACTGATTTCAACCCGTTAGAGATTATTTATTTGACGACTACATAGATGAGAGTGAGATGAAAAACGGGAAAAGATTAAAGCCTATGGAGAAAAAAAACTCAAATTTTAGTCTTGGTACGATGTGGGCCTGAGAAATAAAGAACCACACAAAGCAGTGTGTTACTGTGTGGGTCGGTTTATGATTTTATTTGGGCCACAACTTTGTATTTAGGGTTCAAGCCCAGTATTTTCTGTTTGTTTTGTTTGCTTTGATGGGCCGCATCCACCACCCAATGTTACTAATTTTCTATATTGCATTTTGCTAACGGGTCAGCATGGAGTGGGCTAAAGTTATGTAACCATTAACAAGGGAAATGTGGAATTACCTCTCTTTTTATAACTTTGTAAAATTATATATTTTTTAGAGTATAAGTTTTTATGCATGATATATGATAAATACTTTATAAAAAATATGTAATTTTACAAGTTTGAGAGAGAGATAAAATTGCCCCATGTAACAATGGATATAATTTTAAACAAATTCTTAAACGAAAAATGAACCCGTGTTTCAAGTAGTGAATCAATCTTAACGAAACCCATCTTACATAACTCCAATGCACAAAATATATTGACCCATCCATTTAACCAACCGAGCAACTAACAGAGACATGAAAAGAAACTTTAACAGTGAGTCATTGAGCAAGGCCCAAACCAAAAAGAATTTTTTTTTTCAAATAAGAGACATTTCACATAGATGTTTATATCAATACTTATAATAAAAACAGGTAAACAAGAAACAAGTTGCGCTGCAAGACCTTTTTGAATAGCGAAACCTAGCCTACTAAAAACAAAACCTTGGCCCTTAGGGGTCGAAACATTGCTATGGATGATAGGGGTGTTCATGGTTCGGTTTCAAACCGCGAAACCGTCCAAACCGGTCATCGGTTCGATTTCACGGTTGGTTTTTTTTCTAAACTTTCGGTTGGTTGGTTTCAAAATTTTCAAACCGTTGTGAACGGTTTGGTTTACGGTTTGTACCAAAAACCGGTCGTAAAAAACCGGACCGAACCATATATCAATATATACACATATATGTATGTGTGTGTGTATATATATATATATATATTTATACATAACTATTAATTCAAGGTTAAAGACGTAAAGTTTGTACACAGTTTAGAGCTGTGTTTTGGCATGTTTTAGGACCTATTTAAGGCCGTATTTAGGCATGATTTTGGACCTGTTTAAGGTTGTATTTGATAGCTTTTTGGGCTGTTTTTGACAGCTCAAAGACTTGCTGTTTTTGAGAGCTCAAAGACTTGGCTTAAATGAGCCTAAAAAAGCCCAAACCGCGAAACCAAACCGAACCAAACCGGTTGCAATGGTTCGGTTTGGTTTGGTTTTTACTTTTGATTGGTTCGGTTTTGGTTTTAAGTGATAAAAAACCGTTACTAACGGTTCGGTTTACGGTTTGATCTAAAAACCGCGAAAACCGGACCGTGAACACCCCTAATGGATGACCCGTTGAACTCGATTCAGGAAGTTCACGATTTCGCCTTGACCCGTTGACCCGTCGAAACATTGCTATGGTATCTCATTTGGGTGGGCTCAGGGCTAAGAAACCAAAGGTATCAAAGGCTAATGGAATAAAAACATGTTGATTTTCAAGATAAGCTTTCTCATGTTTAGTGACATTGCATGATTTCGCCTTCAACGCCGCCTGTCCCGCAACAAACCTATTATCCCTGAGCCCACCCAAATGAGATACCCCGTTAAGATCCACACAAGCGTGTTTTCCCCGTGCCCACCCAAATACAAGAACGTCAGGTGGGCGCAGAGTAGACCTCCCCTCTCGCCGATCGGTAAGAAAGTTCACGGGAGCCTCCTTTTTGGCTGAAAAACTTTTCTGCTTAAGGACATCGCAAAGGACATCCCTAACCAAATCATGCCGGTATTTAAAACCAGACAACTCCTTGTAATGAACCGCATGGCCACCAAAAACATCCAAACAAACTTTGCGGTAAACTGGACAAGGCTTATCAATCGGAAACAAGGGAATCATTAACCGATACTTAAGGATAGCCCGATATTCCAAAGACGACATATGCTACCCCAGTCCTTCAATGAGGATGCAGTAAAAAAATCCTGAGCCCGAGGTGCCCGTAAGCACGCAAACACCGCTTTTTGAAGAAAAATAAATAATTTATTTCAATGTAAGTGGGCTTGGGCTTACGAGTTTATTGGTTGAGGGCCCACGTGTCGACAACAAAAGATTTTTTAGGCACTGTAATTTCGCATATGTTAGATTGATAGAAACTAAAAGTGGAATGAAAATTTATTCAAGATGTCTTTTGTTGGTTATAGTTGAAATGTGTATGCTGTAGAGAATTTTAAATCAACAACCAGGATAATTTGATAGTCGCAAATCGTTTTCAAATTGAAACTATTTAAGTTTCACATTAAACGTTCACTCGGATAAAACTCAGATTTAAAAACAAAGTATTATTTTTGTGTGATTTCATAAACTAGGTCAAGAAGACAAACTTTCAGAGTAACCAAAAAAAAGCAATTCGATTTTGCAGAAGATGGGACCAAAAACTGTCGTTTTAGTTTTTAATTTAATTCAATATTACTTAAAAATTTACCACCTTTTCACACGAATTTCACATGAGAAGTTTTGAAAAACAATTTTTTTAATGCATCTAGGGCATGCCGTCCATTGGATCCGCTCCTAGGGGAAGCCCCCGGACCCGAGCCCAACCCAGCCAAGGGCGCATGGCCCCTTCAAACAACATTGCCTATAGGTTTCGCCCTTTAGAAATTAGGAGGTTCGAATATCAAATATCACAATAAACTCATAACAAGTGTGCACTTCGTATCTTCTAATTTATTTGATGAATATTATGATAACATTGGTAATTAGTAAATTCAATTAATTACACTTATACATCTAAAATATACCATCGCAACAAATAAAACTTCCTTCTTCATGTTCAAGAAAAACATAGAACATTTTAAAGTTATAAAATTAACCAAAAGTAAACTTGAAAAAAATCCGGAGATTATAGTATTGAAAATTAGAAATGAAAAGTTACTGCTGATCTATTTTTACACGAACAAATACTACCACTAGATATACTAATTTGCAACAAAGGTAAAGCTAAATAGTGAGTTAGTGCAGGTGATTGGGAAGTAACTCATGCTCTTACTAATCCATGATTTAATTCAACCATTAACGTTTTATTAAATATCAGGAAACATTAAGTTATAAAAAGGTATAATTGTCAAAATCCATCTTTTAGCAAAGCATGTTTTTATTTTACAATTGAGCTTATCATTTCAAAGATATAAAGAAAATAAACTCAGTTGCCCAAAGGGTCAAGTTAATATTTAAATTGTGAAGACCATGGAAATGTATAACTTATTCATTTAATTATTTAAATGACTATAAACTGAATATAAATAAGCCAACAACCGTATATATACTTTTTAGAAAATATTTAAGAAGCCTTTAGAAACCTAGACTCTAGTACGTTAAGAGTGTCTAGTCTCAACTTAATTCTACATATGTTACAAATAATAATATTTTGTATATATATGTGTGTGTTCTGTGTGAGAGAGAGAGAGCCAATGTGTGTGTATGTATGTATATAAATGAACATGACCTAGGTGGCTAGAAGGTATAGGTATTTATACAGAAGTAGCTATACACCATGTAGCAATGTAACTATTGCTGCCTTAACTGAAACCTATAAGTATCGCCTCTCTTGTCAATTTTCTAACATAACCAGACAAAACCTTTCATACTTACACCTCCAACTTGTGTTAATTTAACACCCATCAACCACTAAACATCAAGAAGGTATAAGCTCATTTATTCAACTTTGTTACCACATTCATTGCATATATGTGGTACATGATCATAATAGGGCATGTGTTATGGTCCAGAGTGAAGCGTGGATGAGGGTTATGTGATATAATTTTGATGGTTTCAACTGAGGCAAGGAAGCAAAGCTCGTGACCACACTCACGTTTCAAGGATCATACCCTTCTCACTAGGGCTGTACAAAAAGTTCGTGGCTCGAATTACGCTCGAGAAAAGCTCGAAAAACTCGGCTCGAAAAAAGCTCGTGTCTAATCGAGCCGGCTCGGCTTGGCTCGAATTCCAAACGAGCCAAACTCGAGCCAGGGTTAGCTCGGATAGAGCTCGGCTCGTGACTCGGTTCATTGGCTCGGTTCGTGACTCGGTGCATATAATATATATATATATATATATATATATATATATATATATATATATATATATATCTGTATATATGGTTTGGTTCTAATGAGAACCTTTAGTTTTTGTAAAAACCTATTAACCCAATTTGGTCCATTGATTTACTTTGGAAGACAAGAGATCATGCCATGTGTCCATTAATTTTTTTAATAGAAAAGGATAATATAGTCATTTAACCAACCTAAGAAAATACAGATTGAATATGGTAGTGACAAGTGTCACTACCTAATTTTCTCTTTCCTCACATATATTTTTCCTTTATATAAAATTAACTCTACATCCAACTTTTTTATACATTCATAACTTTTTTATACCGTATTGTATTTTTATAAAAATTATATCGTTAAACTCGTATCATTTTTCTAGTTAATTCCCATATAGTCTTGACATATTTTTATGATTCAGTTCAAACAACTGCAGTTACATCACTGTAACTAGCATGTGCGCAACCAAGAACAATTAAAACTAAATGTTACATCACTATAATAAAACTAGACCACTGTAATACTAATGCTTTTACAATGTAAATCATTGTAAACCAACATGTAAAACACTTACACTGTTGTTGCACCACTATAACAAAAACTTACAACCCGATATTACACCACTGCAACTATTAATAACGTCATGATTACAACAACCTAACAATCAAACGAAATTACATCATTAAACTCATATACTTTTTCTATTTCATTCCCATATAGTCTTAATATTTTTTTGTGATTTAGTTTGGATGTCTATAGCTACATCAATATAATTAGTATTTTCAACACTTAAAGCTATTTTACAACATCTAAAACCATATGTTACACCACTATAATAAGAATACACCACTGTGATCATACTAAAATAACAAAATACACCATCTAAAACCATACGTTACACCATTTTATCATATGTTACAGTGTTACACTGCTGTAAACTGGAGCAAAACTATAATGAAAAATAACACGTAAATCAATGAAAACTAATGTAAACCAATGTAAACTAAATGTAAAATACATCATTACGTGACTAACATGATTTCAATAACATAACAACCAAACGAGATTAAACCATGTAACTACACCAAACGACATTGAACCAGTGTAAACCAAATGTAAAAAATCTTACCCCCTTTGTTTTTATGGCTTTTATAACTTTTTCATACATTGTTATTTTTTATAAAAATTACATCATTAAACTAGTCTCTTTATTCTTTTTAATTCTAATATAGTCTTGAAATTTTTAAAATTTTTTTATGTACATTACATATTACAATGAATTACATAATGCGGCATATGTAAAATCTAATATTTGCAGTAAGTTACATCAAACAAACATGGTGTATTAATAACAAAAAAACACCAAATTAAACATAAAACCATACCTAATATATTTTCTTAAAATATTTTAACTGTATAATTTAGGATATTAATTTATATAATACCAAATAAAGAAGGCATTTGATCCCAGATTCATCAGATTGCCACAAAAAGAAGTGAAGATTCAAAGATTTTAATCAAAAAAATATAAACAGAAATGACTCCCAACTGCAGCATCTAACGAACCCACTCCTTTTTCTTGACTACTGCAAGTTGAACAAAAAAATATCAAATTAACTTAAATGAAGATGTTTCTTTGTAAACACCCTAAATTTCCAACAATAATTTAACAAATTAACAAATTTAAAAAAATTGGAGAATACAAAACCCCCAAATTCAAATACATAAAACCAAAAGGAGAAATAAAATAGAAATTGAAACCACAAACTAAAAATAAAAGAGTAATATACTACCTAATCTATAGTATCTAATAAAACAATGTTTCTTTTGACACTTGTCATTCTCTTAATCCACTCTTTTGTCACTTGTCATTCTTCTAGACATCCACATATGAATTTTCCCTCCAAAAGTGTATTATAGTAATTTAAGTACTCATACAAATTTCTCTCTCTTATTAAAAATGACTTTTATTAATTGTTATATTTCTCTCTCTTATCTAAATTTTTTAAAATCAAACTATCTTTTAAAAATATATTTTCTTAAGAAAATTAGGGGGTGTTTGTTTTTTGAAAAAACCTCTTCCCCACCTCTTCATCTGCGCGCTCGCAGACGCGGGAAGAGGTTTTTACTTCGCAGACTGTTTGTTTTCTGGAAGACGTTTCATTAAAAATGTCTTTCTGAGCTCTTCATGGGGCAGACATGGACCCTAGTCTTCAGATGGGAAGACATTTTATAAACCTCTTCTCCTCTCACACACACAACACAAACACACACCTCCGATCTTCTCTCTTCCGATCTCCATCAATTCAACTCTAAATCAATGGCTCCACCGTCTCTCGTCGCCAACGGCGGTGACTTTGTCGCCGGAAAGTCGTCGGCGTCCAGCCGTGTGTCGTCGATCTACAGTGAAGTTCAGAACAGCCGACTCGACCATCCGCTTGCTCTTCCGTCGGTGTTCCAAAAGCCGTTTAAAGTTGTTGACGGTCCGTCTAGCTCCGCCGCCGGAAATTCAGGTATTATGTAATGTAGGTTTGTTGTTGGTGAATTAACGGTTAGTTCGTTTGTTGTGAGATTGATGTAAGTGATTTTGTTTTGTGGTGTGAAAGTACTGGATCGGTGATGTGGATTTGTGGATTATTGGATTTTGTTAGTTTGTGCTGTAGATTTATATATTGTATTGTTGTTTGGTGAATTCATTTGGTTTGGAATTAGATTTGGATCCTTTGGTTAGATGTAGAAGGTGAATGTTAGATCTATACGGTTGTGGATGGAAGCTTGCTGTAGTGTTTGATCTTTCGTGTTGTTTTGAACTTTTGATCAACGTAGATCGATAGCAATGAACATATACTTGGGCGATTTAAATAAAAGTAGTTTGTATGACTTCTATTTATATTTAATGTATTTGTATGACTTTTATTTATATTTTAATATTAAAGTACCTTTTTAAGTTTCACAAAATTGGTTTACTTTAATTACAGCATATTTTAGCAGTCTGCAGGTTTTAAAAATTCAAACAATCTTTTTCTTGCAGACTGCAGACGTTTGGTCCACCTCTTCTGCTGCAGATGTCTGCAGATGTGGTCCGCAGACTGCAGACGTTTTCATGCAGAAAAAACAAACAGCACCTTAGAAATCACATATTTTAACTAAAATTTAAATAATAAAAACTAAAATTTTATATAATATAATATTTCTAAAACAGTAAACCTTTTTATACAATTTATTTTAAATCGTTTTGCTTTTAAAAAAATTATAAACATGCGAAATTTTTTAAAAATCTTAAAACGAATGTTTAAAAATAAAACTATTTAGATGAGAGAGTTAAAAATAGCATAATTATTTTATTTTTTGAACTATTACGTGTATCTAATTTTAATTATATTTTATACTAAAATATTACAGTGTAACTTTTCGTGGTTATTACTAACTATATCCATTTAATTACTGGGTTTTAGCCTATGTATCTATTTATAAAAATACTAAAATAAGCGTGAAATATTGTAAGTCTCATTATACTTATTTTCTTATTTCTCTATATTATTAATAATAATATTGAATACTAATAATATTACTCATACTATTTTTAAATTAAAAAATGTATAGTTTAATAAATTAAAACCTATTGTTTATTAAAAACAAACCTTTTTAAAAATAAATTTTGTAAAATACAGAATACAACAAACTATTTTTTTAATTAATTTATTTAAAAAAATAATTAAAATTCATTATTTTTCTACAAAAATAAAAGTTTAAGAAAAATAAATTATTATTTATTTACTTAAAGTAGTATTTATACGTAACTATAATCATATTTATCTTCAAGCATGATTTTATAATACATAAATTTTTATTACTAATGATTTAATATATTATTTATTCCATCCGTGTAATACACGGTATCTAACCTAGTCAAAATATAACTCAAAACATAATAAACCATGTTTGAATATGTTACCGAACCAATCGGAATATATCTCAAATCAAAATATAGAAAGATTATTAGAAGATGAGGAACTATTTGACCTGATAGTGCTTGGCGATAGTTTTGATGGTTGGACTTCAAGCTGGAGTGGATAATCAGCTGGAAGGTGGGTGTGGGTTCGCTCCCTAGGGCAAGCCGATGGCGGCTCATGGTGGTGCTCGAAGGCGGCAAACAGTAGACGACGACATTGGTGGTGCTTCAAGTCAAGCCAGAGATAGTGCTTTGAGATCGTTCTGCGATCTGGTGGCGGATGGTAGACGAAGATATTGGTTGTGCTTTAAGTCAAATTTGTACCTAGAGAATGGTGGAGGCAACAAGAGGTGGTCTGATCTGGATATTGTTGAGTACTTGATTTGGATCTTCATTTTCTTGTTGAATAATTGTTGATTATTTGAATAAAGCAAAGAGGAAGATAAAGATGATCTTTTTTTATTTAATAGTAAAAATGATAGATTTGTATGGATATGAAAGAGATTAGATCTGACAGAAAAAGTACATAAATAAAATTACTTATTTACCCTTCATCTCATCTTCACCATTCATATGGTATCTAGATTTATTTATATTAAATCAATGGTTAGATGAAGAGTTAAAGAGTTCTTTTAATTTCTAAGGGTTCTCACATGAATCCATTCATATATATATATATATATTATATATATATATATATATATATATATATATAGTATAATAATAATTACTACTACTATTATTATGATTGTTATTTTTATGTTAGGATTTTAAAAAGGTTTTCTTAAACTAAAATTGTATTCCTTTTAGAAACATTAAGTATTTTATTTAAAATATATATAACTTGATAGTAAATTGTTTATATTCAAAATAATGATTTTTGTTTTCTTAAGTACAGAGTTACCAACAAAAGTAAAAAGCTCTAGTATATATTTTTTTGTGTTTCATATAAATTAATGTGAAAAAAAATTTAATCGAGCCGGCTCGAACGAGCCACGAGCTGACTCGAGCTTTTCATGAGCCGAACTCGAGCTGGATTTTCTAGCTCGTTAAAATTTTTGAGCCGAGCCGAGCTGGCTCGATAAGCTTCAAGATCGAGCTCGAGCCTATCCTGGCTCGACTCGGCTCGACTCGTGTACAGTCCCACTTCTCACGCCCAAAGAGGCGATGTTCCAAGCACCACGCACCAAGCCCTTGCCATATCACTCACGCCCACTTCTCATGAGTGTATAAACGTAGCTTCATAAACTTCTTTTAATCTTTTTATACCATATATAAAAACCAAAAAATAATACACCATATGCGACTTCGAAACTGTTTCATAAATCCGCCGATATAATCAATGTTTTCATACACGAACCGCACAGATAGAAAATCGATTGTCTTACTAGCTTAATAGTAAGACTGGTTTTGATCTGTCGGACTGGCTTAACCGGATGATGTCATAAATTTTAAAAACCAAAATACTTTATAAATCTAATGTTAAACAAAAAAAGAATGAAATATTATATGTTTTGGTATTACTATGCAATTTTAACAAAACACAAAGTATAAAGACTTAAATAGCAAATTAATTAAAATGATATTTTGAAGGAGAAAAAATATATATGAAAAATAAATGAGTTTTGAAAACGGCAACCAGCCAGTTCAACTGGAAACGGTTCAAATACGTCTTTTACCGGTCCGATCTGCAGTTCTAGTCCGGTTCTAAAAACATTAGCTATGATTGATTCGAGATTGAAAAAACCTTTGTCGCTTATCCTATATATCATCATTTTTCCGACAATCATTTTTATGACTGAATTCACAACAGTCCTAGTATGCCTTCTTGCCATCAGTGGCGGAGCTTGAACACTCTCGTAAGGGGGCGGGGGCGAAATTAATTTTTTTTACGGGGGGACGAACTCGAGTTTTATATAAAAATTTACACTACCAAGCCAAAAATTTACACTATCGGACTAAAGTTTAACACTACCAACGAAAAAAAGAGAGGGCCCCCCCGTTCCCAACTATGCTTCGCCACTGCTTGCCATATCATATTAGGTTACGCGTCACCACGATTGGTCTCTTTTGAGTTATTTTCAAGAAAAGGAAGCTTTTTGTTTAGGTTAAAACAAAACAGTATTTATTAATACCCTAATGAGCAAATGGAGGTGTGCCCTAAACTGTCATGAAAAAAACATAAAAACACAAAGAACCCTTATGGTGTATAATAAAGACAAGTGGTACGTTTGAGTTGATCTTAAGAAAACCTAAAGAAATCAAAGAAAATGAATGATGAACAGAAGGAGAATGTTGGAAAATCAGTCCCATCAATAAGGTATATATGCATACATGCATATGACTATCTTGAGTAAAAATATTCACCAACATTTTATGGGGAAAGAGACTGCAACATGTGTTTTTACGCAATACCAACATTGTTTCCAACATCCAACAACTTCAAAATCTACATATATTCGGTGAATATGGTGATTATGAAAACTCATGAATCTTATAGTTATAATGAAACTAATGATCCTGCATAAACATACCTAAATTAGCCTTAAAACTGATGTTGCACACGATCAAAGGCAAAATCTATATATAATAAAACCCCTGTAACGTATTATGTGTTATTAATTAACTACTTCTAAGAGTAGCAACATCATTTAAAAGAAAACTAATCAAATTATATCTCGTAAGCATTCTCGCTAATACTCTATGTTGGGGAGCGAGACGAAGTCAGTCGCCACACTAGAGCAAAAATATTGAATATGTTTAGTATAAAAAACAATCAATCTCGAATAAAAAAAACTTATTAAACATTATTAATCAGAAAACTCTGTAAAGAAAAACGCTAACAATAAACCGTGGTAATAGAATCTACGACCCGTGACACAACAACCAGAAAAAAAGTAAAACCTAATCCATATAAGTAATTATAATCATACATGAGGCATGACGAGAGGCTAAAGAAAATACTTAAAAAAAATTGTCACAAAAGGGGATGATAGAAGAAAACCGAATGATGAAGTTTTTAAGAAGAAAAGTCTAGTGAAAAGAGACGTTTTATGAAGATATTGTTTAATTCTTTTCTGTTTATTATAGCTATCGATCTACGAAATGCAAAATCGATTTGATAGAGTGGTTCAAAAATCCACTATTATATTTGTAATTTGTGTGCCCCTATCTACTTGTTATGGGGGTTTTTAATCAAATGCTATTGTTCTATAAAAATGTATCACAAGCCTTGAACACTCTACCTAATATCGTCACTTTGCAAATTCATTTATTTTATCACATCTTTTATTTATTTAACCAATATTAATTTGTACCGTAAGTAGCCTCATCCTTAACACAGTATATTTTTCTAATTTAATATCAATAACTCGTAACGAAGGCTCATCTATAAAAAAATAATATAATAATAATATAAAGATGGAATTGTAGTTTTGGCAGATGTCAATAGATGCCAAAAGGGGCCATGCTGAAACATCTTTTGCACAGTTGAAATATTTGAAATCCAAAAAAGATCATATAACAGTCAGAGATATAGGAACTAAAATGTTTCTTTAAAGTTTAAATATTTTCTTGATTTGACCATTCACTCTCTCCATTATCAGAATACAGACACACAGCTACGGAACACATACACACATAGAGAGACACATACATACATACACATGCACTTAGAAATATAAATTTTGAGAAGAACCGTATGTCTTACTTGACCCTTTTACCCAATATAATTAACATATTTATTTTAAAATAAAGTTAATGTAAAAAAACCAACGTAGATTCTCATTTATTTTAAAAACACTCTCTTAATGTAATTTACATGAAAAGTGAAAAATCGCTCCACATATCTATTATAATAAAGAAAATTTTGATTGTATACTTGACATAATTTTAAATATTCTAAATTTAAATTTTCTTATTTTTTTATTAAATAATTATATCAACTACTAATTATATTATTTAAATTTTTTTAAGATTATAAATAGTGTTCTAATAAATTAAGAAAGATTTATATATAAAATTTATAATGAAAAAAGTTTTTATAAAATATGATTTTTTTCTAAATTTTTATAAAATGATTTTTTTTCTAAAACATTGAAACTTTTATATATAACAAAAATTTAAAAAAAATTAAGATCCAAAGTTATAATAAGAAAATTTTAAAAAATAATATTTTATTCTTTTAAATGACTTTTTTTAAAATAACATGTATTTTTTATGTTGATAAACAAGTTTGTGTGTAAATGCATGCCCCTCAAAAGCCACTTTGGTCTTCATCACCCATCCAACTCCAAACCTTGCTAACCCGGTACGCACCACATTCAGTGTGACACCATCTCACCAAACTCACTTGCAAGCTCGCCACCGTAGACTCCCGTAAACCAAAGTGACGTACTCCTAGTTCTTGTCCTTCCATGTAAACTTAATGCCCCCACTCGAGTCACTGGACCACGTTACTAAGTACCTAGAAGTAAAAATAATAATTAAAATAACTTCGGAACTTACAAATTAAAGAAAGTCTAAGTTGATCATTCTTTGATCACTCTATATTTGGATACATAAATTTTCTATTTTAAACACGCCTCATCTAACAGAAGAAAATCAAATATGCCCTAATCATTTATAAATAATTGTGATAGAGAATGTTAAAAGAAATTAATAGAAATGGTTAATTGGACCATATATAGAGGGAGCACTTGATGGCAAAATGATAAGTTGGCAATTTCAGACTGTAGAAATGGTGACAAATACATAGTAGTAGCGATTTGCAGGTATAGGTGCCCGACATTTAAGGCATTTTGTCGTCTTTATTATTGTCAAACTATAAACAACACAGTCTTTTATATAAATTTCCTAAAGATAATACTATATTTCCATGCATGTTTTGTGTCTAGCTACTATTCCTAAAAAAGGAACATTGATACGTGTTTATTTCTTTTTTATCTTCCTATATTACGTGTTATAATTAATCATATTGTTAGCATCATAATTAGAAATACAAGATTAAAGGATAACATATCTCTCGATATAATTATTATCAATATAAATTTATGTAATTTCATTCAACTTGAATTTTTTAGCAAAATATATTTGTCAAGTTACTTCAAAATAGAAGATAGACGGGCAACAAGCTGCGCCGCCACCCATTTCTGAATTGCAAATCCTAACCTTCCAAAAACAAATCCTTGCCTCCCGGGGTTGAGCAATGGTTGTCTATGACCCGTTGGACCCTGGTCAAAAAGTTGATAGCTTCTGGCGCTAGGGAGCCAAATGTATCAAAGGCAAAGGGAACAAAGACGTGTTGGTTATCTGCGCAAGCTTTAGCATGTTTATCCACTTTCTTTGATTCTGCCTTTCTTGCTGCTTGATCAGCTACAAAACCGTTTTCCCGTAAACCAACCAAAGGGAAACCCCTGTGAGGTCCACACAAGCATGTTTGCCCCCAGCCCAGCCAAAGACGAGCAGATCCGCTGGTCGCAAAGTAGTCCTCCCTTCCATAGGGTCCGTGAGGAAATTCACAGGGGCTTCTTTCTTAGCAGAAATCCCAGCTCAATTCAATCTATTACGTTTATTTAATCGGTTTCTATATATATGAAGGTTTTTCTTGAATACTATTACGTTTATTTAATCTAGCCTAAGAGAACATAACGTTTTATGTAGAAGAGTAATTTAAAACAAATAACTCAATTCATGTAACCACCACCCTACTACCGCCGTCACCGTCATCATGGAACCACCAACGTACCGTCGTAGCAATCACCGAACCACCAAATGCACCATCGTTCCCACCAGATCATAACCCAAACTTTGACTACTTTTGCCCTTAAGCTTGAGTAGTTTCTTCCTTGGTTTATATCTTAACAAATGATCATATCAAAAATAAAATATGAATAATGGTGTTTTTTTTATTAAAATATCGTAATAATACTTTTATTAAACATATATACTTAAACATTCAGTATTTGATCACTTGACCTCTTGACATGCATTTTACTACCCCAAATGTACCATGGGACATGAAATAAGATGTTGCTTTATGTTTTAACACATGGTATGGAGCATTCATTAGCCCTTACTACACATTAATAATTAATTGACAAGGGCACGTACGTACGAAGTTCGGTCTTTAACCTTGATTATAATTAGGGTTCCTAACTAATGAGAAAAGTAAAACATATTAAAATCAGAAAAAAAGGTGAAAAATGAAAAGGTGTTAAATGAATGAATATATATTAATAAATAGTGAAAACAACATGTGAATGTGAGAAAGCTAATGAGCCCATGCAAATGTCCCTTTCTCACTTGTTTAGCTCCCCCACCTCTGCCGCCTCTGTAACCTTTCTCATCGGGAATGCCAACCATACATTACATTACAATTATAATTACAATTACAATTACAATTACATCCATCTCTCTCATTCATGGTGCTAATGGTGGTGGGTACAATTACAAAGTCGGTGAGGCAATCTATTTTCATGGCGACTATGTGGTGTATTTGGAAGGCCCGTAACGGACTAGCTTCTTTTCAATTCCATTCCTATCTCGGTGTCGGCAACAGTTGATGAAATCAGATACATTTCGTTCGCGTGGTTTAAGAATATATAGGGGAAAGTTTGGAAATTTAGATTGGAGTTCATGGTGTATTTTTCCTTTCTGATATATCTGTTTTTTGGATATATCTTGTTTGTATTCCTGGTCTTAGCGTCTTGCTAGTGGCTTTCTTTTTAATCGTATTTTGCCGTTCAAAAAAAACATATTCGATCACCATCAATCCTTTGAAGTTTGAATGCAACCACAAGCTAGAATACATGATTATTAACATCATATCGATCTGCTTGAATCAATCTATTTTATCATTGTATAAAAAAAGACGTATATGATGGTTGACGTATCTTTCGCTTTGCGTAATTAGGTATAAAGACGTAACGGATCACATCGTCATCTAGCCTTAATTTACACTTTGTGACAGAAGTTCTTTCTCACGACTTGAATTGAGAATAAAAAAAAAAAAAAAAAAAAATTCTTCCACAAAGTGATCGATCCAGCTCTTCTCATACCATTCATAAATAGAAAGCTAAGTTAATCACTGGATATATTTTAGTGTGATAAAGTATATTGAATCAACTGGATGTTAATTGTATGTTCTTTTTGAAAGAATAGATGATAAATAGTATTATATTTACAATCAAAAAGTAATTTATCAAATATAAGTTTAATTAATATATAATTTCTCTTGAGACGTTTTTTTTCAACAAGAAACTATAAGATGAAACAATGCAACTGCCTAGCTAGCTTGAATGATAGGCCACTAGAAGTTAGTTCATTAACTAGATTTACAACTGTACGTGAACATAAAAAATTGAACCACCTCTCTTGAATTTTTCTTGGCTCAATATTTTAAAGTTGTACTATATATATGGTTATACGTAGTTGCAATGGTATGCATCATTGTAAATTAATTAAGCCATTGGAATGGCAAACATGGAGAGATATGCAATGTAAAATTAAACACATTTATGTTTGTGGGTCACCCTTTAAGAATGAACGATCAGCCATTTCTATACAAAATAATGAACTCGCACATACATTTAAACACTTTTGATCATAAAAGCATCTTCAACTAGTAGAAGAGGATGAGAACAAATACCATCGCGGCTAGATGGCCGCATTAATTGGAGGTTGTGTCCCGCTGCTTAAAATATCCAAGTGTTAGATTAAATGAGTCAAAATCACCTGCATCCACTTTAATGGCAATCTCAGATGATAGATAATATGATGACACAAATGCAGATCAAATATAAACCCAAGTCCATAGCGTCTTGAAGAGAAGTGATCATTCTTAACAAGTGAAGAAGATGATGAAGATGGATTGTCATAGGATTTTGATTTGATGATTGTTTGAATATTTTGAAATATTTTAGAACATTTGTTTGTATGACTTGTTAACTTTAGACAATAGTTAATTTATATGTTATCCTTTCTAATTGTGATTGGTTTGATAATTGTGATGGTATTAGTGACTTTGAACAGCCGGATATTTCGTCTCAAAAAAGATTTTGGACAAAAAATTTGCGACGATATTTCGTCGAAAAAAAATTTTGGCCAAAATTTTTGCGGCGATATTTCGTCACAAAAAATATTTTGAATATTTAATTATAATATTTTATAATATTAAAGAAAATTTAAAAACCATTTGAGACGATAATAATCGTCGCAAAAAACCTTTCCCTTGAAATTCCCTTTTCTTAAAACAGGTGGACCTCACAAAAAATTCGTCACAAAATTCACCGTGATAAATCTATTGCGATCAGTTAATTACCGCGAATATATAACGACGACATTTTCGTCGCAAATAACATATTGCGACGAAAAGTGACATTTTTTGCGACGAGATCTATCGCCGCAAAAAGCCTAAATTATTGTAGAGAACGTTGGATGTCATTGCTAGTATTTGCCGGTAATAAAAGTTTGATATTATTGTTAGTAGTTAGTAATTAGACTTAAACTGGTTGATCATTATTCATTTTACAAAACTACTATTGATTAATTGACATATCAAAATATTTAATACATGTGCAATAAACTCAAGACGAGTATACGAGATCATCGAGCGAGACCTGTGGTGATTTATCAACAATTGATGAGATTGAGTGTCTCAAACGTGTATTAGATCAAAGATATATGCGTGCATATACTGGGCATATTGAAACATCCCACTCTCGAGGTTTCAAGTTCACATCCCCCTTCCAGCACATGATTGACAACAAGCACAACAAATACAAGAAATACAATAACAACTCACATAAAAATGGAAATGAAGTGTCAATATTGGTAGTAGCACGACCACCTAGCGGTCATTAGCTATGTACTTTCGTTTAATTTACGTAAACTTGATTTTGAACTATTTACTTGTTGAATAATTTGAATAACGTTTTGAATGAAATACAATTTTATTTTGTATGGTTAATTTTATATTTAATTTTCTAGTATCAAAATTCTAAAAGTATAAATAAACAAGATTCATATCAATGCCATTTACCCTTTGTGCACACTAAGTGCTATTTTATCTAAAACCCTTTAATGCAATTTTTGAAAGATAGGAAACCCTGTCAAAAGCATTACACAAAACCCAATTAACCAAGTCAAAAGTCTTTTCAAAATCGATCTCTAAAAACATGTTTAGTTTCTTGGACTGTCCAACCAATAGAAAGAGATTTCATTTATAAAGTTTTATCATGTTTTAGCTAACATGTTTAATAAATGAGTTCTTTAATACCCATACATATCATATATAGCTAGTAAAGATAAGTAATGGAAGTACAAGGGGCAAAGTAAAAAATCACTTGAAAGAAACACTAAGTAATAATAACACAATGATTCATGAGTCATAAACAACAAACAAACAATAATAATATATTAAGGAAAAAACAAGTAGAAAGATTGTGGGGTTTGAATCCAAGTGCTATCCTATATAGTGGGGTCTTTCTCTCTCATTCTCATTTGTAACTTCCTTCTCACTTGTCTTTGAGAACACACACACACATAAACACAAGGAGGTCAGATCCCAAAGGTGGTTAATCTGTCCATCAATCAATCTTTATACACTACATTGTTCAGTCAATCTTATCTATCAATCAAATCATACTGTGAGAGAAAGAGAATCAAACAGGAGAGAGAAGAGAGATAGATTAGAAAGGGCAAAAGTGAAGAAAAACATGTCATCTTCAGCTGCTTTTTCACCGGATCACCACCATCACCACCACCTCCCTCCTCCCTCTGAGAAGCTATGTTATGTCCAATGCAACCTCTGTGAAATTATCCTAGCGGTATATATAAAACATCATCATCATCACCATCATCATTGTCATCAACATGTATTTACATATCTCATGCTCAAGTCATCACAATCTTTGATGGTTTTCTGATTTAGTTGTTGAATGAACACCTGAATTTTTATGGATTTTGAGAAGAAAACTTTCAAACACTTTACAATAGATGATCTTTATGATTATCTTTATTTGGATCTTGATGATGTCCCACTGGAGTATTGTTCAAGATTTCTTTGTTGGTGTTAAATTTGCAGGTGAGTGTTCCTTGCAACAGTTTGTACAATACTGTTACAATTAGATGTGGGCACTGCAGTAATCTCTTGTATGTCAACATGCGTGCTCTTCTGTTTTCGGCATCGGCCGCTGCGGTCGCCGCTAACACCGCTGCTAATCAGTTCCATCTTGGCCATAATTTCTTCACTCCTCAAAACATTATGGTATAAAGCTGTTTTTTTTTTCAAGTTATCTAGTTCATAGATTTCATTACAAAATCAGATATGATGGGATTTTTTTAACTTAACGACGGTGTTCATCGAAGATGTTTACCTAGATAAAGTTTGAACACGGGTCTCTTGGGAGACCTTTAAGGTGCTTGCGATGGTTTTATGATGAGCACCTAACCTTTGCTTTCTTCTCAAGATCTTTTCTTGAAAATTGGTATCTAGGGTTAGGGTTTGCATTTTCTTATAATCATTTACTTTGTAGCTTTTGTCTTAATTTGTTTCTCCTATTTCTCAACTATGGGTTTGCTTTCAAATTCCCCCTTTGATACTATGGATTTCAAAGGAATCATATGATGAGATGCTTAAAACTGTAAAGAGTGATCATCTAATTAACCTAATTCTCTAAAATGTAACATATTTTTAGTTAAAATTTAAAAAATTTCAGGAGGAGATGAGAAACACCCCATCTAACTTGTTCATCAATCAATCGAATCCAAACGAGACCTTCGTGCCTGTTCGAGTCGACGAGCTTCCTAAACTTCCAGCGGCGAACAGACGTAAGACGTATCAATCCTTTTGTTCTTTCATTTCAAGGTTTTCATTTTGTTTGTTCCACTAATTACTAGTAACTACACATTAAATCTTATCAAGAAGATACAAGAATGCATAATCTTTATTATGATTTTCATAATACAATACTACCCATAACTCTAATATTCTTGAGTAGTTTTGAGAAAATGAAGAAAGATTTCCAAAATGTTAAGAGTGTTTGTACTTCCAAAAGTTTTCCACCAAAATCTTGTTTTTGGTAAGAAGAAAGACTCTCTTTCCTTAGATATTATTTCATGCATTTCCATCTTCTTCTTTATTGTTTCTGAAGATTTTAATTTGTACAACCAAAAAGGCAACTTTACTTCAGCAACTTTCCACCAAGTTACATTACTACTCATTCAAGAAACCCTAATATTACTCCACACAACATCTATAGCTAATAAAGCTCACATTTTTATTTCTTTTACCAACACATAAACATACTCATGATCTTGCTAAAACACATGATGTGTATCAAAGAAATATAATTGTTGGATCGAATTGTTTGATATATGAATAAAGATAAAGATAATGATGATGTTATGATAGGGGTAGAGAGAGAGAGTCTACAAAAAGTCAGCAATGAAACGATTTTAATGTAATGTCTGTTTACTTTGTCACTTTGTTTGTCATGTATTTGCAGCTCCAGAGAAGCGCCAAAGAGTGCCTTCTGCTTACAACAGGTTCATCAAGTGAGTACTTTTAACTTTTAACAAATAGAAAAGTATACTTGTGACAAAATATTTTAACACATGAAAATATATCAGTGTACAACATATCAGGGAACATGTGGGTACCAATTGATTCCAACAGGAATACTTTCAACATTATTTTCATATGGAGCTTTTTCAATTAGAATTGAAAGGTTAATTAAGCTAATGATCTTTGATTGAACATGAGCTATATGCTACAGCTAGTTAAATGATTTTTGTTTTTATTTTATGCATGTAAAAGAATGTTGATTTTGTATACTAACATGAAAGAAAATGATATAAACATCTGATGTGAAAGAACATAGGATGAACATTATAAAATAATAAAAAAACAAAATCAAAAGTCTAATGTTAAATATTGAAGTACCTATGATTTGAATTTTTTAAGTTAAAAAGTACTGTTTAGACAGGATTGTACAATTTATTGAATGAATTTCTAGTACTATGCAAATGGTTAAAAATTAATTAGAGCTTCTATCCATTTACTCTCCCTATATATGTGGATACAATTAAATTTTATTTTTAAAATTTGATTACTATAATACTTATACTTAATAGTAAATATATTCTAATGTGTGTACTATAGTTACCTAAATCAAAACTGCAAGCATATAATGTCGGTTAGATGAATTATTTATCTTTTTCTATGTTACAATTAATATCTGTATGACAAATAACTAAATAATTATATTTTACATGAACTATGTGAGATATAAAGTGTTTTATTTCAACCAATATCAACTGCAAGAAACGTGGCACTTGGATTGTTAGCACAGTAATAAGAGTAAAAACCATTTGAAGATCACTAATCAAGTTTAAACCTGAATAGAAGTAATATTCAAATAAGGTAATACCGTTAAAAAATCTATGAGAAATGTGAACCTCAGAGAGTACTTTGAAGTGAAAAGTGAGTAAATTGAAGATTTTTACTTAATGAACATTAAAAATTGTTTCTATAATCTATTTCTAACTGCTTTCCTTAAAAAGATGGCAACAAAGCCCTAAAGGCCGTGCATATTCAAGCAAGTTATGCAGATAAAGCTTTTTGAAACTCAAAATTTTTCCAATAACAAATTTGTTAATAATTTATTTGTGTATGTGTCTACTAGATCTGACAAACAAATTTTATTTTTTTAATTTAATCCTATGAATTGCAGGGAAGAGATCCAACGTATCAAAGCAGGAAACCCTGATATCAGTCATAGAGAGGCGTTCAGTGCAGCTGCAAAAAATGTGAGATTTAAGTAATCTTGATTTTTAAGCCTACATTAAAGAAACATCTACATAGGGTTTATTTTTGAACTAGGGTTTCATTTTTAACTAATTCTTTTTATTTTATAATAATAATCTGTTTTAATTTGTAAGTGGGCCCACCTTCCTCACATCCACTTCGGACTCATGCCTGATCAACCCGTGAAGAAACCTAATGTGTGCCAACAGGTAACCCTTTTGTACACTGGAATTGGAAGTTTCTTTACCAACTGCTTCTTGAACACATCGATCTGCCTTAATTGGTCCTACGTTGTAAACCTTTTTCTTAGCCATCATGTGCTTATGTTTCTGTGTTTAATAAACGGACCAAATCGAGGCTGAGCTGGTCTAAGCTCAAGATTGGTTCGTTTAACATAGAGACCCCCGAGCATAAATTTGAGCTTTATATATTATATTAAGGTTTCGATCCGCTCGGATCGTTAGTAGTATCGAATCTTGAGCTCAAGCTTGAGCTCTCTATTAGTTATTTTATTTATATGTTTTAGAATAGTTATTATCATAAACTTCATATATAAGCGTAAAAATCACTTTAATCATAATTGAATATATAGTAAAAATCATTATTAAATAAATATATTTAGCAAATTAAATTATAGGTTCATTTACGCTGCAAGCCTGCTTGAGCTTGATATCTAGCTCCGGTTCAAGCTAGCCTGTTGATTAAATGAACCTAAGCTCGAGTTCGTTTGAGCTTGGCTCGATTTTTTTAAATATAAGCGAGTTCACGAGTAGCTTGGTTTGTTTCACCTCTATCATGTTTATCTTTACTAGTGTATAACGTTTCCTTGTTAGATTAGCCTGCTTTTGTTCTAAACAAGTTCCTGTGTTTCACTGTATCTTCCTGTTTGATATTTGCAGGAAGGGGAGGATCTGCTCATGAAAGATGGGTTTTTAACAACAGCAAATGTGGGTGTTTCGCCGTATTAATAAGAGAGAAAGTGCTATGATATAAATAGGTAGTGAGGGTTTCTATGTTTCGCATGTACTTTGCCATGTTGTTGCTTGAATGTCTAACTAAGACCGAATAATTAGGGTTCTGTTTTTATGCTATCGTCTTCAAATTATTCAAAGTCTCTCACTTTTCCGCGCATATGAATATGGGATTGGATGTAAAGTCTACTAGCTAGTCACTCTTGAATCGAATGTGTTTTTTCATGATGACTCAACACAAGAAGTTTGTTTATAATTGATCTCCTTAGTTGTGATATTGCTTTCGTTTTCTTATAGCATGATCAGTGCATTTTAGACCCAAACTACATGCCATGCTACTAGTAAATACGATACACAACTCACCCTAGCTATTTATTTAGTTTTTACCTGACTTGACGATGGTCATCACAGCAATTGCAGTTATTTTCTCTTTTCATAAGGTACTCGAATTAACGATCGAGAATGGAGGGACATGTGCAAAGTTATCTTCTCTTGTCATTGAATACCTACCATCTATGAGTACTAAATTGCTTGGATTCTCACTTTTTCTTGTGATCTGTTAAAAAGGGTCTTTCACTTGATATGTGCCACCCTTCATATGCAAAGAGGATATGATAATATTGGTGGGGATCATCGACCTACCAGCCTCCACCACCATTATTGTTGTCCATTTCTAAGTTAATGTCATCTACTTACTAGTGGCTACCAACGAGCCATTCATTTGTACCATGCCTTGACATAATATTATTCAAATCTCGATCATGGTCCCTACATGTTAATTAATTCTTATTCTAGGGTGCAAATCTAGCTATATGTTTTCAAACCATTGTTATTTGTACCGTGCTTTTATATTTTTTTTCCTAATGCCTTGGAAGTATACTTATGAATACCCAAAGAAAGCAAAACAACAAACCAGGTATTGAATAAATAACTTATTGATCTTTGTATGTATTTATTCGTTACAATATAGATAAGGGGTGTGTTATATCTACCCTACTGACAATCTAATCTCAAACCGCCTTCAAACGGTCGTTTGAAAGAAACCATCTGCAATAATCATTTAATTTGGGCAAACAAGATGTAGTGACATGATGAAGCCATCTACTGACATGTTAGACGATCGTTCCCTACAAAGTTAAGACGGCTGTTAAGACGTACAAGTGTTGACGTCAGTTTCATTGCAATTACCATGATCGCTAGAATGTGGCAAATGATCGTTTACAACTTGAATAATCTGTGTTCACCGAACTTCTAAAATAAATTGAAGCATGTCGTAAGTGCAGACGCATGGGCGGCCCGGGGAGGAGAGTTGGACGACCTCCTAGGGCCCGTCTCCTTGGGGGCCCGAAGTTTTTAATTTATATTTATATTATATATGTCTGTATAAATTAATTAAAAAAATTGTAGGCCATTAACAAAATCCAATAACAACTTAATTATTATAGATATCGAACTTTAGAGCCTATTAACATTTTAGTTAGTTTAGTCCATTATTGTTTACTCAATCTAAACTCATTCTTGAAATTATGTTGGAGTGCCTCAAAATTCGCTTAACTATGTAAATTATATTATTTTGCTACAAACAAACAAACATACCCAGTGTATCCCGCTGAAAAGCAGGGTCTGGGAGGGATATGTGATGGCAAGTCTTTCCTCTATCCTGAGAGATAGAGATACCGCTTCCGAAGAGACCCCCGACTCGTTAGCAAAGACAGTACCCATAACAATCATAAATACATATCATACAACACATAGCACTACAAAATTTTTGATCATTAGCGCCGACAATTATCGCCGCTAATACCCCTGATTGTCGCCGCTAATGGTATTAGCGGCGACTTGTCGCCGCTAAAAGGTCACCGCTAAAAGTTAGTCGCTATTGGTCAAATGTTCGCCGCTAATAGGTCGCCGCTAAAGATGTCGCCGCTAATTCTATAGATGTCGCCGCTAAAAGTTGTCGCCACATTGTGGTTTTTTTAACTATTAGCGGCGACACTTGTCGCCGCTAATGCTTACTTTTTTTAAAATTTTTTTTTGTTTTTTCAAAAATCCAGTTTTCATCCAAAGTAAATCTATATTTTCTAATAACATAATCTAATAACATAAACTACAATCTAGATTACGAAATATCATACAATCAAACATAGATAATTAAGCTATTCAAACATAGATTACGAAATATCATACAATCAAAAATATCATACAATCAAACATAAAATAACCTATTCATCCCCCTCGTCTGAATCATCTTCTTCCTCTTGATTTGGAGCCTTTTCCGAAGCAATTAATTGTTTCATTTGTGACACAAATTGCGCATTTTGGAACAGACTTGAAATTTGCTCCTGCAAAAGCAAAATATACATTTAGCGATTAAAAGTCATAATTAACTTAAAACAACTATGTTGAACTTAACACATCCAAGTTTAAGTTATTTTGACCCGTTTAACCACAAATCATGTCCTTTTCACCCGTTTTGATCCGTTTAAGCTAAACTTAGATAATTAAATTCTATTTTAGCGATTAAAAGTCATAATTAACCTAAAACAACTATGATGAACTTAACACATCAAGTTTAAGTTATTTTAACCCGTTTAACCACAAATCATGTCCTTTTCACCCGTTTTGACCCGTTTAAGCTAAACTTAGATAATTTAATTCTATTTTAGCGATTAAAAGTCATAATTAATCTAAAACAACTATGATGAACTTAACACATTCAAGTTTAAGTTATTTTGACCCGTTTATCCGCAAATCATGTCCTTTTCAACCGTTTTGACCCGTTTAAGCTAAACTTAGAAAATTAAATTCTATTTTAGCGATTAAAAGTCATAATTAACCTAAAATAAATATGATAAACTTAACACATTTAAGTTTAAGTTATTTTGACCCGTTTATCCGCAAATCATGTCCTTTTCAACCGTTTTGACCCGTTTAAGCTAAACTTAGATAATTAAATTCTATTTTAGCGATTAAAAGTCATAATTAACCTAAAACAATATGATGAACTTAACACATCCAAGTTTAAGTTATTTTGACCCGTTTAAACTCAAATCATGTTCTTTTCACCCGTTTTGACCCGTTTAAGCTAAACTTAGATAATTAAATTCTATTTTAACGATTAAAATTCATAATTAACCTAAAACAACTATGATGAACTTAACACATTTAAGTTTAAGTTATTTTGACCCGTTTATTCGCAAATCATGTTCTTTTCACCTATTTTGACCCGTTTAAGCTAAACTTAGATAATTAAATTCTATTTTAGCGATTAAAAGCCATAATTAATCTAAAACAAATATGATGAACTTAACACATCCAAGTTTAAGTTATTTTGACCCGTTTAAACTCAAATCATAATTAACCTAAAACAAATATAATGAACTTAGATAAAATGATGCACTTACCTGTGTAAATGACTGAGGAGTTTGTTCGTGATCATGTACAAAAGAACTCGTCCCTGAAGATGAGAATGGTTTACGCCCAATCCCCCTAATATGTCCACGCCGTTGTCCCAACGCCGACTCAAAAATATCGACTTCATTCAACGCTGATGATCCACTTTCTTGATTTTGGGTTTGACTTAGCTCATCAAATCTTTCCTTTAATTGGTTCTGTATTAGTTAACAAAAATATATTAACATATTTATACATACATAAAGAACTCGTTCCTGAAGATGAAATACTTACATATTGTTGTTGTGCTACCTCGCTATCAAATGTCTCATCTTTACCAGTATGTGCATCATGAAACGTCTACAGTCTGCTTTTATTCTGTTGTTAAAAAGTATAATATATATTAAAAATACTAATCTATCTATTATAATAAAAGAATATTTTAGGTGGACACATGGCAAAATTCTAGAGCTCCTACTTTTAATTTTTCCGCATCTCTCTCCTATTAAATATTACATTAATTATAAATGATATTATTTAATTATTTTTAAATTATATATAGTTTTCAATTAATAAATCTATTTATTATATTAAAAGAATGTTTTAGGTGGACACATGGCAAAATTCTAGAGCTCCAAATTTTAATTTTTTCACCTCTCTCTCCTATTAAATATTACATTAATTACAAATGATATTATTTAATTCTTTTTAAATTATATATAGTTTTTAATTAATAAATTAAAAAATAGGTCTTTTTATAAATGTATTTCTAAATAAACAACTTTGTTAAGATAAGAAAATTTTCTAAAATATCAAA
Organism: Flaveria linearis; assembly: GCA_024085815.1. NCBI lineage: Eukaryota > Viridiplantae > Streptophyta > Magnoliopsida > Asterales > Asteraceae > Flaveria > Flaveria linearis. Next base: position 7,226,047 of record CM044014.1, read on the forward strand.
ATTTTTAAAAAAAATATGAAATATTTTAAAATCAGTGTTTCTAAATAATAAAATTTTTATAAAAATAATTAAATTTAGAGTTATAATATTTCTTTTAAAAATGACACTTTTTTAAAATGGTTTGTTTTTGAACAAAATGCTTGCTTTTTTAAAATACAAAAAAAGTATTTAATTACTTATAGTTTTAACTTATAAGTAATTTCAATTATATCATGTGTTAAAATATTTTTTTATAATTAATTAGTTTTTTTATTTAGTATTTATTTCTTCAACCCGTGTATTATGCGGGATACTAACCTAGTATATAATACACAATATATAAATTTAAATCATTACATTCTTATAACAATAACTACTATATGAAGCAGTCTCCTCATGGTTTGTATATATTTGTTGTTGACGATTTGCTTTGTTTGAACTTGACACATTTCTATATGCGTCACTCATAAAATAGTCAACGGTTTGCTCCAATTTTCATGATTCATTCCTGGTGGAGGATTCACCCTTGCTTGTTCTACATTTTCGTAGCCTCCAACTCGATCAAAATGTCTTTTTGCCATATTTTTTCGATCTCTAAATCGTTTGAGAAAGACTGAACGGATTCCACCCTCTATCTGTGCGCGCTCACGATCTCGCAATGTCTCATCAAAGTCAAAGCGTCGCTACATGTAAGTTAAATAAAATAAAAGTTAGTTATGTAAATTGAATAACAAACATATAACTTATAAAATTTTACCGCCATATGCTCTTCCAAAGCATTCTTCTGAGCATCGGAAAGATTTTCATACGAACGAACATTAAAAGGAAAATTAGCTTCCATGTATATCCTCACCTCGCGAACAAACATATCATTAAGTTCGCCAACGGGGGTATACGTGGCAGCTCTATCAAATGGAAGAGATAAACGTCCTCCCTTTTTAGCTATCTCCTGCTACAATTTCTTATTTTTCGTCTTGCCTCTTGTTTTACGAGAAGGCGTGCCTGTAATTAGATTAAAAAATCATTAATTGCGTCATATATTAATAATAATTGAATAACATATTAATAAATTAATTATAATAACCATTACCATCTAACGCGTGACTGCCAGGACCGTCAAATGGAGGTAGTGGTGGATCCCCCGCGCCATCACCTCCATGGCTCATAACATCAGCCATAAGGTATGCGAAAACAATCCACAATGAAATCATGTCTTGAAATATAAGATTTAGAACATAATATTAAAATAAGAAGAAATTGTTGTAGTCAACATGAAATACAAACAAAGGTTTAGATAAATAAATACATATACAAATCCTAATAAATCATAACAATTTTTTCAATCAGAGTCACCCTCATATACTTCAGTATTTTCGTCAGAATTTTCGGTGTCATACTCAGAATCGTCCTCATCATAATCAGCCTCGTCTTCAAACACCTCCTCAGCGATGACAGTTGGCGGATTAACTTCACTTGGAGTCTCGCCTTCGGTGACATAAGTAGGCATGTTATGAAAATATTGTGTGAAGTCAATGACAAGTACGCTATTAGATGAAGAGTGGTTGTGAACAACGTCAAGATCTTCTGTCAAGTCATTGTCAACATTTTGAATGTTCTCCATGACACCATCATTGGTTGTAGGGCGATCCCAAATTTTTCAATGATTAACATTCTCGACGACCCACCGGTGATTATTGTTTTGATTTCTTCGAGAAGGTTCTCGGATGTAGAACACTTGTTTAGCTTGGAGGCAAATATGAGTTGATCGTCTTTGTCCCATTCACGTTCTGTGTTGATACTATTGATATTATTGTCGTATGAAACACCCCTTCGAGTATCAAACCATTTGCAACGAAATAGGACAGTTGAATATCCATTTGCATAATGTAATTCAATAATCTCCTCAACTTGCCCATAATATTTCTCACCATTCTCTCCCTCCACTAAAACACCGGAGTTTTGCGTTGTGCGTTGCGCGTCACGATCAACTACCATAAACCTAACACCGTTGACTATGCAAGCAGTGTAAGTATAGGCATTTACATCCGCACCCATTGAAAGAGCATACAACTCTGAGTGAAATTTTGGAGAATTTTGTATTTTCATCGAATAAACCTAAGAAAATATAGACTAACACGTGTTATATATGGATTACCTAACAAATATATAGTAACACGTGTTAGATATATATTACCTTCTCGAGGAACCATGTTGGAAATTTGATTTTAATATCCTCATGTGGACATTCAGATTTAAATTCACTACAATATTGAAAAAAAGATACAATAAGTGAGAAATGAAATATATTTAATTAATGATGCAAAGTTAAAGATAGGAAAATTTACTTCATATAATCTCTGACTTCTTGACAGCTATCGAGCACAAACCATTCTAACTTAAGCTTTTCACTTGGAGAAAGGTATTTCATCTTTGTTGCACTAACCGGATGATATTTAGACTCAAATGCATACACGTTTCTTTTTGGGATAATGACATCCTCGATTCTGTCCGGGCGATTAAACTGAGTCTCAACATCTCGAAGGTATCTCGAACAAAATGATAAAGCTTCTTCAGCAACATAACATTCAGCTATACAACCTTCCGGCCTTGCTTTGTTTTTGACATAATTTTTTAATTTTTTCATATATCTTTCAAATGGATACATCCATCTCATACATACAGGACCACCACGAATCGCTTCATCAGGTAAATGCAAACTAAATGAACCATAATGTCAAAAAACGTCGGAGGATAGATCAACTCTAACTTGCACAATATTATAAGAATGACATCCTTAACTTTCTTCATATCCTCGACCAATAGTGTTCTTGAGCAGAGTTGCTTAAAAAACGTACAAAGATCAACTATTGGTGTATAAGTATCTTTGGTCAAAAAGGATCTAACCCCAATCGGTATTAAACGTTGCATGAGAATATGACAGTCATGAGATTTCAACCCACTAATATTAGTATTGTTATCTACCACTCTCTTCCTGATATTAGATCCGAATCCATCAGGCAATTTAACATCCTTTATAAACTCACAAAAAACTTTCGATCACTGATCTTCAACGAGTATTTGGGTGTGGACTATACCACTTACCATTCTTTTTCTCCAACCACTGCCTACTCCGAATATTTAGATTTTTCAAGTCAACGCGTGCACTTGGCGTATCTTTGCTCTTTTCATTCATTAGAAGAGTACCCAACAAACTATCACACACATTTTTCTCGATATGCATCACATCTAGGTTATGTTTTAGCTGCAGAGAAGACCAGTACTCAATTTTGAAGAATATGCTTCGTTTCGACCAGTTCAACTCAAACTCCTCCCGCTTTGATTTACACCTCCAAAATCAGGATGTTTACCCGGCAAACGATGGCGTAGACGACTAAGTTGAGCTTCTATGTTTGTATCATTAAATTGTTTCGGAGGGGCTCTGATCTCGGGTTCCCCATTAAATTCTAAACTTGTTCTCCACTCATGGGTAGCATCTAAAAATCGCCGATGACCAACATATACAACTTTATTTGTAACACGCATAGAAGGAGTGTCTTCGTTACAAGTCGGGCATGCTTTGTAACCCTGCCCGCTCCAACCAGATAAAACTACTACGAGCTGAAAAGTCGTTTATAGTCCATAACAACGCCGTTTTCATTGTAAAGAACGTGTTTGTCGCCGCGTCTTTAGTACGTACGCCTGACACCCACAACTGCTTAAGCTCATCCACCAACGGCCTAAAAAACACATCCATGTCTTTTCCCGGTGATTTAGGGCCAGGAATAATGACAACATAAATGAGGACTCTTTCATGCATAACCATGGAAGCAGATTGTATGTGGTGAGTACAACCGGCCACGTGCTATGAGCTGAACTCATGTTACCAAATGGATTAAAACCGTCGGCTGCAAGCCCTAGGTGAACGTTTCGTGGTTCCCTCGAGAAGGTCGGGTACCTTATGTCAAAATCTTTCCATGAGGTACCATCAACAGGATGTCGCATCGTACCCTCTTCTGATCGTCCGGTACTATGCCAAATCATATCCTTTTTGTGTGCCTTGAAGAATACAATCGTCGTAGTCTCGGGTTAAAGGAAACCATCGTAACACCTTGTGAGGTAACTTCTTACCCTTTGTATTCGTATCAACCCACCTACTCTCATTACAAACGGGACATTTTTCTAACAAAAGGTTTTCTCCCCAGAAAAGAGCACAATCATATTTGCAGACATGTATCGACTCAATCCTAAACCAATCTTTTTTAATGTCTTTTTTGCTACATAATGAGAGGGAGGGATTTTATTATCCTCAGGATGTGAAGATTGTAACAACTCAAGAAGCTCATCAAATGAGCTATTAGTCCATTATTCTTCACCTTGATATGCATAAGCTTTGCTAAAAATCAAGGGAAGAAAACTTAACACAACCGGATATATTCTGATTGAACTTCTTCTAACAAGTTCTTAAAATCATCATGGATACCACTACTCTGCTCATGGAGACCGCTACTCTCCTCCATAACGTCTTCGATAACGTCAGCCATTTCGTTTGTTGGCGCAACGTTATCCACAACTACAACTTCAGGAATTAAACTTTCACCGTGATAGATCCAATCTTTGTACGACCGGCACATGCCCCATATATGATATTTCATTTTAACCCATCCTAATAATACGGTATTCTGACATTTCATACACGGACATCGAATTTGACCATAACTGTCGGTAAGTTTTTCGCACAAATCTATAAAAGAGCTGAGTCCTTGTTGATACTCAGGTGATCTACGGTTCGGATTAAGAAGCCAACTTTTATCGACAGGCATGATTATGGAACTGCAATACGTATTAGGATTTAAGTGGATGAAAATTTATCCACGAAACATGATTAACAAAAAGTAGGACAACGGATTGAGAATTCAAAAGGTATGCTGTTATACCCACTTTTTGAATACCTTATCTCATATATGAACGTGCCTCACATGATTGTTTGTTTAAAAAAAATTCGGCAGCATCTCCTCTTAGCTCCCAAGTATATATATACATATAGAAATATATACTCGTGGAGCAAAGAGAAAATGAAAACCAAATTTTTCTTAAATAGACAATCATGTAATACACATTCATATCCTAGATGAGATAAAAATTTAAAAGCAGTCCCAAAATGGGGACAACCTGAAATTAATTACTAAATCAATTCGGGCGGGTATTTCTAAGCTCGTGATTATTAGAATGAAGTCACGAAACCTAAACGCTCATAATGTAAAACAATAAGCAATTACTATAACAATTAAATGAAATGTGACAATATTTAAACAAATTGAAACATTATTGTAATTGTTTTAAAAAGTCACGTTTCGTTGATTTTTAAGTGATTTTTATTGTTTTTCATTAATATAAAAACACAAATGATCATAACCTAAATTGTGTTTTTATAGTAATGAAAAACAATAAGAAATCACTAAAAAATCAAACAACTAAACAATGATCATTTGTGTTTATAAATAACACAACTTGTCATTTTATAGTGATCATTGTTTTGTCTATACACAAATTACTAAACAATAATTTTAAATAACACAACTTGTTACACGACTATCATAACCTAAATCATCTAATTATTAAGCATTATTAACATAATAATTTTCAACCAACAAAACACCTAAACTAACATCTAATTAATAAACATTATAAACAAATAATTTAACAAATAACTTGTATAATTAAATTAAAGAGGCACACAACTAACATAACCTAAAAACTCGTCTAATAACACAACTAAATCAAAAATTCTAGCTAAATAATGTTTCAACACACACTAAAATAAAAATACATACTAAATCCCAAATTCATACCTAAATAATTCACCAATAACACAAATAAATCAAAATTCATACCTAAATAATGCTTCAACTAAATCAAAATTCATACCTAAATACCCAAATTCATACCTAACAATGTCACACAATAACACAACTAAATCAAAAATTCATACCTAAACAAGGGTGGTCGGTTGCAGTGGTGGTGGTGGGTTGCAGCAGTGGTGGTGGTCGGATGCAGCAGCGATGGTGGTGGTGAATGTATTTGCTCGAGAAGGAGGGGGAGCTCGGATGGTGACCGGCGAGAGAGGAGAGAGAAGACGGGAGTGGTGGTCGGTGGTGCTCGGCGAAAGGGGGAATGTGGTGCTCAGGTGGTGCTAGGTGGTGCTCGGGGGAGCTCGGATGGTGACCGGTGGTGGCTGGTGGCAAGAAGTCGGAGAGGATGTGGAGAGACAGTTGATCGGGAGGATGTGGAGGATGTGGAGGGAAAGGGGGAAATGTGGAGGGAAGCCGAAGGTGGGGCTGTATATTTTTAACCAATAGCGGCGACATGTCGCCGCTAATAGTGTCGCCGCTATTGGTTAAGTACGATCAATCCCCGACCGTTAGATCTGTTGCACGATCAACGGCCAGATCTGATTGAAAAAATTGGAAACGGATTGCTAATCAATAGCGGCGACATGTCGCCGCTAATAGTGTCGCCGCTAATGGTCTAGTCGTCGCTAATAACGTCGCCGCTATTAAGGGCATTTCTTGTAGTGTAGGTAAATAACACATACAGAATTAGATATGGCGCACATCATAAAAAGCGACGTGTAACACCCAAAAAGGGTAGATGAACGAAAAACTACACCTGACGCGAGAGGTCCCGCCACATGTAACCGAAACCCGTCCCACCCACAAATCCCACTAAAAGTCCTTAATTTTATTCGACGCCTCCACTCACTCTTATCCTCGATCATGTGCTCAGAGAGGTGCAAGTCTATCATATCTCGACTAATAATCTCATCCCAATCAACCTAAGTCTACCTCTACTCCTCCTACCCTCTACGTTGGTATTATTATTTTGCTACAGTGCTTTTGTATATTGTCATATTGGTATAATAATTTTTGTCCTGTTACACAAATTTTACATGTGGTCATTAATTTTATATTATATATATGGACAATTTTTTTTAATTGGTCAGGGTTCAAAACCTTTTGAGGATTCTCGGGGACGGCCATGTGCAGACGATCTTCTTCAATCGTGAGATCTTCTCCAATCGTGTTAGGAAGGCAGTGTGGTGTTATGTTCCCATACAAATGCGAGCCTTGATCTATTGTGTAGTAAGTTTTGTATGATATAGCTTTCCTTCTTTTATTTGTTGTAAGACGAATTACCATTTAATTCAATTAATCTTTTTGTTGTGCAAAACACACGCTCAATATATTTTCTATCAAACAACTACAAACTACTCTATCCTACTATGTGTATTTTGTAATAATATTTGTCCGTTAATGAACTATCGTATTCCATGTAACCAGATTAACGAAAGTTCAATAGATGAGCAAATAAAGTATAATAAATTATTTGAATGGTTGTAGAGAGATTTTGTCAACTTTGTGATGGCGTTATTTATCAAGAAGTACTCGTAATATCAAATTTTCAGTAAATAAGCCTTATATTAATTGTTTTGAGATAAGTGTGTCACTTCATGGTTGTTTAAAGTAAAGGTCATGGGTTCCAGTCTCACTTGTTACAATACGAAATGGACCCTTAGGTGGTTGGTTCCCCTGCATTGATGGACGGGCCTAGTCTTTAGTAGCGATGTATGTGTTTGCATGCGTAGGCAGTCTTTCGCCAATGAGTGATCTTTCGTTGATGAGTTTACCGGAGTAACTGTGATTAGACTATTCATTATTCGTTCAATAAATCTTTATTTCATTATGATACCTCTAGGAATTCTAGTCTCTAGATTCATATGAGAAAATTTTGACAGAGACGCTAGTACACTTAAATCTTGAAATGTTGACCAAGTCAACGTTCACCTTCTTTCCGGATTTACATCGAGAACACTTGAGAAAAGAATAATGATCAAAGGCCCCTCTACTTTTCATAAGTTCATATTGGTTCTAAACTCAAAAATTCACTAAATTATAAATTGAAAAAGGTTCAAATACAAAGTGTATTTTTGCTAAAAGTGTGAGAAGACACAATAAGTCAAAAAAAGACACAAAAAAATTATATCTCACAATCTAAATCGGATTTCAAAAAAGTAATTCGGAGCTTTTGTTTCCCTAGTCGTACTCACTAAGAAAAAAAAATAAATGAAAAATTAAAAAAAATTAAAAAATTAACGGTTTTTTATTGTGTCATTTATAAAAGACAATGACTTATTGTCATTATGAAAGATACAATGACGTCATTGTGTCATAATAAAAGACACAATGACGTTATTGTGTCATATAAAGACACAATGAAAAAAATTATTTTTTTTATTTTTTTCTGAAAGAGGACATCGAGAGGAACAGAGACTCCGAAGTACTTTTTTAAAATACAATTTGATTGTGAGATATTAATTTTTATGACTTTTTAGACTCATGTGTCTTCTCACACTTTGTAGCAAAAATACACTTTGTAGAATGGTCTCACCCTTATAAATTTGCCGGAACAATTACTCTGTATAATTATAAATTTACCCTTCAAATAAACAAAATGCAAATATATATAAAATGTGACTTCTCGAAAAGCTCAGTTCATCTTTTTATTTCTTACAATATCAAAAAAAATTAACATTGGATTTTCCTGAAATATATAAAATGTAACTTCTCAAATCACTTCTTTATTTTATTTCCATAATGTTAATATAAATACAGTTAATTTTCGAGAACATTAGGTTGAAGAGTAAAGATTTTCGATAGCAATAATATATGGTGGCCTAAAATTCAAAACTAGAAGTGAAATCATATCAAAGAAACAAATTGGTAGTATTCCCCGATAATATGTGAAAAATTAGGTTCTTAGAAAACAAACCAAGCCCATGTAATAAAATAGAAAAAAGCCCACATTAAAATAGACTCAAAACAGTTACGGATCAACTAGTCCAGTCAAACTTTTTAACCCTTGTTAGAATTTCACTTATTTTAACCCGAGCCACTCGGGTCGGATGAAGAATTTGAGCGTGGGGGAGAGAGGGAGGGCCGCCCGTGAAGCTCCTAAGTCGGAGGACAGAGGCCTCCGCCCATAGGTACAAAGGATAAGATTTTCGGGTTTTTGCGACATTCAGTTTATGATTACAACATACAACCTATGTTTAGTTTTTATATCAACCAAGAATTTGTCCTAAGACAGTTTCCAGTGATAAAAAAAATAACTGTTTCGACCCATGTTTGATTCCAATAAGAATCGTCAACCTTGACGCATACCGTTTAAATACGCGCAAGAATTCTCACCTGAGCAAACAGGAACAACCTAAAATAGACTGGTTAATAAGCAACTAGTTGATCTTACAGTCCAATGAAGTAAAAGGGGTATTTTTGACCCTAGTCAAAATCTTTAACTATGGAAGAAAAAAGATTCTCACTTGAACATAGCACAAGATCCAGAAGCATGAGCTGAAATGACTATTTTTTTTTCTTTAAGTATATGTTTGAACAGTGCAGCCTGCAGCATTTGAGTTTGAAGTTCACAGAGAATACTAAACCAAATCTCCAAGAATCGTCGGATAATCACATATAATAACTCAAAAACAACCAATATGAAGTTGCATAATTCAAGAAATTTAAGATAAATAACACCCAGAAACTCAAATGAGGATGCAGCCTGAAAGCAAGAAGATTGAATTTCACATACAGAAAAGGAAAAAAAAAGTATTTCTTTAGTCTATGTTTGAAGATTCAAAGAATCATATATCATAACTCAAGAAAGCAAGCTCTGAGGCTTCAACATTCAAACAGATTCTGCATTTCAAAATAGAACAAAAAGAAAAATAATGGAAATTAACATTTGACTACACAATCACCTGTAAGAAGCTAAAATCTTCCTTCTTTTTCACCAATTAACTGAAAAAGGGGAAACTAAATTACAATATCCTGGAAACTACTATGATTTTTTCACAACTTTGGTTTAGTATCATCTTCCCATCAAACTTTAAACCGAAAAGAGAAAAGAACTTACTGTACAGAAATCTCTACACAACACTCGAAAAGAAGCAAAAAACGAGCGATCAATGTGAAAATAAATACATCGCCAGAAATTTCCAATTGTAAACTGCAAGATAGACTTTAATTGGTCAACCAACCCACCCGAAAGTCCTCATTTTGTGCTCTTTGATCTAGTTAGATAGACCTGACATTGAACAACTGTTCTCCCTATTTTGAACCCAGGTATGACCGTAAACCCCACCTTCGATACACCATTTTCAAAAACCACATCTTCTTTTGTTACATCTTCTATATAAACCATTGAAAAGTCAACCCCTTTCTCCACCCGAAAGATCTCAACTGGCGGAGTAAAGGAACGCGCCAGTTTATGAAGTAACCATATCGAGCTACACATATTAACAAACGCATCATAGAAGGCCCTTACAGACCTCCATGATACCATAACCTCCTTTACATCCAAATTCTTGAATATTGTAGTTTCCATTGTTGGATGCACAAGTTCTTCATACTTTCTTTCACAAAACTTCGAGAAAGGAAGATTAGGATTCTTATTCAAAGTCTCCAACGGGTTAAATGATTCGCGCTCAAATAACTCCATTGAATTATCAGAAGCTTCATTTCCATCCACACCAAAATTTTCAGAATCGAAACTTTTAAACATTCCTAAAGAAACATATGACAAAAATGCATACCTACTATGCCCCCTTTTGGCATAAACAACATCAGGATGGACATAATTAGCTGCTAAATACAAATCAAACCCTGCTTTATTCATCAACTGGATCAAAACTTTCGTGAACCGATGCGAAGATCGACGGGCATCACGCAACATAGAATCAAAAACCCTAATTGTGGGCAAAATCTTATTTGGGGATTTCAAGTTCTTGCGCAATTTCAATGATAACTTCGAATTAAACTCTTCAGTTTCCCCCAATTGTTGCCTTAATATCAAAATTTTATCATCTTTCCCATCAATATCAGACTGTAATCTATTAAACATAAGTTCTAAAGCTCTTAGCTTGTTTTGATTCTCATTAACCTGAGCTTCCAAACAAGACCCACTAGTGAAATCAAGATTAAAATCTGAATTCTTTCGAGAATCGATATACAATCCCCTCAAATCGTATAATTTCTGAAGCTGATTGACTAAAGATTTATCATTAACCATAATCCCCTCTTCATCAAACGGGACATGTGCTGTTTGTAACTGAAGATACGAAGCTTCAAAAGACGAAATCACAGCGAAAACAGATGAAAGTAGATAATTACCGAAGTGGGTATCAAAGGGTTTTATCACAGAATCAGAAACATCATGATTTTGACTTTCGATTTCGCAATTGAAATCAGGTTTGATGATTATAACCTTCTGATCGGTGATGAAGTCTTCGGTGGATTCGAGTAGAGTGAACCCATCTTCGTTGTCAGCGGTGGATTCTTCTTCTTCGTTGAAGAATTCAAAGGTTTTGGCTTTGAATGCGACTGCAAACTTCTGAAACATATCGGTGATTTGTGGGGGTTTTGAAGAAGGTGGTGTTGTTAATTCCACTTGGGCGTTGTTTGAATGATCATATGATCATATTATGGTGGTGTGTGTGATCAATGGGGGTGTGAATGTATGAATCTTTGAAGTTGATGTGTGGGGTGATGAGAGAGAAGAGAAGAGTTGAGGAGGGTGCCTTGGATGGCTTAGAAGGAAGGTATGAGTGTAGAGACAGATAGAGAGGACTAGGGGTGTTCATTTTCGGATATCCGAAATTCGGATATCCGAATTTCGGATATCCGAAAATTTCGGATAGTGGATTTCACTATCCGAATCCGAATCCGAAATTTCGGATATCCGAAATTCGGATATCCGAAATTTCGGATTCGGATTCGGATATCCGTTCGGATATCCGAAATTCAAAAAAAATTATATTTTTTAATAAATTTTATAAAAATATAATAAATTTTTATTGAAATTTATTTATATATCCAAAGTTTTTGTTAAAATATCCAAAATATCCGAAAATATCTAAAATATTTAATTAATATTTAATATTTTTAAATTTTTATATGGATATTTCGGATATTTCGGATATTTCGGATATCCGAAATATCCGAAAATTCTCAAAATCACTATCCGAATCCGAATCCGAAATTTCGGATATCCGAAGTTCGGATATCCGAATTTTCGGATATCCGAAATTTCGGATATCCGAATTTCGGATTTTCGGATATTTCGGATTCGGTTTCGGATTCGGATATTTTTGAACACCCTAGAGAGGACATGGAAATGTGAACTTTTTTCATTGTTCAAGTGACACTTTTCTTATAAGCAATCATGTTCTTAAAAAAAGGGTGATGATTATTTAACAAATAGCATGTATTTGTTTTATATATTATATGAAATAGTATTGAGTGGTTGTGAGTAAATGAGATAGAAAGTATTACTGTTGATCGGTATTTTTGAAAAATCATTGTTTAATCCTTATAAATTTTTTAATATTTTAAAAGTGATTGTAAGTGTAGGAGAGTGAAAAAAGTAATGATAAGGGTACAAAAAGTATTATTTAATTGAAAAAATTGAGAAAGTTATGATTTTTAGTATAATTATATGGATTAAGATGAGAAATTCACTATGAGTGCTTTTAAAGTGTTAAGTTTGATGAGTTAAAAGTTTATGGATGGCCACTTTGTTGTGGTCATACTATGGCTCATGGCATGGCATGTATGACAAGATCATCGCCACCTACAAACATGTTGCATGGCATGTCAAATTGCATGCTCTCATCGTGCTTTTGCTTCAAAACTCACCCTGTATGTGGGTGTGCATGGTGGGGCTTGGTATGGCAACACTGTCGTCATCAAAATTGTGTGAGGTGTAGTGTGGCGCATTGTGATATGACAATATTTGATTGATGAATTATGGCGTAGTATAGTGCCACCCTAAGATTATATGGAAACGAGATGGGATTATATAAAATTGTCACTAATTGAACAAGTTGATCTCAACTTACTTTTTTAAGACAATTGTACGACTCTGTTTAGACTATGAGGAGAAGGGCGTTATAGCCCATGGAATGCCCCATAAGACGCCCCAGAACGCCCAGAACGCCCTCTACATTGCCCCATGGGGCGTTCTAGGGCTTGAAATCCTTCCAAACTTCCTATATAGAACGCCTTGAATGCCCCCATTTTGTTCAATGCAACGGTCACTTTAGAATGAGTTTGGGGCATTCCAAAGAATGCCCTACTCCAACAAAAAGGAAGGGAAAGCCCCACTATCTAGTTGGCGCCACGTGGCGCAAGGATATGAGTTTGGGGCTTCCTTAGAATGCCTTGTTCCTCATAGTCTTATGGATTAAATGTGTTATATTAATCGGGTCTTCCTATTTGTTTCCCAGTCAAAACTGCATCCCCATTCTCCTCATGAGAAAACTCACAACTAGAAAACCTTCTAACTTAGCGCAAAATATTTATTCTTGAGCAAAACTCGAACCCACGACCTTTCATCTGAAAAGTCATGAAGCTAGTGTTAGACCAAAATGCTTTACGGTCGATCTCAACTTAGTTACCCTTTAGTTTTAAATATTTGTAAATATGGTTTTAGTTTGACTAACATCGACTAGTTCAGATTAAGCAAAGGAAATCATTTTATTCTAATATTTTATAGTAACATAAATAATTCAATTAGTCTAGGTGGTCCTTGTTCCCACCAAGTATGGGGGTGTTTTTTAATTTTTTTTATATATTCTCCAAGTTGCTTAACTCGGACTGCTACTTTTAAATATCATTCTTTTCACGCTATTTAATAAATCAGTCTAGGTGGTGTATTGACTTTTTGGTTAACATTTGACTTCATTTAATTAATATTTAATTATATACGAGTTTAAATAATATTGACTAACGGATTAAGAAACGAAGTGTTTCGACACACAAGACTTGATCGGATAAGAAACGAAGTGTTTCGACAGAAGCTAGAAGTGGCTTGTATCGCGGATAAAATACGAGAGGGAATATTAAGATGGTTTGGGCATGTCAAGAGGAGACCAATGGCGGCACCAGTTAGAGCAGTAGAGAACATCATCTTAGAGGGTAGGAGGAGTAGAGGAAGACCTAGATTGACTTGAGATGAGGTAATTAGGCGAGATATGATACAATTACACCTCTCTGAGCACATGATCGAGGATAGGAGTGAGTGGAGGCGTAGAATTAAAATTAAGGACTTCTAGTTCGACCTATAGGCAGGAAGGGTATTTGAAGTCTGGTTGCGGGGCCTGATGTCTAAGTAGTCCATATCTGCCCTTTAACGGTGATTCTACCTGCTCCTATGATATAAGTATGCTATGTGTTGTATGATTTATTGTGTTCTGTATGCTATGTGTGGTATGATTTATTGTATGATGTCTTGCTATCGGTATGGCTTTTTGTATACTGTATGTTATGGTTGTATGATTTATTGTATGATGTCTTGCTATCAGTATGGCGTTTGCTATCGAGTCGGGGGTCTCTTTGGAAGCGGACTCTCTACCTAACAAGATAGAGGAAAGACTCGCCTACACCTACCCTCCCCAGACCCTGCTCTTGAGTGGGATATACTGGGTTTGTTTTTATTTTGTTTGACTAATGGATTTAAAATATAGGCTATAGCTTCCTAGTAGTAGGTCAGAAAAATTAATGGAGAATTTTAAACGCACCGTAAAAAATTTGAAAAAAACCAATTCAAACCGTGACATATAGGCCAAACCGTGACATATTGAAGCCTAAAGGTCACGGTTTGGCCAAACCGTGACATATTGGGCTTCAAAAAAAGTTCTGCACCTCGGGATTGGGTTAATTATTGGGAGTGGGTTTCTTGGTTTTGGTGGTGTATATGTCACGGTTTGGCCAAACCGTGACATATTGGGTGTAATATTTATTTTTTTTAATTTTTTTATAATAAAATGTAAAATATTTTGTTCAATTTGTAGCTTATAATATTTTTATTAAATTCAAATTTTCTTTTATTAAAATTTTTAGTATTACGTACATATAACAAACAAACTAACACTTAAAAGCTAACTTATAAACGTCAATTTTTATTAAGTGTATATGAATCGTAGTCCTCAAAAATCGATTTATTCAATAACATAACGCATGATTTGTTTACCAAAGTTTAATTAATTTATGTAAATATTAAGCACAATATTTTAGTTTATTCTAGTTCACAAAAAATATGAATTAATGTATTTTATCTTTAAAGAAGTAACTTTTAGTGTATTTTAATTTTCAAGAAATATGAATTAATGTATTTTAGCTTTCAAGAATTAATTTTTAATGTATTTCAATTTTCAAGAAATATAAATTAATGTATTTTAGTTTTTAAGAAATAATTTTTAATGTATTTAAATTCTCAAGAAATACCATTTAATTTATTTCAATACTCAAAAAATATCTCAAAAATATCTTAAACCGTGACCTTTTGGCCAAACCGTGACCTTTTGATTCAAAAAAATATCTCAAAATGTCACGGTTTGGCCAAACCGTAACATTTTGGCAAACCGTGACATTTTGGTCCGGTTTCTTCCCAAAGTGTCACGGTTTGACCAAACCGTGACCTTTTGATCCGGTTTCTCCCCAAAAACACTTGTGGTGTTTCCAGCAGGACCCAAATTAAAACTGATGCAAGTGGAAAAATATACATAACTCTTGTACAAGGTTCTATTTCTTATGTACTATTCAACTGCCTTTAAACGATGTATTTTTTAAATGACTATATAAATTTATTTAGTTGTTTAGTTTATTGATAATCATAAATTTAAAGGGTGTTTGGGATTGTTTATTTTTTTAAAAGTTATTTTTTAAAAGTAAATTTTAAAAGTAACTTTATTTAACTTTTTAAAATTTACTTTTCAACTCTTTAAAATCAATTTATTAACTTCTTCTTCAATGTTACTCAAATATCTTTATTGATTTATTAACTTTTCAAAAGTTGATAAAAATGTTAATTTGACAAACATGCACAAGCCAACATTTGAAAGCGTAGCATGAACCACTAATTTTTTGACTTTATTCTGTAAGTAAACATATCATGTGACAGAGGTCTAATGTATCTTGAGAAGTTCACATGATCAATTTGAAACTCTAAATATTTCTAAAATCCCCCAAAAAACTTGAATTTACCCTTCTTTTACTCAAGTAGGACATATGGATGGTTAGACCATCTTCTACATAAAACTTATGTACATCTTTCATTCGTTATCCCTAGTGTTGGGTCACTATACATATATAACACATTGTCTAGAACCTTTACGAAAACATCATGCTATTTTTAGTTTTCTTAAATAAATATTTAAGTAAACCAGGACCAAAAGAATGTTACAAGCACTGTCGTTTAAAACTTTGAAAATAGAAGCACTTTAAACATTAAAGAAATATGACACTATAACGTGTGTTCTCCGCAACCCGTGCTTCAACAATCACCTATCGAATTGCATTAAGGCCTAACATCTTACTTTCTGGCTCTTATTATGTTCTTTGATCGTATCTGGTAGAATCTATATTATTTTAACTCAATCTAAACAGTTTATTACAAATAATCTACTTGCATAATAAAAATGTTAACAATCCATGATCAAATAACATACTTGAAGGCAAGCATAAATCAGATATCAAACATAATAATCTTTCCATATAAAACACATCATACAAAGCATATGTGAGTGTAATATGGCAAAGCATCATGTAAACCCACTACTAAATTTCCACCTTTTGCTTGACAAGGCCTCGCCTATAGCTATAACGTGTATATCGATCTCAAACTTTATTGAAGTTATATTTATAATCTATACAACCTTAGTTGATTGATCGAGTGTGTCATATGTTATAAACTTATATAATACCATATTTTAGTAACAAAAGTGTTCTCTTTATTCTTGTAAAAAAAATCATATTGTTACTTTTCACAAGGTGTACTCTTTTAGCTAAAAGTAGTTTCAACAATATCATTAAGAAAGAAATACGATACAAAGGAGTGTAGAGAGTGGAGACCCTTTTATGAAAAAGCTGTTATTTGAACATGTATATTTAATTGATCACTCTTCTTATATTACAAATATTAAATGAAAGTCAAATAACATATACACTAAAAAGAAATCTCAGAGTCACTACCTGCATATAGATCATCTTCTAGGGATGATAGGAGTTAACACTATCCCTTTAAAGTCATGTATGTTGAAGTAATTCCAAATCAAAACTCTAAAATATGAGGACGAAACAAGTCTTCAAGTTGAGTAAAAACAAAGAACAAGTACAAATCCAATGTTACAAGCTCCCGGATATAAAGGGTCCGAGATGGTCCTATCTTATGTTTATGTAAATGGTTGTTTTTACAACTGACCTCCAAATCATATGACACAAACTTTACTATTGCTTTAACATTCATATATAGCAAAACAAAACAATGCTTGTTAAATTTTGATTTTTTTAATGTGAAAAAAGAAATCATATATTGCAAACATGTTAAAAGTTAGAGGGTAAAAATGAAAAGTTTCTTCTAATCAGAACTGACATGTCTGTTTTGGTATAAAAAAAACCCAAGAACCAATAAAATCGTCACACGTGGTCTGGAATATTTTATACAATAATCCCATATTGCCCTTCGTTTTTCTATAAACCACCAGTCCCCACGTATGTAAAACCCAGAGTGTCAGGGTCAATTTCGTCACTCAGTTTTACCAAACCACCACTCGTTCAAATTAATACGTCAATTAAGAACCCTAATTCCACACAAAAATTCATCAAAATTAGGGGGTTTTAGTTTGCAATTTGGTGAATTTGGAGTCATGAGCACCGGAGATTTCCTCAACCTTCATCCTTCTGAACTCAAATTTCCATGTAATTATTATTATTCATCCTACTGTTTCTGATGATCTTGATTCTTGATTTTGTAGTTTAAACTTGTGATTTGTTTGATGTAGTCGTTAATTCATGTCGTGGGTTGTGTTAAGATTTTGTTTTGAGGGTTTTAGTTGGATCGTGTTATGGGATTTGATGTTAACTGAATCGAAGTGTGTTGTTCAGATTTGTTTGATGGTTAACTTTAGGGCTTTTGATCGAGTGTCTGCTGGTGGTGGGTTTGATTGTTTATTAAAGAAAAGGACTTAACTTCGAGACGTTTTTCGTGTGCAAGTAGATGAAACTATGAACAGGAGTAGATGTGCTGCATGGTGATTAATATAGCTTTCTACTCAGATTATAGATGAAAAAGATGTTGAATTTGAATAAGTTATTTTCAATCTCTCAGATTTTGTGCATTATGTAGCTGTTTGACACTTTGACATGACTTGTGAAGATGATAATAATGGCTTTGTGTTTTTGTCACCAAACTAGTTTAGTTCCTGATATCAAAAAAACAGCCTTATTCTACAAAGGTAGAGCTTGGAGTAATGATAATTAGAAAAATACAGATGTTTTTGTTCATTAGGACAGGGATTGAGATCTCAGTATTTTGGTTGTGAATTCGGGTTTGGTTAAAGAGATACGACTAATATGTTTATAGGTACTTCCTTCTTTTACGATTTTTCTTTAAAAAATGCAACAAATTCTTTCTGCCCATAGATAACTGTTAGAATATAATGAAAGCGTTGATTTGGTCCATTAGAATCTGATTGTGTTAGCATTATGTATTTCGGTAATGGTCAAATGCTGTCATTTGCCTTTAGGAAGGAGGAGGGGTTATCATAGAAATTT